>CM059191.1:94811201-95411201 GCA_030323885.1 Branchipolynoe longqiensis
TGATATACAATTTCTATCTTTCATTAGTAATGGATCACCAACACCACATATACCTTATATGCCTCTGGCTTTACATACCATTTACCATTTTATAGACAAGTTGCAATTTATTATAGTATAGTTCTCCATAGCCCATATCTCAAAATATCGGAAAATTTTACAGCATGCTTTACAAGACTCTGCTGGCGACAGCTTGGCGAATCTATATTCATGATCTAGTATTAGTAAAGCACATCACTTATGGCCGTCACTAGGAAAGCTGAGGATGGAATGTAATATTGGGGAGGAAAGTGATAAGGAGACGATTAGGAAAGGGAATCTTAAGTTCTAGCTGAGATGGCATTTCACATACAAGTAGGTATCACAGATGATTTTTGTTAATGCATGTGGGAGCTATGGGGCTTTGCACAACTTTAATTGAATGTTGCCACAACAATTCTTGATGAACTGGAGACATGGCCAAAAGGTGTGAAATGCACAAATTTGGCTCTCCAATATACACTTTTTTACTAAAATTCCGAACAGTGAGAGAAATAATAAATAACACATACATAAAGAGCAGTTCATAAGCTATTATTCCATATACTTTTCATTTCAATCTGTAGATTTTTAGATGAAGTATAGCGAGTTTAAAATGAGCTTCTTTTGGTGCCTAACGATGCATTTCAAGCGTCCTGGGGCTCTCTATTGGGATACCTAATACAAGATGATGGCTTGTTCAGGGCAGTTTGGACTCAGTACTGAAGAACGTACGTACTGTTGTATATAGTATCGTGGTGAGCCTAGTACAGACAGAGTGCCATGATGCAAATCTCGTCCATTGTAGCCTATATGTAAATATCCGGTGCGACTGACACTGGTCAACATCCGGTGGAGGCGAGGGAGACCGAGATGCTGCCAACGGCACAGTGTTGCGTCTTACGCAGTATAACAATAATCGTAATAAGTAATATTCCCTTATGGATCTTTATACTTGCATAATACGTTATACAGTACAGACGCACACTTTATATATATATATGAAAAATTCATATATATATATAAGAAAATTCAGCGGTACAGTGAGAGAATGGTGAGGCGTGGGCGGTAGGTGGTGCCATGGGTCAGGTCATGAGGAACTAGTAGATGAGCTGATGAGTAGGTGACCAGCCGATGACTTAGAGGCTGGGGGGAATAGATGGATCTTCTGGCTTATTATACTCGTATAATGGCTTATACAGCATATATATATATATATATATATATATATATATATATATATATATATATATATATATATACAAACGGATATATATACACACGCACTATAAATGAGGCACTTCCTTGTGGTCTCTGCGCCTAATTCCGCCTGTGCTGACTTAAGGTGCAAACTGCACATGCGTGCGCCCGTCAGACGCACCTGGTCCGCGCGCACTTCACAGCGGCGCATGAATAAGGCAGTGGGCTGCCATCGTGGTATGATGACGAGTGCACTGGGTTATTGGCGGTATGATGGTGTGCGTGTAAGCAGCGGTGTCTGTAGTCAAATCACGATTCCCATCAGACACCCCCCCCCCCACACACACACACCTCCCCACTGGTAGCTCATAGTGGCGCCGTGCATCCTGCAGGTGTATATAGCATTCTATGCAACCAGCCGTGTGGGAGGTGGCAGGGGGTGAGGGAGCGGGCAATGTATACATGCATGCAACATGCATGCAGCTCAGGACAGGTCTGCCTGTACACACCTGCTACTTACAGGCACGGTGCATGAGGGGCCTGAAAGGGGAGGGGATGTATGATTAGTTTATCTAGTAATCTCATGTCCAATGCCTAGGGCGTGTTTAGCCTTTAGCCTTTAGCCTTTAGCCTATAGTTCTACAACTGCTGTGGTCTCCCTCTGCTGTGACTCTCTACACATGTACCACCTGTATGGTTTCTCCTGTCGTACACTGCTTCTTTCACAGAATACAACCCACCTTCCTGTCCCAAACCTGCCTTACACGTGATACCCTGCCAAACCGGGGTTCGTGCACTTAAGATGGACTTGGTGCCAGTGCTACCCGCACGGCCTCTTTCCGGCCCTTTTATTGCGGGGAACTGTCATTTATGCTCACTGTAGAGATTTCGGAATACAGTAAACCTCCGCTAAAACAAACTTGAAGGGACCCTAGAATTTCTTTTGGATTAACGGATCATTGGTTTAACCGAGCTTTGGCTTCGACTTTGACTTGGCTTTGGCAAAAACGTGGGTGCATTATGAATGTAATATACAATGTAGGTGGACACTTTGATTATTGATTTTTATGTATATACCCCGTTAAACCAAGCTCGGTTAAACCAAGCGATCGGTTAATCCAAACTTTTTCGGAGGCCTGGCAAAATATTACCATTTATCATATAAAAAAGTTGGTGGGGTCCACATGAAAGTTTGATTTAATTGTACCGGAATTGGCCTGGGGTCCGACAATTTTGTTTGGATTAACTGACAATTTGGATTAACCGACTTTGGTTTAACCAATTTTTTAATATGATAAATGGTAGTATTTTGCCAGGCCGCCAAAAAAAAGCTTGGATTAACCGATCGTTTGGTTTAACCGAGCTTGGTTTAACGGGGTCATACTGTAGTGAGAAAGCTTTGTCGGAGATGGTTAGCTGTCTGTTCCGTGACCAGTATCACACATTGCTGCAGGAATAGATGTTTCTCCAACAACCAGCCAGCACTGCTACACACGCAATCATCCGCATGTGTTGTCAACACAATTCACCCATCAACGAGCTCTAGAAGGTGATGATTTCTCTGTGCACATAAAACTTGTTCGTGGGTTGGTTGGTTGGGTAGTTGTTGGAGTTTTATGTCTTGGCAACATCTAAGGTCATATCAGGACGGGTACCGACTTGTGACAGTGTGCACTCATGGCAACTTTATAGGACTGTCTCACTGGGAGACCAGGCCACCAGCACCATGACCTGATATCCCACTCAGTCACATTATCCTAACACTGAGCGAAACAGTTCTTGTCCTATCCTAATAATGTCGAGTGCCTGGCTAGGAAGCGATAAGTAAAAATTGTCAAGTCATTGGTTTGACTGGACCAGGTACATAGAAGTATGCCCGGAAGACCAGTGCATCAGCGCTGACAAAATATGTGTTCAGATGAATAATATATTTACAACAACAACAAAATGTATACTTCCCTAACAAAAAAATGTATACAGGTCAGATGGGAATGATCTTTCTTTTCCTTTCCATGATTTCTTTTCAATAGCGTTGCTACAAGTACAACACCGAGATTGTGTTTCCCTTTCAAATGCGACAACAATATATTGTGATAATATGCGCCCGCAATGCCTGTCGGTGCTGTGCTGGTGGGTGAGGTTATAGCGGCATAGCTTCACACATGGTTCCGGGGCGACCACTAGGAGCAGCAGCAGCAGGCTGTGGCAGCTGCTGCAGGAATTTGGCAGCAGAAGCAGCAGCAGCAGCTTCATAACAGAGACCCTGCAGGTGGCAGCGGAGCAGCGTCGGCCGGGTGCCGGGTAGCCGCAGTGACTGCTTGAAGCCAGAGCGTAATGGAATCAGAGCCCCCCGGTACCGACTCGCCACAGTAGACAGGGACCGGTGATGAGTGTGTGTTGGACACGGACGGTAGTGAGCTGGTATCCGGCTGCGGAGAGCGGCCTTCTCGTCGTGGGAGAGTGAGGAGAGCCTGTCCGCGGTGTGAGGAGGACGGGTACACGGCCCGACCACCTGTGAGCCCGGGGAGCTCTGTGACCGTCTCCGGCTCAGCCCGGAACTGCTCGCACTCAGCACCTGTCGGAGTGTGGGCACTCCTCTTGTAGGGGCTCTGTGGGCTCACATCGCACTCTGTGGGCTCTGTGGGCTTCGTGTCCGGGCCCCGTATACTACTGGAGGGGTGGCTACCAGACTAGCAAGCCGAGAAAAGTGGCAGTGGTGGTGAGCGGTAACCGGAACATTAGCCCGGCCCACCCGCCCGGCCCGCCCGGCCGTCAAGCCCGCCCGGCCCGGCCCGGCCCGGCCCAGTCCTCCCGCCCGGCCCGGCCCGCCCGCGGCCAGACCAGAGCTACTCAGGAGCCTCTCACCGGAGCCACGCCTCGCCCACAGTTCGCAGAGTAGAGTTTACACGCCAGGGCTCAAGGCTGAGGGCGTTTGAACGTAGGAACTTGTGTTTGCTGCTACATGACAGACAAGAGAGACTGAGCTATGCTGCCGCAACACGTTAGGAACTAGTTAACAGTGTATACGTAGGAGATGGTCAGTACATCGCCGCCCTCCACATAGACGTCATATACTGTGTAGTTAGAGAGGTTGTCACTTGTTGTTGTTATTACCAATGTTTGTTTGTTGTTTTTTTTTTGTTTTTTTTAATTGAGGCTGTATTTATACTGTCCATAGCATATAAGCCCGGGTACCCAAGCTTGTTTTCAATGCTGGCCAGTTGTAGTGTTGGTGTTATCTTACCACACAGTAGCTGCTGATAAGTAATTTGATTGCCTGCATTTCAGAAGCAGATAGATAGTTGGTTGGTATGGTTAGTAGCCTATGTTAGTTTTTAAAAAAAATTCTTGGCATATATGTATTTTTTAAATTTTGTTCTACTCTTATTACTAGACTAGCCTACTCCTATTTACATATCATAGGCTTGTACGTAGCTGTGTGGTGTGTTATCTGGCTACTTTTGACATAATTACCTTTCATTGGGTGTCCCCCTGGTGGGCCGTGACATATCACATGCCCCTTTGCAGTGCAGCTTAGTGGGGGTTTCCTAGCCTTATTTTGCACAGATATTTTTTGTAAGTTTTTAGGTCAGGAATTTGTCGTTCCTTTACCGTTTGGGCATTCCACACCGTGGCAGCCATTTCCAGCGTGCTTCTCTCATGAGCTTTTATTTGACTTCTGGTCTGCTTTAGTAGTGGCGCATTATTTGCTCTAGTAGCTCTTTGTGGTTTTGTTAGGAGTTTATTGTTTTGACTATAGCTATATGCTGATGTTTTCAAGTGGATTATTCTCCTATTTTCTAGTAATTTCACTCCGGTTCTTTTGTGTATGTCATAGGTGGGGTGCAGCTTGTCTACTCTTAGACAGATTTTTAGAGCTCTGTTCTGCAGTATTTGCAGTTTTTTTAGTAGTTCTTTTCTCGCACCCATGTAGTTTACATCTCCATACTCCAATGTTGGTATTCTAAGGAAGTTAGTATGTGTGTTGCTTTTGGGGCAGCCCACTCGTGTAGCTTTATCAAATAATAACTCATACACCGACAAAATACAACTTATCTAGTCCAGGGTAACTCGTATATATATATCACTAGGTTGAACATCTAGGTGTGGACCAAAAACAACAAAAAACAAACGTATATATCGTGCATATATATACATATATTAATACATACAGTAAAACTTCTCTATACCGGCCCCTCCACCGATCGACTTCCCTATATCGATCGCTTTATTTGGGTCCCGGCAATACCATTGTAAGGATATTCTAACTCTCTAAGCCGACCACCTCCTTAAATGGACCACTTAAAGTCGGTCCCATGGTCGGTTGATTTAGAGAGGTTTTACTGTATATGTAAATATATGTATATATGTATGCACATATACATGCATGCATTTATTTATATATATATATATATATATCCACCCACCAGTAAGTTATTATAATACTTCCATGGCCCCTACTACGAAAGGGCTAGATATCCAACCTGTGTGATATATATGTTCAGAATTGGCTCATCATAATGTGCATAGTAAGTATTTACGATACCATATATTCTCTATTGCGTGCAACTTCACCCCACCACCCTCCATAATACATGTGCTGTGGGAAGCGGGATATAAAGAGCATGGGGTAACACTAATAGCGTGTATGGTATGTGTAATGGGATTTGAAGGAACGTGGTCATGCTGTGCAGCTCTCAAAATGATGCACGGCAATTCAGCGCTATTTTGACACAAGTAATACGTCCAGGAAAAGCTTTACTGATGATCCTACAAGGGGGGGACCATGGCATTGACATATATATATGCTGAAGATTTATGTGAATTAAGATCGCTTTCCAGTGTTATTTAAAGGGATAGTTTCTGCGTTCGCGCAAGTTAAAAAAGAATTCTGAGCTCGCGCAAGTTAAAAAAAAAGAAAAAAAGTTTAATTTTACTTTGTAGTGCTAATGACGTCTACATAGAGAAGGTTGAGAGGGTGAGATGGTAATTTTAATATTGGCTTGTCCAGTTGGGTGAGTTGGTAGTGAGAATGACTTCTACATAGAGAAGGGTGAGAGAGTGAGGAGATGCTAACTTTAATATTGGCTGGTCCAGTTAGTGAGTTGGTAGTGAGAATGACGTATACATACAGGGTGAGAGGGTTAGATGGTAACTTTCATATTGGCTGGTCCAGTTGGTGAGTTGGCAGTGAGAATGATGTATACATAGATCGGGGGTGAGAGGATGAGGAGATGCTAATTTTAATATTGGCTGGTTCAGTTGTTGAGTTGGCAGTGAGAATGACGTCTACATAGAGAAGGGTGAGAGAGTGAGGAGATGCTAACTTTAATATTGCCTGGTCCAGTTAGTGAGTTGGTAGTGAGAATGACGAATACATACAGGGTGAGAGGGTTAGATGGTAACTTTCATATTGGCTGGTCCAGTTGGTGAGTTGGCAGTGAGAATGACGTATACATAGATCGGGGGTGAGAGGATGAGGAGATGCTAACTTTAATATTGGCTGGTTCAGTTGGTGAGTTGGCAGTGAGAATTGCGTATACATAGATCAGGGTGAGAGGATGAGGAGATGCTAACTTTAATATTGGCTGGTCCAGTTGGTGAATTGGCAGTGAGAATGACGTATGAATAGATCGGGGGTGAGAGGATGAGGAGATGCTAACTTTAATATTGGCTGGTCCAGTTGGTGAGTTGGCAGTGAGAATGACGTATACATAGATCGGGGTGAGAGGATGAGGAGATGGTAACTTTAATATTGGCTGGTCCAGTTGGTGAGTTGGCAGTGAGACGTGAGTGTATGTGTATAGGGAGTGGTAGGGTAGGGGTGTTTAGTGGTGGGGGTGGGTGAGATTTGGTGCTTTATCAACGAGCCCCGCACTGCCTGCATAGTTTCATTAGTACGTGGGAAGCAAGGGAAGTATCGCCACTCCGGGCCGTGAGAGGTACGCACCATATCGCCCGGTAACGGTGAGTATTTCCCCACAGTAACGGTACGATCACACCCCCCTGCCGCCCGCAGTCATGTGGTTATCATACAGGCAGTGTGGTTGACAGTGACAGTAAAGGGTGTCAGTCTGATGACGGTCCTTTAATATACGGGTCATTCTCTGAAACTAGTCGCTAACGTGTGACTTTGAAACCAAAAGTGAAAACCTGCCAAATAATAGCAGAAAACATACATTCCAAATAATAGCAGAATCCATTTCCATATGATTTATTGATTGTTTGGTGGTTGCTTTACGCCGTGTCGGCAGCATAGGCCATATTCACGGCGAGAACTATTTTTTTTTTTATTTCAGACCATCGCTTTTACATGTAAAAGCATGCAATCAATTATGTGTCAATAGACACTCATTAAATTTTAAAAACTCACAATTATATATTTCTGGTATGTCCATATGAAGTTTTACATGTATTTCACTTTTTGATTTGGATCTTATACGAATTGAATACTATCTTCATATCACTTGTGTAACATGAAAATTAAACACATCCAGAACATCAATTTGACATACACAACAAATTCAAACACACTTTTATTGATTACAGTTAAGCAAAGAAGATATTGCCTTACATTAGTTACAAGAAAAAACAATTGAAAACAAAATGTTGGAAAAAAAACATACTTTACAGCAGAGGCAATGCTAATTATTTGACTTGCTACCAAAAAGATTATCACCATTGTAATGCGGAAACAAAATATGTAGTGCCCAGTTTCAGAGAATGACCAATATATATACACATAGCCCTTACCAATACACAATATATATTCTCGGCGTTAAGTGAGTAGGACAGTGAGCAGGCGAGCGGCGGCGCCACCGTCAGAGTTGAAGCCTGAGCAGTAGATGAGTAGTCCGAGGCGCAACCACTTGATTACTTGTGGGTGGGTGTTAGGATAGTATAGAATTCTGGGTTATTAATATTATACTCGTATAATTCTTAAACATCATATATATATATATATATATATATATATATATATATATATAGATAATTATCAGAATGACCACTGTCCTTTTGATCTCAAGCAGACTTTGTGTGTCTACGTACCATGTGCCTTCCAGGAAAGCCGTGCACTGCGCCAGACTGATTGACCCACCGACTTGGTGGCAGTCAGAGGAAACTATGAAGCCATTACATGGAAACCGGCGGACCTTTTGAACACCTCCCCGCACAGAGCACACAACGCTTCAACCAACCACTGTGTGCATGCCTCACTAAAGCCTCCACCTTGCACTAGGAACCATAACCAGGCTGATGAGGGACACTGACCTTTACACACCTGGAGGGTGACGTCAGCAAGAATGGAATTTAGACTCGTCAGATACCAAGGAAGAATTTAATCACAGTCTAGTATTAGTGAACATCTGGAAGCTGTAATCTCTGTGTGATGCCAGTTCTGATTATTCAGAGAGACGACCCAAGGAGTGGAGAGCGGATTACTATTAATTGTGTGTATACACAATAACTTAGACACTTTTTAGTCAAGTGTTGATCTGATCTGAGCCACTCATTAGGACACCATCATCACCAGTTGGCGCATGTGCACATGGACAACACAGACGACACAAACTGTACGTGTTACTCTATTAACTACACGGGAATTTCCACTTCCGGTCTACTATGTAGTACACTCGGCACACCTGGGGGGGTAGCTGCAATAGCGTCACGTCAGTTGTGACGTCAGCAAGTATAAAATTTGGACTAATCAGATCCCAAGGAAGAATTTAATCACGGTTTAGCACTAGTAGGAGTGAACATCTGGGAACTGTAAACTCTGTCTGATGCCAGTTCTGATTAAGACCACACAAACTGTATGTGTTATTCTATTAACCAGACGGACAGTTCTGCATCCGGTCTGCTATGCATTACACGCCACATATGGGGTTTTTGTTTCCCTGAGCGTGCAGACTGCCATGCTCTATAGTGCCTAAGGCCTGAGGACGGCGAGAACTCTGCTATTGGCCGGGTCTGTGTGCGGCGCTTCAGCTAGTTTAGCTTGTTTTCTATTTAACAACGCCTCCAGAACACATTGACTTTTCATATCATCGGCTATTGGACGTCAAACATATGGTCATTCTGACATATTTCTTTGGAGGAAACCCATGGGTGCCACATAGGTTACTCTTTCCAATAAACACAAAGGGTCTTTTATAAGCACTTTCCCAGACACAACAGCACATACCACAGCCTTTGATGAACCAATTGTGGACCACTGGTTTGGATGGACAATAGCCCAAACTGCAAATGGCTGCACTGAGAAGGATCGATCGGATGACCGATAGTTTCACAGGTGGACACGCTACCGCCTGAGCTACGTCCGGCTCCCCCTTTGTGAGCCGTGCACCTGTGTCTATTAACGTGGGGCCGACATGTGCGTGTGACAGAGGCAGTCCATATCGGTGGTATGACCCGTGATGGTTATCGGGATAATGTGAGTGAGCCATGCCGCTCAATAACTACCCAGCTTAGAGTGCCGGCGTCGCAGTTTCAAAGCCCGGTCAGTTTCAACGACCCGTATGGACTCAAACTCAAGGCATTGTCAATGGTCGTGAGCAATCTTCATACAGAAAATACAGCAAAAGTGAAATATCTCTAAAACTACACCACTTATTAACAAATCGGTTGGTACACATATAGAAAACATCTTTACCAAAAAGTCTGTATTAAATTTATAAGGTTAGGGTTCTTGATTAGTATTCATTTTGAATAAAACTAAGGTTTTGCACTGTGCGTACCGTCAAACTCAAGGCATTGTCAATGGTCGCTAGCAATCTTCATACAGAAAATACAGGAAAAGTGATATATCTCTAAAACCACACCACCTAGAAACAAATCGCTTTGTACACATGTAGAAAACATCTTTACCAAAAACATTATATTAAATTTATAAGGTTAGTGACGATGATGTTAGATTTTGACGCATGCGCATGAAACTGACGGGCCGTTGAAACTGACCGGGCTTTGAAACTGCGACACCGGCGTCGGAACGCAGCAGCGGGAGCGTCATGTGGGGGTACTGAGCCAGGCCACTCACAGGGTGAACACTAGGCTGTTATTGTACCATGGAGGATATATCAGCTGCTCGTCAGGTGAGTACTTTGTGTAGGGTTATTTATGTCTGATGTTAGATGTATTTGACACATACGCGCACATACCAACAGGGAGCCTAGATAGACTAAATGGTTAGGATGCTAGTTGCGGAATGGCAGAATGGTGGGTTCGAATCATCGTGTTGTCGGCGCAATGTTCCTTTTGAGTGAATCACCCCCTGGTCAATACCTACCCACCTTACAGGACTGTTTTATATTTTGGCACCAGAGGGCCCTCATTAGTCACCTTTAATGACAACAACGGGCAGCTCATAGACACGTCTGCTACACACAAATTCGCACCCAGTCGAGCAGAGATGGGTTAATTACACACTTGGGAAATTTGGGAAGCCACCCCCCCCATCCGCCATCTACCCATTCTCCACCTCCTTGTCTCCTCAGACTAGTCACCCTTGTTAAAGTTGCGTAGTCCGATGGTTTTGAGTTTCTGTAATTTTCTGCGATAAATATTAGATTGATCATTATAACCTACCTTACTTTAGTTTGTAGTAACTTTTATTTTAAATGTCTAGCTTTTGAGATGTTTGAAGTGCAAACATGCCAAATTATTTTAGGCAAGCACGCCAACACTCTGACACCATAGGCTCCTGCAGTAGCAGACTAATTATACTAGGTTTGGTTCTGTACTGATTTCCTTTTTTGCATTCATATTTCTTAAATGGATATAATATAGTTGATTTGTTCTTCGATACCAAGCTACCCCTGAAGTAATTCACCCATCAAAGCGATTTTAATGGCATGCACTACAAAGCCGATGCGAAGCAAAACAATTAAAGTTTGATGTTGGATGATTATGCCATTGTTCTTCCCAATACAGGTTAGGATATATATAAACATGCTTATAGTACTTATAGAAGATTCCCACCACCACACCCCCTGCCCTGGATCGGGAGTTCGATTCCAGGTCGAGTCAAATCAATGACTTATATCAAATTGATACTTGTCGCTTCCTAGCCTGGCACTCAGCATTAATAGGATAACGCAAGGACTGGTTAGCTCAGTGTCAGGATAATGTGACATGATATTGGGTCACGGTGCCAGCAGCAGCCTGATTTCCCAGTCAGGCAGCACTATAAAGTCACTATGAGTGTGCACTCTCACAAGTCGGTACCCGGTATGACCTTAGATGTTGCCAGGACATAAAACTCTAACAACCAGCCAACTCCCTCATAATACTAGTGAACTGACGTCGTCGTCCATATCCAGCTCCTTTAAAGTTGCATAGTCCGATGGTTTTGATTTTCTCTTCATTTTTCTGAGATAAATATATTAAATTGATTGTTATAATCTACTTTACTTTAATTTGAATAAACTTTTTTTTAAATAGCTAACTTTGGAGATATTTGAAGTGCAAACATGTGAAATTAATTTCGGCAACCATGTCAAAACTCTGACACCATAGGCTTCTGCAGTAACAGGTTCTATTAAGTTGACTCAATGTTGCCTTCTATGTTGCAACAAATGCTTAATAAGTATCGAAGTTAGATGTGTAGAATCAAATCTAGATAATTGTTTTGATTTTGAAAATTTGATGCTTCATCGGACTATGCAGCTTTAAGTCATATTGATTCTTCAACTTCACCTGACAGGACAAATACCACTGTCTTAGTGCAAATCATTTGTTAATTGAACGAGAATTTTTAAAAAGAGATGTTATTTCCTTGTTGTTGGAGAAAGACCAGTGAGTGTAGAAAGGAAAAGGAAAAACAACACAGCAGACGATGGCTAGTCCAGTCACATGTGTGTGTGTGAGCGGGGGGGGGGGGGGGTTTAGTGTGGAGGGGGGGCGTATGACCTAAAAGCGATAGCGATGGGATAAAGGTTGGCTTACCGCTTACCTCTTCACTCCCCCCCCCCCCTCGAGCCCATAAAAAAAAAGAACCCAGAAACAAAAAACCAAAAAGCACCGCACATCGCCAACAATTTCCAACAGGAAGTTGCTGGAAAATAAATACTATTAGTTGTTGAAATGCTCAACGAACTGTTAATATAACGGGTTGTCAGGTCCTCCACATTAAAATCAACTAAATTAAGGTCTGCTGAGCGACAAAGCACTCGATGTTGTTTATGGAACTCGGAGAGCCGGCAGAGGGTGGATGAGTGAATGGGGTGCGTGGGTGGGTGGAGTGCGTGGGGTGGGTGGGTGAGTGGCAGTTGGAAGGAGGCGCATAACTCATGGCAGTACTCACTCGGGTGGTGTGGAGTGTGAGGGGGTTGTGTCGACCGCTGTTGAAGTAATGAGGTAGTTAGTCTGTAAAATGTGTAATGTAGCGGGTGACAGGCCACTCACCAGTCTCACACTGTGTCTGACGTTAGCTTTATTTGTCTCTGTGATGTATGTAATGTAGTCCATGACAGGCCACTCACGAGTCTCACACTGTGTCTGGCGTCAGCTGTATTTGTATCTGTGATGTGTGTAATGTAGTGTGTGACAAGCTGCTCAGTCTCACACTGTGTCTAACATTAGCTTTATTTGTCTCTGTAATGTATGTAATGTATGTAATGTAGTCCATGACAGGCCACTCACGAGTCTCACACTGTGTCTGGCGTTAGCTGTATTTGTATCTGTGATGTGTGTAATGTAGTGTGTGACAAGCTGCTCAGTCTCACACTGTGTCTAACATTAGCTTTATTTGTCTCTGTAATGTATGTAATGTAGTCCATGACAGGCCACTCACGAGTCTCACACTGTGTCTGGCATTAGCTGTATTTGTATATGTGATGTGTGTAATGTAGTGTGTGACAAGCTGCTCAGTCTCACACTGTGTCTAACATTAGCTTTATTTGTCTCTGTAATGTATGTAATGTAGTCCATGACAGGCCACTCACCAGTCTCACACTGTGTCTGACTTAGTGTTATTTGTCTCTGTGAGGTGTGTAATGTAGTGTGTGACAGGCAGCTCACCAGTCTCTCACTGTGTCTGATGTTAGCATTATTTGTCTCTGTGATGTATGTAATGTGCTCCATGACAAGCTGCTCACCAGCCTCACACTGTGTCTGACTTAGCGTTATTTGTCTCTGTGAGGTGTGTAATGTAGTGTGTGACAGGCAGCTCACCAGTCTCACTGTGTCTGATGTTAGCATTATTTGTCTCTGTGATGTATGTAATGTAGTGGGTGACAGGCCACTCACCAGTGTCACACTGTGACTGATGTTAGCTTTATTTGTCTCTGTGATGTGTGTAATGTAGTGGGTGACAAGCTGCTCACCAGTCTCACACTGTGTCTGACGTTAGCTTTATTTTTCTCTGTGATGTGTGGAATGTAGTGTGTGACAAGCTGCTCACCAGTCTCACACCGTGTCTGACATTAGCTTTATTTGTCTCTGAGATGTGTGTAATGTAGTGTGTGACAAGTTGCTCACCATTCCCACACTGTGTCTGACATTAGCTTTATTTGTCTCTGTGAGGTGTGTAATGTAGTGTGTGACAAGCTGCTCACCAGTGTCACACTGTGTCTGACATTAGCTTTATTTGTCTCTGTGATGTGTATAATGTAGTGTGTGACAAGCTGCTCACCAGTGTCACACTGTGTCTGACATTAGCTTTATTTGTCTCTGTGATGTGTGTAATGTAGTGTGTGACAAGCTGCTTTAGCTTTATTTGTCTCTGTGATGTGTGTAATGTAGTGTGTGACAAGCTACTCACCAGTCTCACACTGTGTCTGACGTTAGCGTTATTTGTCTCTGTGAGGTGTGTAATGTAGTCCATGACAGGATGTGCACCCGTCTCTCACTGTGTCTGACATTAGCTTTATTTGTCTCTGTGAGGTGTGTAATGTAGTGTGTGACAGGCTGCTCACCCGTCTCACACTGTGTCTGACGTTAGTGTTATTTGTCTCTGTGAGGTGTGTAATGTAGTCCATGACAAGCTGCTCACCCATCTCACACTGTGTCTGACATTAGCTTTACTTGTCTCTGTGAGGTGTGTAATGTAGTCCATGACAGGATGTGCACCAGTCTCACACTGTGTTTGACGTTAGCTGTATTTGTCTAATTTATGACATTGCCAGCAACAACGTATTTTCTTGTAGCTGTCTATCTATATTGTTGGAACTTTGTTTAGTGGTTAGCAGTGTTTGTTATTAGCGCTGGAAGACGTTAGCCAGAATACAAATAAGTATATTACATGCTCACTACACTTTCTTGTGTTTGCATTTAAGCTATGTACATCATTAATGAGGACTAGTTCGGTAAACACTGTACACGGTAACCGAATTGGTAATCTTGAATTACCGTACGGGAAGGCGTGGGTCCGAATCACAACCAAGTAAAGCCAATGTTGGTTGGTTGTTGGAGTTTTCTGTCCTAGCAATATCTAAGGTCATATCACGATGGGTACCGACTTGTGACAGTGCACACTCATGGTGACTTTATAATGCTGCCTAACTGATAGACCAGGCCACCAGCACCATGACCTGATATCCCACTCAGTCACATTATCTTGACACTGAGCCAACCAGTCCTTGCCCTATCCTATTAATGCCGAGTGCCTGGCTAGGAAACAACAAGTATCAATTTGTATGTCATTGGTTTGACTCAACCAGGGTTCGAAACCCATGGGTTCGAATGCGACGATCTACCAAAACAGGAGACGGACCCTCAACCCATTCGGCCATCCCATCTGGGGTGTTATATATAATATAACCTCATAAATGTAATTATATTTGGATGAAATTAACCATTTGAAAACATGGTGGCTCGTGGCGACATCTCGCTGGGCGGTATGGTGACTGCTGGCCGGGAGCCAAGATCAATCAAACCGCCGCCAAATCTGACCGCTTGTCGACCGCCGCTAAGTGGGGCCCGCTCTGACGTGACTGGCGAGTGATAGGTGTTGGGTGCCGGGTGGTAGGCTCCCTTCCTCAGCACCTAGTATCACAGTGTACTCATGTATGGACACCACACTATCACTACAGTATCACTACACTATCACCACACTATCACCTCACTATCACTTCACTATCACTTCACTATCACCCCACCTCACTATCACCTTACTGTCACCTCATCTCATTGTCACCTCATTATCATCTCATTGTCACCTCATTATCACCTCATTATCACCTCACTATCACCTCATTATCACCTCACTATCACCTCATTATCACCTCACTATCACCTCACTATCACCTCACCATCACCTCACTATCACCTCACTATCACCACACTATCACCACACTATCACCTCACTATCACCTCACCATCACCTCACTATCACTTCACTCTCACCCCACCTCACTATCACCTTACTGTCACCTCATCTCATTGTCACCTCATTATCATCTCATTGTCACCTCATTATCACCTCACTATCACCTCACTATCACCTCACTATCACCCCATCATCACCTTACTATCACCTCGCTACCCCCTCGGCATCACATCACCATCAGCACTCCACTACTGCATGACCACATCACCATCAGCATACCACTACATCATGATCACATCAACGTCACATCGTCAAATCGTCAAATAACCTTCGCATAATCAGCTCAACCCTCGTCACAAACCTTCGTCACCTCCACATAACTATAACCTTTATATCATCATCACGACATCCCCACCTCATCGCCCCCCCCCCACCATATCACTATGACTCATCACCATCTAAGCACCACATCACCAACACCACCTCACCACCACCTAATCACCATTATGACCTCATCACCACTTCTCCACCACATCACCACCGTACCACCACTTCACCAAAACCTTACCACCACGTCACCATCACATCGTTATCACCACCACACCACTACCAAACCACACCACAACACCAATACATGACTACCACTTCATCTCCTCACCACCGTCACCTCACTACCAACTCAGCCTTTCTCCTGCCCCGTTCTGCTCTGGTTCTTCCACTTATATATTAGCCTCAACTTTCACTATCGTTCACAATGTCGACGTCACCATTAGTGCTGCTGATGCGGATTCCGAGGGACACCAGTTTGACAGGGACACTTCCATTGAAATGCATTGTTAACGGCCGTGAGCAAATCTTCATACAGAACAAGTCAAATATCTCCCAAATTACACCATGTAGAAACAAATCGCTTGGTACACATATAGAAAACATCTTTACCATGAAGACTATAATAAATTTAATAGGTTAGGGTTCTGGATTTCTATTAATTTGTACTAAAACTTACGTTTTGCACTGCGCGTACCGTCAAACTGAAGGCATTGTCAATGGCCGTGAGCAGTCTTCATACAGACAATACAGAACAAGTGAAATATCTCTAAAATGACACTACCTACAAACAAATCGCTTGGTACACATATAGAAAACATGTTTAGCAAAAACATTATATTACATTTATAAGGTTAGTGACGATGCTCTTCGATTCTGACACGTGTGCAGAAGCGATGTGTCCCTAGGAAACTGGTGTCCCTGGGAAACTGCAACACTGCCACAAATCGGTACCTGTCCTTAGATGGCATCCAGTGTTTCGAGGACATAAAACCTTAATCATTCACTCTCAATTTACCAATAGTATACTCAAATGTCGGAAATAACCACATCGCCAGTTTTCAGTCTATCATCTTCCCTCACTCACCCAAACTCCTTGTTTCCTATCAGTTAGCCTCCCCCTCTCCCCCCACCTTCCTTATCACAAAATATCAACCAAATCTATTACCCTAGTCACACTATGCTTGCGATCATTAAAAAGGGGCGGTCGTAAAATGGTCGCAAACGATTGCAAGTGGTCGGTGTACGGTCGGCGACCTCAAAGCAACCATTTTGGTCGCAAAGAGGTTACAACTGTGGCACCAAAGACCTTGAGACCAAAATGGTCACCCAGAGGTTGCCGACCATTTTCAGCGGTTGAGACCAGTAGTCGAGTGCTCACCAACCATAACACCATTGCAACTGCTCAGTGACCAGTTGCCGAGCTCTAGGCGACTGCCATTGTCACTATAAAAAGAAACCGCTGATGTCGGCCCACGCCAGAGACTTTTGGAATTTGAGAATGTGGAAATGATTTAGAATCTTCATAGCGACAAGATAAAAGTGAAAGAAACCAGAGAACCACAGTTTTAATACACCTGTCAACAAATTCAGCAACCAATCGCCGATCGGTCACCAACCACTCATAATCAGCAACCGCTTGCCTATTAGTCAGCGACCACTCCTCAAAATTCGGCCCTGATTGCCTACCCCTGAGTGACCAATCGCCGAGTGATAGGCGACGATCAGCGACCGATCGCCGACCATTGTTTTTCCGGCCATTTGTTTGCTTTGGTCGCAAGGAGGTCCCCTGCGACTGTTTTCGTTTTGTTTTTATTATTGCAAAGTTGTCACAAGTGGTCACAAGTGGTCACAAGCCATAGTGTGACAGGCCTAGCTTACCTCTAAAAGCAATGTTGTACTAGTTGTCGGCCAGTGTGGCAGCAGCTTGTAAAATGGCTTTAGGGCAGGCGTTACTGGGTGGCTACAGGAGGCATCGCGTGTTCCTTCCGGGCACTTGCAGGACTAAGGGATTGGGTTGGAGGATGGAGGATGGAGGAGCGCCTTACAGGGCACACTTAGAGTATGAACAGGCGGCACACTTGATCCATTTATCGGCCCTGTGCACACGACTCGGTCAGGTTTACTATCATTGCTCTCAGTGCGGCCCTACTAGTGAAACAGGGCCAGTAAGGAGGGACACGTGGTGGATACACACTGTCGTGACAAAAAAGGAAAGCTAGATCACATTGATTTTTATCATCCGCTATTGGACGTCAAAGATATGGTGCTTCTGACATATTCTTTGGAGGAAACCCGCTGCCGCCACATAGGCTACTTTTTTCCGATAAGCAGCAAGGGATCTTTTATATGGACTCTCTCAGACAGTACATCACATACCACAGCCTTTGATGAACCAGTTGTGGACCACTGGTTGGAACAGAAAATAGCCCAAACTACAAATGGGACCACTGAGCAGGATCGATAGGATGACCTACACCTTCACAGGTGGACATTCTACCGCCTGAGCTATGTCTTGCTCCCCCTGTAGTGACAATGGGGCTGATTGTTACGGTCCGTGCCTATTTATAGTTCTTGGGTTAGGAATACCCAATGGTGCAGTATTGGGCATCAAGAATAGTAATTGTGGACCAGGAAGCTCGGAGGTAGCTCTGGGATAAATACACTTCCAAATATTACTAACAAATCATTCAAGACAATAAATTACAAACTAATGACTGAAGCTGTTTAGCATTGAAAACAAGTTCTATCATGAATGTATATGAGACTGTCTCAAAAGGTGCTAAGCAATATGGGACAAAACTTTGTCCATTGTAACGATCAACATACTATCTGCTTATGCATTTCCTTAGGGTAAACTGATTTATTTTGTTACATGGTCTTTCATAATCCCAATAGAATACATATTGATTTGAAGCAAATGTCCTTGTGTTTTCAGTGTAACCGTTTATGTGCTGTTTTGTGTCAATTGTTACAATGGACAAAAAAAAAAGAGTTATTACCTTTTGAGACAGGCTCATATGTTATGGACAGGGTAAATAAACCATAGACCAATGTGAATGTGTGGAGGAATATCCTGGGGCGACTAGCTGCAGAATATTGCTGAGCTGTTTGTGAAAGTGAGTGTGGACATTGAGAGCGACTCGACTGGATTAACAGTCAATTTGCCTTTCTCATGCTCCAGTTTAAGTTGGGTTACATCCTCTATCGGGTGCCAGGCTCACCAGCATAGACGCCCCCGCCCCCACCCCCCAGGAACTGCAAAGGTTTGATCACTGAGCATTTCAGTAAATGGCCGCCACCATGTTATATTGCAAAAGCATGAAAGCTTAACATCGCGTCTTGTATTAATTGAAAGGTCCGTCTCACTTAAAGGAAACACCACTGAAGAGGCCCAGTTAGGCAAATATTAAAGGTAGTAATTACTGAACGTTTCTGCTTAAAGCTTTTCTGGTTATTTCTTCTCAGATATCACCACTACGTGGTTCTCCATTTACACGAATCGTGTGTGAGGTGTTATTTAAAGTTGCATAGTCCAATGCCTTTGAGTTTCTGTCATTTCTGAGATAAATATATTAGGTTGATCGCTATAATCTACCTTACTTTAGTTTGAAGTAACTTTTATTTTAAATAGCTAACTTTTGAGATATTTGAAGTGCAACCATGCAAAATTAATTTAGGTAAGAATGCCAAAATTCGGACATAAAAGGGTTCTGCAGTAACATGTTCTATTACATTGCCTTAGTATTCCCTTTTATGTGGTGACATACAGCAGTATCTATGTTAGCTATGTAAAATCAAATCTAGATAATTGCTTTGGTTTTGAAAATTTGCTGTTTTCATTGGACTATGCAGCTTTAAAAGCTAATTGTAGTAATTGGTCGTAATGCGAAGCATTGCGCTTGATGTGTGGAGAGGAAGAGACCCTCCCCCCGCCTCCCCGGCGTCGCGCAGCATTCTCACCTCGCGCGACGCCCGCCTCTCAGCTTTCTTCCTCCCCCTCCCCCCGCCTTGCTTTCGCACCTCACCTGTCACCGCCCTCCTGCCCTCCCATATAAGGCCGCCCGCCGGCCTCTCTCAGTCATTCGCCTTCCAGCCCTCCTCCACGCTCTGCCCGTTTTTCTTTGGGTTCACCTCCACCTCGGACCGCTGTTTCACCTCAGGCCACACCATGCCAGGACAAGGGAAAGGCAAAGGATGCAAGGGCTCCCGGGCGGCCGCCCTCGACACCCCGGGGCCATCTTCAACCCCGCGGCGGGGCGAGTCTCCCGCCTCAGCCCTGGCGTCTCCCTCGGCGCTCTCGGACCGCACCTCGGGCGCCGAAACCTCGGCGATACTGGAGGCCCTCCAACATCTCCGGATCGAGCAGCGCCAGACTGCCGCCGACATCCATTTCCGGATGGACGCCCTGGAGGCCGGGGAGGCTCGGCCCGCCCCGGAGGCACCCTCTCCTGCACCCAGACGCCAGGCCGCCTACTCTCCCGCCCCCGCCCCCACACCTCGGGCGCGCGCCGCGGCCGGGGCCCGGCCCCCGCCGCCACCTCAGGCGACCCTGCCGGGGGCGGCTCACCCCCAGTATCAGCGCTACCGCCACCTTGCCAGCCAAGCCGCACCTCCCCCGCCGCCCACCTACTACGAGGAGCCGCCCCAGCATAGCCCAGCATCCGCAGCCGACGCCGTGCGGGAGATACTGGCTTCCGCCGAGGCGCGGCACTCCGTGAGGCGGCAAGGGATCCCGGTCGACTACATCTTCCCCTCGGACCTCGTGGAGAGGGGGCCCGAGAGGAAGCCGGTGAAGAGGGGCGAGGCAACGAAAGACGAATACAGCATCGCCCTCCTCACCCTGATAGACCACCCCTACTTCCCCGCCCACTCCGTCCAGGGCCTACACCACCATCACCTCACCGTACTGAGGGACAACCTCCTCTACCCTTGGCCGACCGTCCGCCGCTACTCTGAGACAGTGTTTTCTTGGATAGCGGACGGGAGGCTCCCCCAGGGGTGGCACGACCCGGTCGCCCTCGACCTCCTGAGGGTGGAGACCCTCACCATGCCCGCCCCTCAGGCCGCCCCGGCAGCAGCGGTCCCCCAAGGTGACGACCCTCCCCGAGCCGCACACCTGCCCCGAGCCCAAGTCGACGCCCGCACCGCATACGATAGGCAGACCCACGGGGCCCCCTGTCCGGCCTGGAACCGCGACCCCGCCTCGTGCGATCGGGCCCCCGTCGGGGAGGCCCACGGCGAGGCGGGGGACAGGCGCCGGCACGTGTGCGCCTACTGCGCCAACGTGCGGCACGTACTAACCATGCATACCGAGGCCGGCTGTATAACCAAACAAACCCGTGAGCGCCAGACCCCCGCCGCCTCGGCGGATTTTTGATCCGCCGGCCTCCCCCCGGCCGGCCCGGGGGGCCCTCTCCGGCGCCTCACCCTCACCACTGCCGACAGCCCCGCGACCTCCACCGACAACCTCCCAGCGACCACCGATCGAAGCGCTGCCCAGTCAGAGCCGGGGATCATCACCTCGGACCTCACACCTCAGACCATAGGCCAGCCCAGCCTCACGAGGACTCAGACACAGCCCAGGAACCCTCCCCAGACAGCCCAGCCCCAGACAGCACAGCGGCCGACCATCACAGCCTCCACGACACGGCCTTCATCAACCCGCCCGACCCGACCCCGACCCCCACCCCACCCAGCCCTGAGGACTTCGCTGCCCCCCTGCTCGAGCCTTGCCGGAGCTCCTCACCAGATCTCTCCAAGGAGCGGGCCTCCTCTCTTTTTGGCCGCCCGCTCCCTGTCGACATAGGCCCCGGACACTCGCCCCCCACACAGGAAACCTGACCTCTGAGGCGGTGCGCGCACATCTGCCCCGCCTCGCCCCCCCTCGGGCGCGCCTCGAGCCCTCTCCTCCCTTTTGGTGGAGGGCTCCTCGGCGCCCCCTCCCCTCACATGAACTTCTACCTCTGCTCCGGATGAGCCCTGTTATAGACTCTCTTGTTCATTTCTCTGCTCCTCATGAGCCTTACCTTCCCTGTACCATCTACCTGCTTGATCACTGTGCCATGTTGTCATGAGCCTTACCTTCCCTGTACCATCTACCTGCTTGATCACTGTTGCCATGTTTACCCCCTCTGTTGCCAGAGGCGCCTCAATAAACGCCTCCTTTTTCCACCCCCGCCTTCCCTTCTTCCTTTTCGCACATCACTGAACGTGTGTGCTTAAAAGCCTTTTCTGGTTATTTCTTCTCAGATATATAGCCTTGGGACTGTGAGATATCACCACAACATGGTTCTCTATTTACAGTAACACGAACAGTATGTGGGAGTTCGATTTAATGCAATATTTCGATTCTAGAATAACTTTGCTTGTTGGTATACTGCTGAGTGGCACCCGGGGCATTCCACTTCACGCTCCATTGACCGTGGACTGGGTGTACTAACATTTCATCAAACCCCCACCCCATCAGTAACCAACACGTGAGTGGGTGCTCGGAATCCGCTTAGGACACTCTCACGTTGATATGCTTTAAATCTAATAGCGCCAGAGCACGCTATCTTTATGAATGTAATGCAGTTGTATTGCCAGATGTTGATAGGTGTGGTAGTCGTAAGAAGAATAGCAGCCATATTGCTGGAGCGCGTCACACGCCCGTATTAGCCAAGGGCCTGGCCTGAGGATTACATGGTGAATAGATCAGTCTGTCAATGGAACCAGTCCTAAACAGGTCACATTGAGGCTGATTTACGACCTCCCCCCCCCCCCCCCCCACACACCCAGTGAGAAGGGGCGGGTAGCAGTAGTGGGAGATGTGGTGGGGTGGTGTGGGGGTGTGAGTCGGGGTGCGGGCGGTGGTGTGGGTGGTGGTGGGAGTTGAGGTGATGGCGGAGTTGGAGTGAGGGTGGGAGTTGGGGGGGGGGGGTGATGTTGGAGTTGGTGTTGAAGTGGGGTTGCGGGTGAGAGTGATGATCGTGGTGATGGTGTGGATAGTGGGATTGGGAGTAATAGTTTGTTGTTTTACGTCCTAGCAACATTTAAGGTCATGTCAGTACAGGTACTGACTTGTGACTACACACTCATGGCAACTTTATCGTGCTGCCCCACTGGGAGACCAGGCTGCCAGCACCATGACTGATATCCCACTCAGTTACATTTTCCGGACATTGAGCCAACCAGTCCTTGTCTTATCCTAATAATGCCGAGTGCCTGGCTAGGAAGCGACATGTATCAATTCTAATGTCATTGGTTTGACTCGACTATGGTTTGAACCCACGAACCCATGGATTCGGATCCCCTGATCTCCCAAAACAGGAGACGGATGCTTAAACTCATTCGGCCAATCCGTGGATCATAGTGCTGGTGGTGGTGATAGTGAGAGTGGGCGGATGGTGTTGGCAGTGGTGGTGATTGGGCTAGAGGTGGGGGCGGAGTTGGGAGTGGGGTAGGAGTGGGATGATGGTGGAGTTGGAGTGGGGGTGGGAATGGGAGTGATGGAGTTACAGTAGGGGTGGAAGTAATGATCATAGTGCTGGTGGTGGGGATAGTGAGAGTGGGCGGGTGGTGGTGGCAGTGGTGGTGATTGGGGTAGAGGTGGGGGCGGAGTTGGGAGTGGGGTAGGAGTGGGGTGATGGTGGAGTTGGAGTGGGGGTGGGAATGGGAGTGATGGTGGAGTTACAGTAGGGGTGGAAGTAATGATCATAGTGCTGGTGGTGGGGATAGTGAGAGTGGGCGGATGGTGGCGGCAGTGGTGGTGATTGGGGTAGAGGTGGGGGCGGAGTTGGGAGTGGGGTAGGAGTGGGATGATGGTGGAGTTGGAGTGGGGGTGGGAATGGGAGTGATGGAGTTACAGTAGGGGTGGAAGTAATGATCATAGTGCTGGTGGTGGGGATAGTGAGAGTGGGCGGATGGTGTTGGCAGTGGTGGTGATTGGGCTAGAGGTGGGGGCGGAGTTGGGAGTGGGGTAGGAGTGGGATGATGGTGGAGTTGGAGTGGGGGTGGGAATGGGAGTGATGGAGTTACAGTAGGGGTGGAAGTAATGATCATAGTGCTGGTGGTGGGGATAGTGAGAGTGGGCGGGTGGTGGTGGCAGTGGTGGTGATTGGGGTAGAGATGGGGGCGGAGTTGGGAGTGGGGTAGGAGTGGGGTGATGGTGGAGTTGGAGTGGGGGTGGGAATGGGAGTGATGGTGGAGTTACAGTAGGGGTGGAAGTAATGATCATAGTGCTGGTGGTGGGGATAGTGAGAGTGGGCGGGTGGTGGTGGCAGTGGTGGTGATTGGGCTAGAGATGGGGGCGGAGTTGGGAGTGGGGTAGGAGTGGGGTGATGGTGGAGTTGGAGTAGGGGTGGAAGTAATGATCATAGTGCTGGTGGTGGGGATAGTGAGAGTGGGCGGATGGTGGTGCTAGTGATGGTGATTGGGTTGGCCACCTGATTGCGTTCCGATCTGTGTGTTAGCCACCTAAATCACTCTTATCAGATTAAAGTCAGGGCTGCTATCAGCTCTGGCATGCCTTTCTCATGCTCCAGTTTAAGTTGGGTTACATCCTCTATCGGGTGCCAGGCTCACCAGCATAGACGCCCCCCCCCCCCCCCCCCCCCCCCAGGAAGGAAGTGTGGAACATTAGCTCGCTCCTTGGCACGGTGTTACTTTTACTGTTAGACGAAGCTGACAGATTTCCGACAGTTTTACTCTCACGTTGATGGGCTGTAGTTTGGTGCGACCTCAGAGAATATGTTTGTAGTGCTATATTCGTTTGATATTTAGTGTTTTCCGGTGTTGGTTATGTCACATGATTTCTATTAAACATTTGTGTGCGCCATATAAGTTATTTGAGTGCTTCCCACGCGAAAAGGCCTGGACCAATCACGACGCCAATCCCAGCCTGTGGGGCAGGAGCGTATATTGAATTAAAGGCACTGTGCCGGTTTGTGTAGTCTCCTGTCACCAAGTGTAGACGATAGTAGCATTTGATACACACAAACTGCCGCTTGTCAATGTCAGTGTTTTTAGTGCGTAGTTTCTTTTACTGGAGGAGTAGGGTGGGGGGGGGGGGGGGGGTGACAAAACTACATATTTAATTCTATTTACTCACGTCACTTCACATTCGGTCATAACAAGTAACAATATATAATATATATATATATATTATATATATATATATATATATATATAATAATATATATATATATATACAATATATATTATGTATATGATATATATCATGTATATGATATATATGATGCATATTGTGCATGTTATGTAGTAACATGAGTAATTCATAACAATTGGTCACCTCACATTTACTGAATTACTTGGTTGCCAAAACAGAACAAATTTAAAACATGAAGAACTGGTTTAACTCACAGCTTAGATCTTATTATTCTGTAGACTATGCTGACAGGCAAAGAAATAATCAAAACAAAAGTTATTGAACTAAAATTTAGAGAACCCGGTTAACTCATTTTGGCTCCTTATTAACCAAGTAATTCTATTACATAGTGTGACTTATTCTACTAACTGGATTGGGCTTACAAGTAATCTAATAGATAACTGGATAAACTCATATTCTGGAGATACTGTTCTGATAGAATATAAAATATATAAAATATATAAAAAAGGAAAAATATAAAAATGTCATAAACTATGAAATTATTTAAATTTAAGTTGATCTCCAACTGCTAGTGGACATTCTCAAAGAATTAGAAGTCCCAGTTCTATCTATGCATGTTATATAAATCATCAGTACATTATAGACTAGGATTTTATTCCTCTCTATTGTTCTTTTGTAAACTGACAAATGGGTCCAAACTTAGATGAAGTTCTATCTACTAACTAGATTGAGCTTGTAAGCAAAATAATAGATAAACTGGGTTAACTCATATTCTGGAGATAATGGTCTCATAGTTTCAAAAAGAAATCAATTACCTTGCTGATATTTATCTACTGAAATTTATAAACAAGAACTTAAATAATTTCAAATTGATCTCCAACTTTTAATGGACAATCTCAAAGAATTAGAATTCCCAGTTATATCTATGCATGTTATATAAATCATCAGTAATTTTTAGACTAAGATTTATTCCTATCTTTTGTTCTTTTGTAAACTGACAAATAGGTTCAAACTTAGATTAAGTTCTATCTACTAACTAGATTGAGCTTCTAAAGCAATATAATAGATAAACTGGGTTAACTCATATTCTGGAGATAATGGTCTCATAGTTTCAAAAAGAAATCAAATACCTTGCTGATATGTATCTAATGAAATTTATAAACATGAACTTAAATAAAATTCAAATTGATCTCCAACTATTAATGGACAATCTCAAAGAATTAGAAATCCCAGATCTATCTATGTATGTTATATAAATCATCAGTAATTTATAAACTAAGATTTAATTCCTATCTATTGTTCTTTATTAAAAAATGCCAAAGAACTCTGCTGGAATGACTGAACCCACAACATAGAAGGTTTCTGACTATTCAAAACTGGTGTTGCCAAAGTGATGTAAACAAAACTTGTATGCGTTGCCATAACCACTCAACTCAATCTGTGATCCAAGGAATTTGCATATTATGCTTATTATACATATTATTTATTCATGTTATACATATTATATATGTATTAGATATATATTAGATATATACATTAGATATATTAGATATATATCGTACATATCGTATATTATATATATTATATTGATTATGTATATATATTAAAAATAAACTGACCGATTCGTGAGTGTTGTCTTGTGACATTAAGCGTTATTCCAGAAGACGCCTGTATTCTAACTTCAAATTAAATACTGGCTGTCGAGACACACAGGTGTGTGGCTGTAAATAGATTACGTTCCCAATTTAAAACCAGTAACACAATCCCCGGCCTGGTGCTGCATTAGGAAGCAGATGTCTGTGTGTCACGCTTTTATGAGCGTTGTTATTTTGGTTGTACAATATTGACTGTGATGTTCAGACAGAAACAGAAGTGTCATTTAGTAGTTCTGTTCATGGTACTGGAACTGTGGGAACGCATTCGTGACAGTATCTTATTGCGCAGCCTCTATTCAGTCGAGCTGCCAATATCAATTTGATTTTCTGTTCAAAGATTTAATCACGTGACTGACTGTGTTTTCAGCATCGAGACCCCGGTGTTCCTTGAGTACCGGAGTTACTTGCGCTGAATGGTTATTCTATTTAGCTAGCTAATGTTTGTATGTATGTTGATGTATGCATTTTAACCGATGGTGTTCTCTGTAGCGGATTGGTTAGAGTGTCTGACTTTTTTCTAGGTAAGACTCCTAATCTGAAGGTCGGTGGTTCAATTCCCTGTGCCCCCACCTCTGCCAATCTGGATTTTCACCGCTGTGGATAACTTACAGCGTCATCAAAGGCCAGTTGCTCTCATACCATGTCTATGTGGTGTGGGAGGTTAAAAATCCCTTGGGTCGGTAAAAGTGTAGGCTCTGGCTTTCTATCGACAAACTGTCTAATGGTGAAAACAAGTCTATTCAGGCTTATCCATAATAGGCAGTATAAATCTTCAAGAAAAAAGATGTATGCCAGGTTTGTTGCTTAATACCAGATGGGTTGGCTGAATGAGTTGAGCGTCCGTCTCCCATATTGGTAGAGCGTGGGATTCGAAACAATGGGTTTGTACCTGGTCCAGTCAAACCAATGACTTAAAAGAATTTGATACTTGTCACTTCCTAGCCAGGCACTCGGCATTAATATGATAAGGAAAGGACTGGGTTAGCTCAGTGTCAGGAGGGAGAGGGGGAGAGGAGAGATAGAGTATGGTTTCTTGTACTTATTTCTAATGGTTGGTAAAGAGCCTATTCCTATAACCCTACCCAGTTGTAGAGGGAGTCAAGGTGGGGAGTGAGGTGTGCGGTCTCTGCTGTTTGATTCTAATCGTTGTTGAAGAGGCTGCCCAGTTGTAGAGGGAGTGTAGGGGTGATGTATGTTCTCTGCTGCCTGTTTCTAATCTTTGTTGAAGAGCCTGTTGCCATAACCCTGCCAAGTGAGACGGGAGGTGTGTGGTCTCTGCTGCCTGCTTCTAATCCTTGTTGAAAAGGCTGTTGCCATAACTCTGCCAAGTGAGACGGGAGGTGTGTGGTCTCTGTTGCCTGTTTCTAATCCTTGTTGAAGAGCCTTTTGCCATAACGCTGCCAAATGAGATGGGAGGATTGTGGTCTGTACTGCCTGTTTCTAATCGTTGTTGAACCTCTTGTTATAACCATGCAAAGTGAGACAGGAGGTGTGTGGTCTCTACTGCCTGTTTCTAATCGTTGTTGAACCTGTTATTATTATCCTGCCAAGTGAGATGGGAGGTGTGTGGTCTCTACTGCCTGTTTCTAATTGTTGTTGAACCTGTTGTTATAACCCTGCCAAGTGAGACGGGGAGGTGTGTGGTCTCTACTGCCTGTTTCTAATCGTTGTTGAACCTGTTGTTATAACCCCCTGCCAAGTGAGACAGGAGGTGTGTGGTCTCTACTGCCTGTTTCTAATCGTTGTTGAAGAGCCTGTTGTCATAACCCTGCTAAGTGAGATGGGAGGTGTGTGGTCTCTGCTGCCTGTTTCTAATCGTTGTTGAAGAGCCTGTTGCCATAACCCTGCCAAGTGAGACGGTAGGTGTGTGGCCTCTGCTGCCTGTTCCTATTCCTTGTTGAAGAGACTTGCCCACTTGTCCATCTTAACGCTGTGCCCCCCGTCTCGTCCCACAGGAGGCCATTCTGCGGCTGAGTGGGGTCGTCACCTACGAGCAGCTCGAGGACGCTGTGAAGGAGGCCCTGGAAGCCGCCTTCTCCAACGTGGTAAGTACACAAGTACACGTCAGCTAACACTGCCTTTCCACTGCCCCTCTATGGTACTGGAAGCCAGCCATGGCGAATCGGGTTGCAAATGCGCCTGTTTGCTGTCAGTGCGGTGAATGTGCTCAATGGTTAGTTGCCGGCATGATACTCATGGCATTAAGCGGACCACTAGCGGTTACACTTCGCTGGAAGCCACCTCCCTGACGTGGTAAGTGCGCAACTACCAGCAGATTAGACACGTCAAGCAGAGATACCACCTGCTCCGATTTTGTAGGGAGACTTCCGATTTTGGCTACTCTTCCGATATTACGATTCCATGTGCAAATCTCCCGATTTCACTCTCGCCCACCTAAACAAAAATGTAATGTTTGTTAGTCAAAAGAACTGGCATGTTTGCATCGGGTGATGTATGCTACAAGCAAAAATATTTTAAACCGCTAATACGAAAGGCAAAATTAGCTACTTACCGCAGCTTAAAGACATCAGCAGCTCAAGGTGGCAAGCAGAGCCTAGACAATGACACATACACACATGGTCGGATACATGGTGGGACTTATGAAAAAGTATATAATACAATTATATATACATGTACATATTATATATTGTATGATTATACTATTGTAAAATGGCTACGGCTCGAATCTGTGGCTGTGTAGGCAGGCTATAGTGAAATCAATACAGACAAAGAGAAAGGAAGAGTATAAAGTGTAAAGACGAGAGAGTCAAGCCCTCTGGTTTATTATTTATAATATATGGTTACATGGGTTCATTGTAAAGTATCACCCCACCCCTTTCCTCCAATAGAAAATAAGCATTCTTGGCCCTACCAATAGGGATCTGGCATTCCTGCTCCCCATGGCTGCCTGTGGTCTGCCCACCACCACCAAGCTGTATGGCCCCATGGCCACCACCAAACTTGATTTTGAGTATGGTGATCACTATCCCAGCAGAGGGGGTAGGCCCTGAGTGCACTCACACCCAGACCTGCCAGCACCACTATGTCTATTTACATCCCACTCAGGCACCACCATCCCTTACATATATATAAATTGCCTACATTCAAACAAGGAGGAAAGCATAGCGGTGATGGGATGGACAAGTCTTTATTGCTGTCTGAGCTAGCAATTATATGCCTACCGGTTACAAAGTTTGAAATCTTGGCCAACAATGAACAAATATGGTGGCCCGACTGCCGAACCCACCGTTTTGGCGCCACCTAGGGCAGTCCCGGGCTCGCAGGGGAAGGGCATTGATTGGACAATATCGAGATATCCATAACGAGCCCCAAATGCAGGATAATTAATTATTAATCGATCGAAAATATTAATAATAAAACCATTTAAATCCAGCATTTATATACGCATAATATATTATACTCCTTATACATACATACATGTGATTGGTCAGGTACACCGATCAGTAATAGAACATTTGCATTACCCCTATGCCGTATATCGGAATATTTTACACTGTGTCATGATATATGTGCGATTGTCATGCCTCGTTTTGCTGCACAAAAACTTATCTTCCTAATAAAATGTTACACTCTTCCTATTTTTTGTCACACAATGTTGCGATCACTGGTCAGGTAACACTGCCCTTCCACTGCCCCTCCATGGCACTGGTAGCCAGCCATGGTGAGGCGGGTTGTAAATGCACCTGTTTGCTGTCAGTGTGGTGAATGTGCTCAATGGTTAGTTGCCGGCCTGATACTCATGGCATTCAGCGGGCCACTAGCGGTTACGCTTCACTGGAAGCCGCCCTCCCTAACGTTGTGAGTGCGCAACTACCAGCAAGTTAGACATGTCAGCTAATACTGCCCTTCCACTGCCCCTTCATAGCACCGGAAGCCAGCCATGGTGCGTTGGGTTGCAAATGGGCCTGTTTGCTGTCAGTGTGGTGAATGTGCTCAATGGTTAGTTGCCGGCCTGATACTCGCGGCATTCAGTGGGCCACTAGTGGTGACACTTCTTAATTTTACATCGGGGAAAGAGTTGACACTTGTTTTCTGCAGTTGAATGGCTGGTTGGAAGATAACTTAAAATTCATTGGCTGTGAGAGAACTGCGTGAAGGGAGAGCATTCGATTAGGTTTACTTTCATGCCTGGTTCTATTTCCTACTTAATGTGCGTTCAAAGTTATGTTCCATCATACTACATGTGGCGGCAGAAAATGACTGCATGGATATTTAGAGATGGTGTTGTTATGACATTGATAGAAGGGAAGATAATTCCGGTACAGTACTACGCATATAACCATACTATTACGCAAAATAAAGAGAGTTAAGCTTGTTTGATTTAATGGTGCGTCTAGAGCACATTGATTTTCATATCATCGGGTATTGGATGTCAAACATGTGGTCATATTTCTTTGGCGGAAACCTGGTGCCACCACATAGGCTACTCTTTCCGATAAGTAGCAAGGGGTCTTCTATATGCACTTTCCCACAGACAGGACAGCACATACTTTGATGAACCAGTTGTGGACCACTGGTTACACAGCATTACGCATGCACACTTATCTCATTTGATTGTGCATCGTCGACACTATTTTTATGACCTGATAGAGGCAATGTGAAATATACACTTTAAGTGGGCCGAAATGCATCATATAATAAATAATGGCAATGGACTGCTTAGGCAATGTCTGCTCCTCCGATAAATACTTCTCCGAAACAGCGCAACGTGTGCACAACCAGCGCATAATCGCAATTTCCAGATACTACTCAGGGTCGACTAGCGCGCAGCCGTTCTACTACGTCACTTCTACAAAGGATTATTGTCTGGATCGGTTGTTGAGGTCCACTGAAGATCTGGTCGTTTATTTATTTATACATCTATAGGGAATCTTATATTTGCATCTGTCTTCCCGGCTATGAACAACTTTGGTAATGTATTATGGTCATAGTAAATTATTGCATATTTTATCAGCGAATTTAAGTAACTGATATTAGGACTGATACCTTGGTGTGTTGGTACGTGGAGAGAGAAAGAAAGTGAGAAATAAAGCGAGAGAAGGACTGATTATGGATAAAGTCAGAGAAAGAGAAAGCGAAAGAGAGTAGGGGAGTATAGATTAAGTAGGAAAGATAGAGAGAGAAAAAGAGAGGATCAATGATGGATTAAGTTAGAAAGAAGGGGTTGGGGTATATATTTAACTAAGAGAGGCAGAGAGTAGGCTGATTATGAATTAAATTGGAGAGAGCATGGGGCATTATAGTCTATGTAAGAGACAGAGAGAAAGACAGAAAGAGAGGAGCGATTATGGATTAAATTAGAGAATGTGGGATTATAACCACACTCTATCTAACAGAATAAACAAACCATTCTACTAACACTCACTCCATCTCAAAATGTTAACTCCAACAACATAATAGTTTTGCAGTTCACAACATAGTAGGCATACAAACCTATGAAGGGAAACTATGGACCTAACCACTCCGTAATGTAAAGGTCTAATCAATACACATGTATGTATCAAGTGTGTAGGAATACAACATATAATTGCTATTTTTGTATGTGAATTGTCAAACTATACCATATGTAAGTCTTTGAATGTTTGATATTGTTATTTCAGCTGATTTGAGCTAGCTGCTGATGACAATATCAGACTACATATGCATATATTGTAAATAACTGTATTGTCACATGGCTGGAAGACCAGTGCCACGGCGCTGACAAAAGACTTTATTCAATGAATAAACTATATTTACCCACAAAAAAAAGAAAGAAAAAAAGATTATGTAAAAAGAAAGCAGAGAGAGAGGATCGATTATGGATTAAGTTAGAGAGAGAAAGACAAATGGGTGGGGTTAAATGAGAGAGGAGGGGTTATAGAGTAAGTGAAAGAGTGAGCGAGAAGGGGGGGGGGTTATGGATTAAATGAGCGAGGAAGAAGGATTATTGATTAAGATAGAGAGAGAGGGGGGAATTATGGGTTAGGAGTAAGAGGGAGAGGGTGAAAAGGGATTCATAATTAAGTCAGACAAGTGTGTAGTCGACTGCGGCAGCCATTGTTTGAATAGATCATATCAACCCAAGTCTAACTGGGTCAGATCAGCATAATCAGATGGGAAATTCTGCAATGGCCGGATAACAAAGATAATAAATATAAACGATACATTGCAGTAGGGAAAAGGTTATCGAAATGCTATCCATAACGCGCCGGCCATGTGGGCAAGAGGCAGGAATGGGTCACTTCGGCCAAAGTCGAAGTAGACCATGTTAACCATGGTGAAATATGGGGCGGGCGAGCTCTAAGCAGACCGCCTTAGTGAATCAGCTAAAGCGTGCCCGGCATGAGGCCATGTCGGCCTTTGTTTATTACAGCCCGCCCTGGGCGCCGTCTTACTAACAACCATCGTCACAAAAGTAGGAGGTACCGGAGCGTGTTATGTGGCGCCGGTTGGAATGGGAACGAGGTGTAGATGGAATGTACTATTAACCCAACTCGCTCCGTTGATTGTATCCTTTTGCATTCTGTGCGAAAACGATGATTTAATAGTAATGCGACAGAAAGCAAATTGAATACAGTAAAACCTATCTAACCGATCACCTCCACACATCGACCACTCCCGCTTTATTTCGGTCTTAACAATACAATTATGAGGATATTCCAACTCCCTAAACCAACCACCTCCCAAAATGGTCCCATGGCTGGTCGACTTAAGGCCCTGTCACATTACGGCGTATGGCGGGAGCGTATTGAAAACCTACGTAGGTCCTGCGCGTGCCGGCCTATGATGACATTTGGTGACCGTTCGGGTGGTTTTGAGCGTATGTGGAACCTACGAGGAGCGTATGAGGAGCGTATGGGAGCGTGCTGTGACATTTTTTGACAGTATGGGCCATACGCCCTCATAGGTCGGGTTTTTTTGAGCATGCACAACAAAATTTGGACGGACGGATTTATGAAAGCGTATGGCGGTTATGCCTCATACGCTTCACATACGCCGGCATCTGGCGGTGTATGAGTAGCGTATGCGTAGCGTATGAGTAGCGTATACGGCGTATGCCGACGTATATGACGTAACGCGCTTACGCCGCCATACGCTCCCGCAAAAAACCCTAATGTGACAGCCCCTTTAGAGAGGTTTTACTTTACTTCTCACCGTGGATATGATCCTTGCTGCTGATACGGCGTTCAGCAACCATCCCACTTCACTCCCCCACCTCCATCTCCACCAACACCCACACTGCCACACCCATACCTACACTCACGCACACCCACGCCCAATCCGGGCGCGATGGCCGATTCGGTAGAGCGCGGGCCTCGTGTGCGGGAGATCGGGAGTTCGGCTCCAGGTCGAGTCAAACCAATGACTAAAATAAAATGTATACGTGTCACTTCCTAACCTGGCGCTCGGCATTAATAGGATAGGGCAAGGCCTGGTTGGCTCAGTGTCAGGATAATGTGACTGAGTGGGATATCGGGTCATGCTGGCCTGATTTCCCAGTGGGGCAGGACTATAAAGTCGCCATGAGTGTGCACAGTCACAAGTTGGTACCCGCCCTGACGTCGAGTCATGGCAGGTACCGACTTATGTTTTATGTTTTATGTTGCCAGGACATAAAACAACCAACCAACCAACTAAATCCATCCCCACTAACCATCTGCCACACCTACACCTACACCCACTGCCACACCCACACCCACACCCACACCCACACCTAGCCGCACACTCCTACTGGTATCCCAGCAGTACACTGAGTTTGCCATACCACCCAACTTGCCGCTGCTGCGCCATCCCTCATTCCATCGTTTCCCTTTGTTTCTCTAGCATTGTCTGAACTTGTCTCAGGAGTTTCACCTTGATTGCGAATCGGCGCGTTCTTATGAGGAATCAAACACGGCCAATTCCTCATGAAGTGACACCGTTGTGATCAGCTTACAATCAAAGGGAAAAAACCCAGCTAATTGGGTGTAAATAATTCGCCACGAGTGGCAGCACTGTGCGGCGTTTCCCACAGATCTGTCCTCGTTAGGCGGGTCCTCGGGTGCTTGTGACGGCTGAGGCCGGTGTTTTGAAACACAAGGGGCGTGTGACTTGTGTTTCCAGCCCCTCGTCACTCGATCTCAGCCAGCAGGGCAGCGCCACATCGATCAGTGCTTGTAAAACACGCGCGGCAGGTAATCTGCAAATGGACATGGGCTAGTCTGGGATTACCGCGCAGGGTTCGCTCTGTGGTTGGTTGGTTGTTGGGGTTTTCCGTCCTGGCAACATCTAAGGTCATACACCCGCGCATTAGCCTAATATGTAGAGCGTGGACCTCTCGTGCGGAAGGTCGGGAGTTCGGTTCCCGGTCGAGTCAAATCAATGACTTAAAAATTGATACTTGTTGCTTCTTAGCCTGGGGCTTAGCATTAATAGGATAGGGAAAAGACTGGTTGGCTTATGTCATGGTGCGGGTGGCCTGAATTTCCAGTGGGGCAGCACTATAAAGTCGCCATGAGTGCGCACTGTCACAAGTCGGTACCTGTCCTGATATGACTTTAGATGTTGCCAGGATGTCAAACTCCAACAACCAACCACTGTGTAAAATATTCCGATATACGGCATGGGGGGAATGCAAATGTTCTATTACTGATCGGTGTACATGACCAGGCACATGTATGTACATATGTAAGGGATGGTGGTGCCTGAGTGGGATGTAAATAGACATAGTGGTGCTGGCAGGTCTGGGTGTGAGTGCACTCAGGGCCTACCCCCTCTGCTGGGATAGTGATCACCACACTCAAATGTCAAGGTTGGTGGTGGCTATGGGGCCATACAGCTTGGTGGTGGGCAGACCACTGGTAGCCTTGGGGACCAGGAATGCTGGACCCCTATTGGTAGGGCCAAGAATGCTTGTTTTCCATTGGTGGAAAGGGGTGGAGTGATACTCTACAATGAACCCATGTAACCATATAAATAATAAACCAGAGGGCCCGACTCTCTCTTCTTCTTTACACTTTATACTCTTCCTTTCTTTTTGTCTGTATTGATTTCACTATAGCCTGCCTACACAACCACAGATTCGAGCTTTAGCCATTTTACAACTGTGATCGGTTCTTTGTACACACATACATGCTGCAAGCTAGAAGGGTTCCACCCCACCCTCGTCCTTAGATGTTGGCAGGACGTAGACCTCCAAGAAACAAATGAACAAACGAAAATCCCTCCACGCCTAAGGTGGAACCATTCACCGTAACGCACACAAAAATAGGTTAGATAACGGCCCTACCAAACTAGTGATGGTGTTTATGACCACACAAAGTGACATATTTTACAGCCAATATCCTTAGCATACGACATTTAGTGCCAGATTACTCTCTTTAGTGAAATCAGACGGCATTCAGTGAAGATTAACGCTTGTTTATGGGAATTTCATTGGCAGCAGACGACATTTACTCGGAGCAGACGATATTTACTCGGAGCAGACGACAATGTAATGTTGGCGGTGAATGATGGTGATGGTGATGGGCGCTAAGAGTGAGCATTCTCTCGTAATTAGGCTTAATTGGGTACTAATTATTCACCTCGCCTCTCCGGTCATTAATTGTGGTGTATGTGGGGGGTGAGGGGGGGGGGGTGGAGGCGTACGATATATTCTAGACCCGGTGACTTATTACTGACCTTTGAAGAAATGATGGTAGATTTGACCAAATAGTTCTATTAGTCTATATTAAATATAATAGGCGTTTGAAGTCCATTTGGTAAACATATTGTTGAATTTGTGAAGGTTTCCTTTATGATTTGGTTTGATTTATTATTTCGTGGAATTGGTCAGCATCACCCTGGGGAGTGATCTTTTTGCATGTACACCCAAATAGCAACATTCTAAAAAATCAGGATGTATGTGACAACAGTTGGGTAGTTTGAATCCCATTATTATATGAAATTATATATTGCTAGAACATAAAACCCAAACAAGAACGAGTTAGGTAGGGTCACAAGAAGACTAGTTGAAACCTGACTTCCGGCATTTGCCCACGATTCCATGGCAGTGCGAACTAAGTCTGTGGGAGAAGATCCACATTTTCACGAAAATTTGCCGTCAGTGTAATAATTTCGGCTTGATTTCCGCGTTTTTTTTTGCTGGAGACCGCTTTTATCATTACATAGGTGCCCATTTGCCATATTTAGCTAAATAAAGGGCAGAAATTGCATACCACTACTGGCATGGAGTATCCAGACGGTATCACGAAATTGAGTGCGCAATGGCTACAGAAGTTCTTATATTATATGTAACTGTCGGTTAAATATCAAGTTGTTAAAAGAACGAAAGTTATTTCATCAGAATATTTCGCATTTCGTACGTATAGACTAGTTTGTATCCAGAGGTGTAATCCTTATTTGGGTGCCAGCCTTGAGCGCCAACTAGTATTGATAGTATTGATAGAATATGAGATGATTATGGAAAAATCTTCAGTTGCGACTGACACTGGTCAACATTTGGTGGAGGTGAGGTCAGACGAGATGGCGCCACCGGTACAGTGTTGCGTCTTACGGAGTATAATAATAATAAGTAATATTCCCTTCCGTATCTTTATACTCGCATAATACGTTATACATCACATATACAATACTGTATAGAATTGCTAGCAGCCAACCACTGAGGGATGTTACATGCTACCTGGCTGGGCAGTGACAGGTCAATTATATTCTGACCTTAGCGGAATAAACCAAGAGGCGCCCTGGGGTTTGACTTTGAAGCAACCTCAGTGTTACTCTTTAAGTCCTCAAGCGGAGTAGGGCACGATCCATCACAATGTTACCAGAACCAGAACCCCATGCAAGCTCCCTGATGCAATCAGCATACCATCCCCATGCCTACCTGTGTATGTGGCATTTCACCTGGGGAGGTCAGTGCAGCTGAGTATACCCGCCCCCCTGGAATCGTAAGTCTCATGCTTAAAATGACAAATAACCAGGGAGCGTACTTTCTTTACAGAATATGTGCGCCCGTCCATTGTTGTATTCTTGGTAGTGTGAGGATGGACCAGGTGGTTGAACCTCAGCCCTGTTCTTCCTCAGCAACTCATGTAGGTCTCACTAGAGTTATAAGCGGACTGTGCAACTAGTCTGTTAGGCCAAAAAGAAAAATATTCATGTTTCCAGTTGCAGGGGAAATCTTGTGGGTGTCGGTAGGTACAGGTTCTTTTTTGTTTAAAAAAGAATTGTCACTATTATCATTTCCATACTATTAGTATTGGTATTACTAGGCCATGCTGGCATATTAAAGCAAGTGGGACACTATTCAGTTCAGTGTTTCAATGTTAGGCTCTGTCAAACTGGGTCAATACTACTATCAGATCGGAGTTCAACGGGACCACGTGAGAGCGCGATTTCTTCTCTTTTTCTTTCTCCAAAAAGAAAATCGAGTCAAGGGGTTCTAAGAGGGTCGGTCAGCAACTGGAAACATCAATATATATTTTAGGCCTTACTTAAAGGGCCAGTCGCATGAACTATGCAACTTTGCATATTCGTAAATGTTGTCATGGGGGTGATGAAATGTGGAAATATCGCGCCTCGAGCAGGATTCGAAACCACATTTCGGGGCTAGTGTGCTAGCCATTACACTACCTCACCCGATCCACGCCTACCTGTCTATTTGGCTCCTTGTCTGAAAGATCAGTACAGACTATTACACTGCCATGTTGGAATATGACTATTCATATCGGGATACCAAAAGGTAACGAGAACTGGCAAGTCTGATATCAGATTTATCGGATTGAGCATGCCCCCAGACAAGGTAATGGATATCACCAAAGAGAATTAGGTTATCATCATAATTCAAGTCCAGTAACACCTCCCTAACCGACCACCTCCACAGATCGACCACTCCCCTATATGGATCGCTTTATTTTGGTCCCAACAATACCATTGTAACCACATTCTAACTCCCTAAACCGACCACCTCCCTAAATGGACCACTTAAAGTCGGTCCCAAGGTCGGTCGATTTAGAGAGGTTTTACTGTATTTAGTAAATCTATGCATGAAGATGGTGTTCAGATGATTAACTATTATTTGAAAACAGATGATGATATTCAAATGCTGGTGATGGTTGGTTAAATTGGTAGTAAAACAGGGTGAAATGATATCTCCTTGGCATGATATTGTTATACGAAGCGGACAGGTTTCCGACAGTTTTCCTCTCACAATGATGGGCTGTATTTTGGTGCGACTGCAGAGTATATGTCTGTAGCTCTATATTCGTCGACATTTAGTGTTTGCATTTGTTGCTTATGCCATGTGAGTAGCGTGGTATTCAGAGGATTAGTATTATTTGAGCAGAGATGAGGATATTCAAATGCGGGTGGGTGGTTAAATTGATAGTAAGACAGTGTCCAGGCAGTGGAGGATGGTAGTTAAATTGATAGTAAAACGAGGTCCAGGCAGTGGAGGATAGTGGTTAAATTGGTAGTAAGACGGGGTCCAGGCAGTGGAGGATGATGGTTAAATTGGTAATAAGTTGGGGTCCAGGCAGTCAAGGATGGTGGTTAAATTGGTAGTAAGACGGGGTAGGCAGTGGAGAATGGTGGTTAAATTGGTAGTAAGACAGGGTCCAGGCAGTGGAGGATAGTGGTTAAATTGGTAGTAAGAGGGGTCCAGGCAGTGGAGGATGGTGGTTAAATTGGTAGTAAGACGGGGTCCAGGCAGTGGAGGATGGTGGTTAAATTGGTAGTAAGATGGGGTCTAGGCAGTGGAGGATGGTGGTTAAATTGGTAGTAAGATGGGGTCCAGGCAGTGGAGGATGGTGGTTACATTGGTAGTAAGACAGGGTCCAGGCAGTGGAGGATGGTGTCGATGCCCTGAAGCTCTAACGAGATGAGTGTGTAATTGAATTTTGTGGGGTGGACTATATGTGCTTAGAAGTCGGCGGACCCCAGATCCAGTTTGCAGACCTCCCTCCCATGAGGATTGATGCCAGATGTCCTCATTAATAATCTAGCCACCAGCCATACTTTGAAACCAGATCTCGTAGAGTCGGGAACACCAGGAACTGGCCGATAGTGGTTTAAAAACTGTGATTTCTGGCGTGTTCTTTGCCATTAATAATCTAGCCAGTAGCCCTACTTTGAAACTGAACCTCCCCAGGGTTGGGTTGGGTTGGGTTGGGTTGGGTTGGGTTGGGTTGGGTTGGATGGGGTTGGATGGGGTTAGGTGGGGTGAACCACTTAAACTCTTGTTGGCAGTGTACTAAAGAGCGTTTATTTCTGGGCACTTGTTTATTTGCAATGATCTGTGGTGATGCCCTCCTGCTCTATCCTGTGTACTATGTTATTTCCAAAGAGATGCATATATATATATAATTTCTCCGACCACGACTACCCGACAGCTGGGGGGGGGGGGGGCACTCCACCAATGCGTCAATGGAGGAAGTATCAAAATATATATGTTCCCTTAGCATTTATAGTCGTATAATGCGTTATATATCACATATATATATATCTTAGTTTAACTCCACTTGTGCACATGTAGCAATTACATTTACTCAGTGTACATATACATTCTCACTATGTTTTAGTTTATTGGGTGCGAGTGTGTGTGTGTGTGGGGGGGGGGGGTACTTCTAACCCACTCGACCATCTCGTCTGGTCCACTTCATGTGCTTCATGTTCACTCTAACTAACTGTGCTAGCCCTCTCCGATATAATATATATACCCCACAAGGAAGTGTTGGTGCGCTTACATCAAGAATGTGAAATGTGATGCAAAGATAGGACCTTCTGCATTCAACATGAAACTGAGCAGGACACATATACACGTAGACATATACACGTGCCACGTAGACCTATGTTCTATGCAAACTGTCGGTCTGACTTAACCCTCTCACCTGGACACAGCCAAATTTGGCGGGCCAATAGCCCCCTCCCCACCCTCTCACCCCACCCCACCCCATCCCCTTCTATTACCACTACTTTTTACTCATGCCTATCTATGCCACTGTCTGCGACAATTACATGTAGTATATATTTTCGAAATTACACCATTTAGTAGTGATTTGGGGATATGTGTGTGTGTATATATGTGTGTTATATATGAAACATTACTGGAGGGAAAAAAGCGTTGGACACTGGAGAAAGCGCGCCAACCTCGGAGCAGGCTGGCAACGCACCAGGCTGATGTAACTGTCGCGTCAACGCCCGCGCACCGTTTTAGATGGTCGCGGGTTCGAATGCTAACTGAGACAAGCAAACTAGTAAAACAGTTCCATCCTAATAATATTCGTATAAATGCTTTATATCGCACATTTATATAAATAGCAGGGCTGCCAACCATTCCGATTTCTGCAGAATCATTGCGATTTTCTGTCTCTCATTACGCCATTATGAGAAATCGTCAATTTTACTATTGAATTATTATATACCTCAATTTTTATTATATACCTGAAATAAAATTTATTTAGAAAGTATAGTTTTGAAACTTTCATGATGTACATAATAATATACTTGTCTTTTCTTTTTACGAGCTTTAAGTGTTTTTTTAAAACAGTTTGGGAACTCAATATGTAATTATATCACATTCCTATGATGTTTGAGTATTATGAAACACAAGCAACTATTGAAATATATACATGGGCCATAGTGCGCGATTCACACAAATATCGTTACTCTTTCCCATTTTCAAATGGTGGCAGCTATGAAATAGGCAGAGCGTTTATTCTTCCTTATATCATTATTTATAAATGTGCTTTATTTATTTTCCTGTCGCATACATATAGATGTATTCGCTGTGGGTCAGCTCCCTCAGCTCGGGTGGTGTTCCCCTCCCCCCCCCCCCCCCCACCCCCCGTCATGCACCTACCTGGGGCACTCAACCAGACCTGAGGTTGTCACATGCGCTTCAGATTTTAGTTATATATTTACCGGTAGGGTTGTGATTTGCTCGGCCGGAGCCCGTTTACGCAAATGAACTGGTTTCGTCTGCCAATCATCTCTCCCCGTAGCCTCAATCGATCTGATCTCCTACACAAAAGAAAATGAGATGGGTGAACTTGAAGTGCTTATTTAGTCACAACAGACAACTCCTAGACGATGTCACTCATGGATACCGGGTTAACGATGGGGTAGAGGGCGAGACTTTCCTTGTAGCACCCAATTTGTTTCAGTAGCACGCGGGATCAGCGCGGGGCCCGCGTGGGAATAAATACCGCCCTCCTCCCCACCTTCACCTCTCCACCTCACCACTGCCATCTCTCCACGTCTCCACCTCACCACTGCCACCACTGCCATCTCTCCACTTTAAGACCTCTCCAGGTCTTCAATTCTCCACCTCTCCACCTTCGACCTTCCTCATCCGCCCTCCCTCATCCCCACCTCTCCACCTCTCTACCTCTCCACCTCCCCACCTATCCACCTCCACCTCCCCACCTCTCCATCTCCCCACCTCTCGTCCTGTCCCATCCTCACCTCTCCAGCCCTCCACCTCTCCACCTCCCCCATCCCCACCTCTCCACCTCCCCACCTCTCCACCTCCCCACCTCTCCATCTCCCGACCTCTCGCTCTCCCCCATCCTCACCTCTCCATCCCTCCACCTCCCCAGCCCTCCAGCCCTCCACTTCCCCCTTCCCCACCTCTCCACCCCCACCTCTCCACATTTCTCATCCCCTCCGCTCACCACCTCTCCACCTCATCACCTCACCACCTCATCACCTCACCACCTCTCCATCTCATCACCTCTCCACCTCACCACCTCACCACCTCTCCACCTCATCACCTCACCACCTCATCACCTCACCACCTCTCCATCTCATCACCTCTCCACCTCACCACCTCACCACCTCTCCACCTTATCACCTCAGCACCTCTCCACCTCAGCACCTCTCCACCTCAGCACCTCTCCACCTCTCCACCTCTCTCTGTCTTTGTCTCTCTCTTTGTCTCTCTCTGTCTCTCTTTCTCTCTTTTTTTTCTCTCTTTGTGTGTGTGTTGTTATCCCCGCTGTAAATGTCAGTTGAAAAGGTTGAGCGATTAATTGTTAATTACGGCAGGTGAGACTGGTACTTATGGCGAGCCGGGCGATTGGTCCAGCCGCACGGCGTCCAGAGGTGAGAGGGCAGGCTCAGGCTGGTCGGTGCTGGTCATGTAGAACTGTTACACATGGTTCTTGATGACCTCACTTAGTGGAGTTCTAGCAGAGAATATATATATACAGTAAAACCTCTCTAAATCGACCGACCGTGGGATCGACTTTAAAGCTGCATAGTCCGATGAAGCATCAAATTGTCAAAACCAAAACAATCATCTAGAATTGATTCTACATATCTAACTTAGATACATATGCACTTATTAAGCATTTGTTGCTACATAGAAGGGAATAGTGAGTCAATTTAATAGAACCTATTACTGCTAAAACCTCTGGGGTCAGAGTTTTGGCATCCTTGCAAAAACTAATTTGACATGTTTGCACTTCAAATATCTCAAAACTTAGCTGTTTAAAATAAACAGTACTTGAAGATGAAGTTAGGTAGATTATAACAATCAGTTTAATATATTTATCTCAGAAAAATGACAGAAACTAAAAACCATCGGACTATGTAACTTTAAGTCGTCGATTTAGGGAGGTGGTCGGTTTAGGGAGTTATAATATGGTTACAATGGTATTGTTGGAGCCCAAATAAAGCGATCGATATAGGGGAGTGGTTGATCTGTGGAGGTGATCGATTAGGGTGGTTTTCATCATCATCATCATGCTGTCGGTCGTGATGCGACAAAGACTGCTTTCATTACTTGACTGCGCTCTCCATTTAGCTCTCTGTTGTGAGAGTTGCATCCATGAGTCGGTCTTAATGTCGCTCAGCTTCAGGTTTCTCTTGATGGTATCCTTGAACGGGAGACAAGGGCACCCTCTCTTTCTGTAACCAGAAGACAGTTGAAAATAGAGGATCTGCTTTGGTAGCCTGTCTGATGACATCCTCATGAGGTGTCCAGTCGACCGGAGGTTTTACTGTATACATATACATATATATATATATGGATAGTGATAAGCACCTTATCATGTATAATAAGGTATGTAGTGTATTGCCCCCCCCCCCCATCCCCTGGCTGGGGTGATTTCTCAGCATGCTCCCCTCCCCCTCTTTGTGCGGGGGCTGCACACTCCCATTCGCTCGGAAGTTTTATTTTAAATAAAGGAGTTGGGATCTTTCTTATCACCAACTCATACCGCACTATTTGTATCTCTATCTTTATTCTTAGCATGTACGTAAGAATTATTATATCTATATATATTTATTTATTTATTTATTTAAAGAGATGGTAAATTAGCTTGCAGTGAAATTGTGCCAATAATTGTTCAACATGAAATAAAATATATTACTGGCTGTTTGTATGTGTAAGTATGCATGACCTTTTTACTAAGGTAAAACAGGAAAACATTTCAGCCTTTTTGAGGGCAGCTGGACTGTAGCACCTCATATAGTTTACTAAATAGATTCTATCAATTATTAATAAAACTTTTCTTTTTCTATGGGAATTTTTTTCCCTAGACCACAAATATATGATTGTGAGCTTTCTAATTTAATGAGTGTCTATTGGGACATATTTGATTGTCTGCTTTTACATGTAAAAGCGATGGTTTGAACAAAAAACAAACATTTCTCGCCGTGAATATGGCCTATGCTGCCGACTCGGCGTAAAGCAACCACCAATCAATCAATCAATGTATGTGTAAAAGTGTGCTATACTGCAGTGTACTTCGCCCCCCCCCCCTCCCACACACTCCATAACATACCCCAGGGTGTGTATGGAGCCTGGAAAGTCTTGAAAAGTATTGAACTTAATTTTCCCCATTTCAAGGCCTTGAAAAGCATTGAATTTAACCTATTTTTTTGTAATTAGTCTTGAAAAGCCTTGAATTCCATTAAACTGTCCCCACTGATCTAAATTAGTCTGAAATCACCTTTTGCCATTGTTTTTTCCTGAAATCCAAATGAAAATAGTCTTGAATTCCTTTCAAAAACAGGTGGAGGGTTCCAGATAGGCTGAATATATTGGCACTGTGAGTCAGGGAATGCATTATAATCGAAAGACATTATTTTACATATTCATACAGTGGGAAGGCAGAGTAATTTCAAATGGGTCAAAGCCGAAGACTGAGGTTCGTTTGAAAGCATTGCGCCCCACCAGTATGACCTTTATGAAGTATACATGAACAATCGTGGTTTTCATTGTTTTATTGCACATGTTGCTATTTGCTATTCACTCTAAGGTCGGCTTTATAGTACTGCCCCACTGGGAAATCAGTACGCCAGCACCATGAGCCAATATAGCACTGTCACATTATCCTGACACTGAGCTAACCAGTCCTTGCCCTATCCTATTATTGCTGAGTGACAGGATAGGAAGCGACAAGTATCAATTTGATAAGTCATTGCTTTGACTCGACTGGGAACCAAACTCCCGCTCTCCAGCATACGAGACCCGCGTTCTACCAATTTGGCCACCATGCCCGGTGCACATTATAGTAGGTTATTCATTCCTCAGATCGTAGACCTCGCTTTATGAGCAGTTTACTTGAACTGTGTGACCCACATCCGTACAGTTAGGAGATTCAATGAAGGCGTGAGAGCCACTTAGTCGACGATGCTAACACTGCGGGCCTACCAGCTCAGCATTAATCTGATTACTGCAGCACCCCGACTCACTAACAACCCACCGCCCAGTATTGCAAACTTAAAACAGAAGGAAGTATGTACTAGTGGTGATTCCAGTGGAGTTCTGCCCGGAGAATCACCCCCTCACATCGTCATTACTAAGTTGTGAAGTCTCAAAATCCCTATGTGCCCGGCATATAAATATAATGGAATAAATAAAAAAGAAACCACCAAGATATTGTGTGGTCATGGTAAACAGTTTTAATATGTATCTGTGTGTGTGTGTGTGTGTGTGTGTGTGTGTGTGTGTGTACACGCGCCTGTGTGTGTATGTGTGGGCGGGGGCGGGGAGGGGAGGGGGTTAAAGCGAGAACAGTGATTTTTTGTTGATTTTTTTTATTGAGGCTGTATTTATTCTGTCCATAGCATGTATGCCTGGGTACCCAGGCTTGTTTTCAATGCTGGCCAGCTGTAGTGTTGTTGTTGTCTTACCAACCAGTAGCTGCTGATAAGTTATTTGATTGTCTGCATTTCATTAGCAGATAGATAGTCTGTTGTTACGTTTATTCTTATTACTATGTTAGTTGTCTATGTTAGTGTTTTGGGGTTTTCTTGGGAAGAGTTTTCCGCTTTTACATGTTGTGTAAAGAAGGAATTACAAACCTTAGCTTAGATTACCATACTTGGACTTCCCATAATTCTATTTTTCACTTCTGAGAGATTGAAGTATCCTTGGTTCTGAGGAAATCCAAGGGACTACTAGCGTGGGCATATTGAAGGCTCGGGACTTAAAGTAGCGAGATAAGAAGACATATAACAATAGATGTAGTTGTGTTTGCCTTACCCTGCCTCTCACTCACCGACATTAAATAAGTTGATAGGACTCACGAAAAGGAGCTACCTCTGTAGCATAGGGATTATGTGTTTTACGATAAGCCTAGTAAGTTGTAGCGTGTTCTGTATCACGAGTAGATAAGCTCTCAAACTGACTTGAGATGCTATTATTGTAATCGAGGTTAGAAGGCAGGGTGGTATATCAAGATTATGACAGAATGATATTCTAGATGCATACACACACAGCAAACACAAAATACTCCCCTTTTTTACTATTGACATGTCCAAAATTCTAAGCCACAAGTTTCAAAGGCTTTCGGATAGGTTGTATACATTAAGCAAATTTCATATGAACGCAGTTTACAGTTGGTTTTAAAATGTGTTTGATCATCACTTAAATAAATTTAAAACAAATTCTAGGCATGTATTCACAAAGAGACACTCGTCTTCTGGCTGTATGTGTTTAAGATATTTACACAAGGTCTATATATGTATGTATGTATGTATGTATGTATGTATGTATGTATGTATGTATGTATGTATGTATGTATGTATGTATGTATGTATGTATGTATGTATGTATGTAGTTGCATGTATGTAATGCATGCATGCATGCATGTATGCATGCAATGCATGCATGCATGCATGCATGTATGTATGTATGCATGCATGCATGCATGCATGCATGCATGTATGTGTATGCACATACGTACATATGCATACATGTATGTATGTATGTATGTTTACATGTACATGTGTTATGTCTGCGTGCACGTATGTATACATGAATGTATGTATTTATATGTCTATGTGTGTCTTAAAATATAATTCATTAACTGCATGTGTCTATATCTTAAAGTTGCATAGTCCGATGGTTTTGATTTTCTGATATTAGATTGATCATTATAATCTATCTTACTTTAGCTTGAAGTAACTCTGCTTGAAAATGACTAATTTAGGAGATATTTGTAGTGAAAACATGCTAAGTTAGTTTTGGCAAGCTTGCCAAAACTCTGACCACATAGGCTTCAGTAGTAACAGGTTCTGCTAAATGGCCTCAGTAGTCCCTTCTATGTAGCATCAAATGCTTAATAACTGCACCAGTATCTAAGTTGCATATGTAGGTTCAAATTGACATAAGGGCTTAGCTTTTGAAAATGTGATGCTTTCATCGGACTATGCAACTTTAATATGCTAACCTGCCTTCTAACCTGTATTAACAATAACATCTCAAACCACTCGGAGACCTTATCTACTCATGATACAAAGCACACTACTAGGCTTATCGTAGAGCCCATAATCCTTAAAGTACAGGTACAGCTTTGTTATCATGTATCCTATGTATGTATACATGTATATATATACATGTGTATGTATGCATGCATGTATGTGAAGTGGGCGTGTCTACTCGCCTTGAGCAATTTGCGCGCGCGCGATCTGCGCGCGCGCAAATTGCTAACACTTGTGCACGCGAGGGTTCCCGGTGGTAAAGCGTTGCTTGGCGACTAGCCAAGCAACGATGGAAGGTCGGGCATTCGGGGCCAGACCCGGCGGACGTGTTTCTACACGCTCCGTCGTTTTACGCCGATATTTAGGCTTTTTCGGGTCGAAATTCTAAACTAAAGTAAACCAACAACACGGGAGGGAACGGGAGATAAATACTCATAGTAAACTATATATATATTGGTATCAATGTTAGTCTTTTGTTAAGAATAAATCGTGAGCTCTTGTAAAGGTGAATCAGGACGTTCCTTGCATTCTTTATTATCCTCCAGTCTTATTGTAGATTAACCGCTATGGAACCTTGACATTTGATTGCTTTCTATACACTGAGAGGCCTTAAGCCTAAGTCGGCCTTCTGCAAGTAATACACCCATCTGCGGGCATCTAATAACTGACGCATTCACAGAATTAACGTAGTGTTACTTTTAGGCTAGAACCACGACATCTAATGTAAACTAAATAGTAGAGACAGCGGCAGCAACTCGTGCTGGACCGCGCATATTTGGATTCAGTTAGTAACATTCATAATATATACCAAGGACGGAGGGGGCAGCCAGTAGAGGAAATAACCTAATAAATACACTTTAGGCCGATAAATGCGCACGATGGCAAATCTAGCATTTAGACGATACTCTGGCTGGCGCCTCTCGTACGGGACGGACACCGACGACGGACTACTCGCAGGCGGGAGGTAAGGCTACGGCGACGGCGGCTGGGCCAAGGAAATTCACATGGAAACAATTAATTACATTAACACGTTAGGCTCGCCTTAGGCGGGGGCGGAAAAGCCGAACGGTTAAACTGGTGCCGTGACCAGGATTAGTAAGGAGTGTAATACCTTTTGATTCATCTTTTATACGCGAAGTTGAAATTTTGAAAACAAACGGTGCGTGGTCATAGTGACAGCGCATTCGTTATGTGACAGTGACGTACGGGCTCTGCGCTATCGCTGGTGGACACGTCTACCGGGAGCACTTAATTATGCGGAGCCTAAGTGGTTCTTTTCCATGGGCAGCGCCACAACTTCCAGTGCCCGCCTAAGACTTTACGGTCGGGAGTGTAATCAAGGTACACGGTGCCCACGTTAGTAAGACCCGGTAGGGAGTATGCAGTAATACGGAGCCCACCGGTCATCAGTGATGTGAGGTTTTGTTATATTTGAATTATATGCCCACACGGGCGGACATGAACCATATACAGATTTAGGCGCTGGGCGAACCTGCGTAAGCGTATTTACACCATTGGAGCAATTTGCTCCCGGCGGCATTAGGCCTGATTTAATTTAAAAAGCAATCCTACGGACAGAGTACATCGCTCGTATATAATCTCACATTGATTGCAGACGCAGATCTTCCATCACTCGTTTGGGCTCCCTCCAGTAATCTTCTATACCTCACAACCCGCAACCTCGTAGTTTTGCCCTGAACCCAGACTGACAGATCCCTCATGATGAGTCGTCCAGTTCCGTACGAGGATGCGGGGTGTAATAATTTTAAATTACGTCAAAACATATTTCTTTTCTATTTCATCATAATGTTATTACGATCCCGGTATTTTTTCTCGCCCACGATTACGTCTCCTAGAAAATTAACGAGAGCCAAATTTAAAGAGAAAGTATATCTATCTAAAAAAATATGGTGTCATTTCTTTAATGTTATGCACCAGCTGTTTCATTTAAAAAAAAAAAAAAAAATATGGTGTCATTTCTATAATGTTATTTCTCGGATATCAAAATTTTCTCGTCATTAAGCATATGAGTCTACAAATTGCGCCTTATCAAAATTGTTATTCTAAAAGAATAAATAAAAATTTCATATAACTTCAAAAAAAAACAAAAAAAAAAAAAACATCGCCGATCCAAAAGCGATATCCCCCATGGGATGTCGGCTTTGGATCGGCGGGATTACTATTCAGACTTCACTACGCGTATACATAGAAGAGTTATCCAGTCAAGCAACATGCGCCGCAAGATCGTCGTCGAGAAGTCCGCCCAGGATTATCTCTCGCGGGCATGATCCAGTAGGTCAGCGGGGCTCCAGGCCAGGGCAGTATATGTATTATTTAGAACCGGGCACGCTGACATATTGTGTCTAATGCGCAGAAGCGTCGGCCCCGAGCGGCCGGCTACAGCGCCCCCCCATGTTAGTCTTAGTGCAGACTCACGGTTTTCTCCTTAATGCCCTTACGAGGAGAAATGTTTGATTAAGTATGTAATATCATCAATATCTTCATAAGATAAATATCTCTAAAAAAAATATATTTAAAAAAAATAATTCACGTAAAGGGAAACCAGTATACAAAAACTGTTTAATGGTAATGGTGGAAGAGAATAATAAATAAATAATTCGGCAATGGGTGTCAATGATGAAAGTGGTATCCCGGCGGAACGGGCATGATATACCACCCTGAGGACAGTCGAATATATTTATTTAAATTTTTTCCTTACCCTTTTACTAGTTCACTGCCATTCTGGCTTACAGGATTATAATTCTATTCCACTATTTAATAAGGGAAATTTGCGCGCTGGCGCTTTTCCCGTGTGGGAGATATTTCAGAATTGCTTGGTTATCAAGGATACAAATAAAAAAAAATAATAATAATCGGAATTTATGGTGCGCAAAATTGCGCTGTAAACTTTATTCGATGATACATTCAGTTCGCGCCTAGCGCATTTAGAAAGTAGGCGTTTATTTTGTAAACCGCTTGTTTTCTGTATTATTTGTACTTATAAAAAAAAAAAAAAATACACAACGAGAGGTAAATTTGTTTCCTAGGCGTAGGCCAAGGAACGGTCATGGAATATTTTATTTCTAGGTTGCTACTCCCGGGAGCCGTTGTGGTCACGCCCACTTTTCTCTTTTTAGACGAACATCAATTCTTGTTGTTCGTCTGGGGGAGCAGTGAAGTGGGCGTGTCTACTCGCCTTGAGCAATTTGCGCGCGCGCGATCTGCGCGCGCGCAAATTGCTAACACTTGTGCACGCGAGGGTTCCCGGTGGTAAAGCGTTGCTTGGCGACTAGCCAAGCAACGATGGAAGGTCGGGCATTCGGGGCCAGACCCGGCGGACGTGTTTCTACACGCTCCGTCGTTTTAACGCCGATATTTAGGCTTTTTCGGGTCGAAATTCTAAACTAAAGTAAACCAACAACACGGGAGGGAACGGGAGATAAATACTCATAGTAAACTATATATATATTGGTATCAATGTTAGTCTTTTGTTAAGAATAAATCGTGAGCTCTTGTAAAGGTGAATCAGGACGTTCCTTGCATTCTTTATTATCCTCCAGTCTTATTGTAGATTAACCGCTATGGAACCTTGACATTTGATTGCTTTCTATACACTGAGAGGCCTTAAGCCTAAGTCGGCCTTCTGCAAGTAATACACCCATCTGCGGGCATCTAATAACTGACGCATTCACAGAATTAACGTAGTGTTACTTTTAGGCTAGAACCACGACATCTAATGTAAACTAAATAGTAGAGACAGCGGCAGCAACTCGTGCTGGACCGCGCATATTTGGAATCAGTTAGTAACATTCATAATATATACCAAGGACGGAGGGGGCAGCCAGTAGAGGAAATAACCTAATAAATACACTTTAGGCCGATAAATGCGCACGATGGCAAATCTAGCATTTAGACGATACTCTGGCTGGCGCCTCTCGTACGGGACGGACACCGACGACGGACTACTCGCAGGCGGGAGGTAAGGCTACGGCGACGGCGGCTGGGCCAAGGAAATTCACATGGAAACAATTAATTACATTAACACGTTAGGCTCGCCTTAGGCGGGGGCGGAAAAGCCGGACGGTTAAATATGTATACATGTGTATATGTCAGGGATGAGAAATTTCAGATTTTCGGCGCATTTTCAAATTGTTTCAGTCTGGGGACATTTTGATACAGGTGTAAATTTGAGGAGAAATAAAAATGATGGGGGTACGTTTCATGTAGTACTCTCCAAGCATATGTTTTGCACATTGCATATGACCAGGTCTGCCTAGAGAGCATTCTGCTGTCATTAATGGGACTGTATTACTATTATGGCCCACATCACCGTCAATTTCCGATGTTGTCCTCCCACACCACTAACATCCCTGCTAATTCTATGTATATATGTATACATGCATGTATATTGTATGTATACATGAATGTGTGTATACATGTATATGTGTATACATGTATATGTGTATACATGTATGTATGTATGCATGTATGTATATTATACATGTATGTATGCATGCATGTATATTATGCATGTATGTCTACATGTATGTATTTATGTATAGATGCATGTATGCATGTGTGCAGAATTTAAAAAGGAAGACACTTATGTGGGGTTTTCCTTTCTCTTCTGTATATAACAGATATTCCAGGATAGAAGACGTTAAGTACGCACCTAACCGACAATGCATGCTTGTGACTTGTGTATGTTACATGATTACACAGTGTTTTAAGTTGACTTTAGCTTTTACTTCTGCTCAAATCAAATGGTGCGCAAACTGTTATAGCAAACTCCCAACGCTATACTACTAACATGACTGGAACTCAGTAGAATGGTTCACACAACCGCCGCTTTCAGCCTATTCCTTCTCTTTTTCTTTTACGTTCTTTTAAGCTTTATATTGAGATGTAATTTACAGTATTGAGGGTAATGTTGATATGCTTTTAACTTTTATTTTTCTATAAATTATTTCTATGGTATAAGCAATGTATCTGTGTTATTTTTAAATGGGGAAAGCACCTCATAAGTATTGTACTTCTGCTTTCTCCTTTTTCATTGTGAAAAAAATCATCATCATCATCATCATCATCATCATCATCATCATCATCATCATCATGCTGTCGGTCACGATGCGACAAAGACTGCTTTCATTACTTGACTGCTGCTCTCCATTTAGCTCTCTGCTGAACAAAGTACTGATATAAATATCAACCTGTGTGTACATTGATCACGTGGAAATAAATATATTATTATTATTATTATTATTATTATTATTATAGGTCTAAGGGTGTGTTAATTAATTTAGAAAAGGAGTGGGTGCATGTGTGTGAGGGGATAACTTGATTCTGATCTGGGGTATTCAAATATGGACTCACTCTGTGTATTCCCAATTGGAAAACACCACGTGCATGCGGATTGCCAATATCCCCCAGATTAATCCTACCCGCCCACTGGTCTGTTGGAAACTGTTAATTAATTATCTTTAGTCAGATAATACCGGTGGCTGGCATGTAGACATTGATTGGAGATTGATGCAGGAGGGGTGTGATGGTAATGCTATCTGATAATACTCATGTTTTATACCAACCATAAATACAAATTACGAAAATGCTTTCCCAGAATTGAAAAGAAATTAAATTAAATTAGAAAAAGGTCTGCACGCACACGATTAAGTGAATCCAGTTAATTAATTAGCAAATGAAATTGTTAAAGCAAAATATTGATTAGGAGAACTATGATTAATTAATTGCTCATGCTGCTCCATATGTAAATGGGTCACTCCTGAAAACTGGCCAGACGTGTCACATGGAGAGTTAAAATCTAATATTAGAATTTTAAACATTTTTTGGTTGCAAAAGAAAGCTGGAAATCTCCCCTTTACATCTATGTAAAAATATAAATTGATGAGATAAAAGATAAAGGTGTACTCCATGATTAAGCTGTGTTATGGCAGTATAACATATGTTGTTCAGATGTAACACATGTTTAGGACACCACAGTCTGCTTAATAAAAATTTAAGCAGAAATAAATAATTTCATACTTAGAAGCATATTAATAATGGCATAATATACAGAAATATGTAGTGCTTATATTGATAAAAAAAGAAGTAATTCCTTGAATAATTCACTGAATAATTAGTGTACAATATTTGTGTCGCATCCAGACACTGCTGGTTACATCTGTGATGGAAATTTGTAATGTTATTTCTGAAGACATCAAATAATTTTTTTTAAATTAAGCATGCATACATGTTAAAAAATACTTCCTTTTTGATTTGGGAACTGTTTTGTTTGATATATCAATGCAATACAAGATGTTAGTAAGGATTCAAACATGTCCCATATGTCATGTTACAAATGGCTGGCTGTAAAATGTTTTTTTTTGGTACAAAAACACTTCATAACTAAAAGGACCAAAGTTGCACACAGTTTATTTTATTTCCCTTATTTCTTACATCAAATCTGAACATGAATATGAAAAGTATAAGGGGGGGAAAAAAGTAGGCAGTTTTTTTATTGATGTTTTAAAATACCATCCAATGCTAACCAGTTTTTAGGAGATGACCCAAATACATATATTTGATACTTAGATTGGGTGGTGCCATCCTCTCCTGCAATTGCAAACTGCTGTAGCAGGAAATCGCAAACCCTGTAAATCGCAAACCCCCACTTGTGATTTCCTAGTAAATCGCAAACCCCCATGCCATATATGGGCATGGGGGTTTGCGATTTCCTAGGAAATCACATATTCCCCTGGAGATCGCAAACCCCCCATGTTAATGATACAGATAGTTGTTCTGGCTTTTCTTATTGATGTAGTCTAGTATCTTTGACAACAAATTGACCTGGTCCCCTAGCCTTCTTGTGTGCAGTGAATAATGGTCCTTGTTGTGAGAGGCATGAAACAATTAATCCATCTCGTGAGGCATCCCCCTTATATGAAAATAAATGTGGCAGCCTATGTATGTGCAGCATATGTATGTGCAAAGTGACTGATAGTTTTGTAGGGAATTGGACATTTGTTAGTTCAAAGTGTTTAAAGAAGTTGTGCTGGCTTTTCTTAATGTTGTAGTTTAGTATCTTTGACAAACATTGATCTGGTCCCTTATCCTTCTTGTGAGTGATCAATAGCAGTGAAAAAAGCCTTTGCTGTGACAGCATGACATCAAAACTAATCAATTAATCCATCTTGATCCTCCTTGAATCCATTTTATCCCCCAGATCTGGCAGAAGTTCAAAATCAAACCTAGGCCTATAGCTTCCCTGCTTGTGCTGATAAATGCTACAAAGCATGGGGGGGGGGGTTGTAATTTCCAGGGGGGGTTTGTGATTTCCTAGTAAATCGCAAACCCCGGGGTGTGCAATTTCCAGGGGTTTGCGATTTACTGCTACACCGCAATAGTGTGTGAGTGCCATTAGAAGCTGATGCATGGGGCCTTGTTGTGAACTAATGCCACAAGCCAGGAACCGCCCTGACCTTTAGGACATATCCATTTTTTTTGGTCCATTAGTTCTTTCAGCAGGGGAAATTTCAGTCATAGACGACTGGTCTTCCTCATTCCACTGCTGGTCGATAGAAAGCCCGTGCCTACACTTTTACCGACCCAAGGGATTTTTAACCTCCCACACCACATATACATGGTTTGAGAGCAACCGGCCTTTGATGACGCTGTAAGTTATACACAGCGGTGGAAATCCAAATTGGCAGAGCTGGGGGCACAGGGAATCGAACTGCCAACCCTCAGATTAGGAGTCTGACCTAGAAAAAAGTCAGACACTCTCACCACTCCGCCACAGAGAACATCACATTCATGTGGTGACTGCCAATTTGTCATTTTACTAAGTTGATTGTGATTTAAAGTTACAAAATCAATGGTTTTGAGTTTCTACCACGTTAACTTAATTCTGGATCATGTTATTTGCCGTTTTTCTTCGGTTGTAGAACATAGCATTAAAGTTACATCGTCCGATGGTTTTGACTTTCTGTCATTTTTCTGAGATACATATATTAATTGATTGTTATTATCTACCTTATTTTAGTTGGAACTGACTTTTATATTAAATGGCTAACTTTTGAGATATTTTAAGAGTAATCCTGTAAAATTAGTTTTGCCAAGCACGCCAAATGTCTGACAGCATAAATTTCTGCAATAACAGGTTCTATTAAATTGGCTCTATGTGGCAACACATGCTTAATAAGTGCACCCGTATCTAAGCTAGAGATGTAGAATCAAATCTAGATAATTGTTTTGGTTTAGAAAATTTAGGCCTACAATTACAAGTTAATATCTATCACACCAGACTTGTCCCATAGAAAAGTGAAATTGTTTGCTTGTTTCGATCACTACTGACATCTGGGTTAGGGGTTAGAAAAAGGTGACAACTGACTGACTCCAATCTGTGTCAGGTCTGCACTGTGACGTCACCTGTATCTCCGGGGGTTCACTCACCTCACAGCAATTGTCCCCGTATGGATGTGATTGTGGGCGACACAATCAATTAGTTTGCACTAGCCGCCATGTCAGCCATTGTGCCGATGCATATTTAAGTGATTAAAGTAAGGCAGCCATCAACAGCAATTAGCGAACACGCCGCTCAGAGCAAGCACAGTTAAATGCCTCGAATGTTTTATTCAGCTAAACTACGTATGTGATGTATAACGTATTATGCGAGGATAAAAATACGAAGGGAATTGTTACCATTATATATTATTATATTACCATTGTTATTCTCCGTAAGATTCCGCACTTGACTGGTGGCGCCACCTGCGCCCACCTGCCCTCCATCGGGTGTCGACAACTGTCAGTTGCACCGGAGGATTTTATATATATACCGACCATCTCGCTAAATGGACCACTTAGTCGATCCCAAGGTCGGTCGATTTAAATTTTACATCCTGGCAACATTTAAGGATCTAAGGTCATATCAGGACAGTTACCGACTTGTGACAGTGCACAGTCGTGGTTACTTTATATTGCTGCCCCACTGGGAAATCAGGCAGCCAGCACGATCATCCCCATATCCCACTCAGTCACATTATCCTGACACTGGTCTAACCAATCCTTGCCCTATGCTCCTAATGCCGAGCGCCTGGCTAGGAAGCGATGAGTATCATTTTATAAGTCGTTGGTTTGACTCGACCGGGAACCGAACTCCTGATCTCCCACACGCAAAGCCCACACTCTACCGATTCGGCCACCGCACCCGGTGTGTGTGTGTGTGTGTATGTATGTATATATATATGTATGCATATATGTATGTATGTGCATATGTATGTATATATGGGTTCTTCTTTGCTGCTGGTCCTAATTGGTTGGTCCTCACATTGTAACTGTTTTTGTCTAAATTAATTCTCCTTTTCATACCAAATGAAGAACATTCCTTTTATTATACCCCAAAGAAGCAATGACAGCAATCCAGTGAGAAAAAAATGTTTGGTTTATTTTTTATTGCAAAAATAGATTCATTTGTCACGCAAATATGACAGCTAAAAATGGGAATGGTGAAACAGTACTACTTGTGTTGGAAACTACTTCATTGTAGACCAAAATATTCAAACATAGCTAGTTTATTTGCAAAGTTGTAACATGCAAAAATGTCAGAAAACTAATTTTAGGACTATTGAGTGTCTGTGTGTAAAACAACGATGCTTGAAAGTGAGCATAACGCGTGTTACATGAGGTGTCACGTCATGAAACACGCGTTCACCTTCAATTTTCACAATATCCAACCATGCAAGCCAGGAAAAACCCTGCTGCTTTAAATAGGATAGCATCATAGATGCCTAGTTCTGAACACAAAAGTTATAATATTATTTCCTAAAATGCATTAAAAGTGAAATAAAAACTTTGTGTCACGGGTGAAACACGCGTAACGGCGAAAATTTATTTTGCGATACAAAATCCAACAATGGATCAAATCTCTTCTCGCCATGATTTTCAAATATATCGTGGGCATCTACACACCTACTGATGATGTGGTGTCAAGTCATAAACAGGATGTTGCGCTATGATGCTATTAGTGTGGCGTGTCACACTTCGATGAAGATGAAACACGCGTAACGGCGAAAAATTATTTCGCGATACAAAATCCAATAATGGATCAAATCTCTTCTCACCATGATTTTCAAATATACCGTGGGCATCTACACACCTACTGATGATGTGGTGTCAAGTTATAAACAGGATGTTGCGCTATGACGCTATCACGCGTTCACCTGTTGTCATCTTCATCCTCTAAGTCATCGCAATATCTTTTTCTACATAAGAAAACTTATAACACTCAAAAGAAATATTTGCATACATGTAATGTGTACAAATAATGCCCTGAACAAATACATTTTTTGCATGCTATTAGCAGTGTCTAACCTAAGTCATTGTCCATGTTGCCGGAAACATGCATAATTCAAAAACACTGACGACGGGCTGATATTACGAATACCATAGATACCGTTCGTAGCGCGCGTCGCTATGTAAAAAGTTAACTTCCGGTAGTAGATTCAAAGGCTAGTCCAGTCCTTACCTGACCGTCGCTGAAGTCGGTTCATTGGTGATCAATACTAAAATTTTGAAGACAGAGCTGTTCGTGGAAGAGTCAAGATGCCAAGACTAGGGAAGGTTCACGTGAATGTTGGTAAATATTCAAAGGAGCTTCTTGAATCCATGGAGGATACGGAGGATCGTGTTGTTGACAATGCAAGTCGGACGAATGTGCATCGTCAAAGTTCGTCGGCGAGAATACAAATGGAGGATCTAGCTTCTCCTGCTTCTGTGTTGCCGTCGTGCTCTGTTTCGGGTCCGTCATTGGAGGATATCGCACGGTTATTAGACTCGAAACTGGCGGCATCACAACAGCCATTGATGGATCGGTTGGCAACATTGGAGATTACGGCGTTATCTAATGGGGGTCACGCAGTCAACGGCCTGGCAGTGGGTCAAAATGACGTCACGGATGCGGATAGTGTAGCGGCGGTTAGCACTAATGGCACATCGCCTGCACGGTCGACGGGATCGTGCGCTTTGCGGTCCATGTTACATACGGCACGAGGTACAGTACATCTTCTTTCTGGTAATAATGTCGTGCGTAAACGCACTCATAACAATGTTCCGTTTGATTGTGAAGGGTCGGACAGTGATGACTCTATGATGCGGGACCTAATCAGGATAGCTGGGAAGAAAGCTAAACGGGCGGGAAAGCTCTCTTTATTGCCGCACAAGTATGTCGTCAGAAATGACAAAAAGGGGAAAGTGGCTCAAGGAGAGTCACACTGGTTTGAGTACTTGGCCGCAATTCGGCGTATGGTGAAAAGGGGGGATGTACCTGATGCATGGATACCTCATATCGAGGACCACATAGACACTATTCTAGAGATGGCTCAACATTATACTTGGAAGACGTGTCTGACGTATAGTGAGAGGATTTTTTCTATGATCTCTGATAAGAGGCTACCCGATGGTTGGGAAGATCAGGGCCGAATAGTGGACATTAGACGGGATGTTTGTGGTCTCGGTAGGCGGGTAGATGCGACAGTGACAAAACATGGTGTGTTTGGTGGATATACTGAATATAGGAAAGGAATTGACGCCCGACCATGTCTCATTTGGAACAAAGGAAATGCTTGTGGTTATAGTGCCGATCATGGCGAAGGGACTGATAAATTTTTACATATATGCGCTTATTGTGCGTTTAAACTGAGACGTAAACACCCACATAAAGAAGTTGATTGTAAGTCCAAGCAGAGATCAAGGGAGAGTAATCTAGATGAGCATGATCGTACAAAGAATTTTTAGTTTGCAGCCGGCTAGGGGCTGCATTGGACGCGGACGGGGTGTGCATCGCTGACATCGACACGAGCTGCGACGGGTTTACAGTAGAGGGCAGCACGTGCAAACAAGATGGCGTCAACCGAAGCTGCAAGCCCTCCGTTAAGGTCGGTGGTGTACATTCGTCCACGCATCCTCAGAGTTTAAATTTGAATCTGTCACCTGCCCTCTTATCACCCTCTCATAGCTCTAGTGGTGTCAAAAATCGTTTGGGTAATCTTTTTGGTTCTGTTACTACCCGTTCTGACATGCAGGCCCCATTTAATCAACCAAGTAACACTGTTAGAAATTTGTCGTTTACGCTCGAGAAAAAATCACATGTGAAAAGGGGTGGAGATCTGGGAGACATTAAAACCGGTAGCAGTAAAGCTAGTATTTATAACAAAAATGGTGTACGTTGTTTACCTTCTAGTATTATAACAAATGGGAGTCGTTTTGGTTTTAATGTTGGTAGCAGATATCGGTGGTATAACCCGTCTCTAAGATTGATAAGACCGAGAGGGGGTGATAATAAATTAAGGGATGGTGATACACATTTGAATTTGGATATGGGATTGCTACGAACACCACAACCTGAGACGGGGCAGTTGAATGCATTCCTTCCACGCGGGGTCCATGGCAACGCCATCACAGCTACGAATGCTTCCTGTAGTGTGGACCCGGTTCCAAGCCTGCCTGGGCGCTTACAACATGACTCTCCAATTGTGTCCATTGACAATCCTGGTCAATTGCTTGGTTATGAGACCGGCAGTGAGAGCTGTGTTTCTTTCACTAGGGGAGGCACACTGCTACCTACAGAGCCTGTCGCTAGTCCCGCCACTAGCGTATTTAATATTTCTCCTGGTAGGCTTAGTCAGTCCAACAGCCCTTGTGTATCCACTGCTGTGTTGCCTGTTCTTGTTGATCGTTCCTTGTGTGTTGAGGGGTTGGCTGACATAGCCTACCCGCTGTTACATACTCCGGTGTTAGATATTCATCATAAAGGTGCCGCGACCTTCGGCGCTGGCTGTGATTTCAGTGCCTGGGAACCTCTCACGGTTCCACCCAACTGTCCTAGTGTTACTGTGGGTGCAGATGCTGGTATAATCGACCCTGTTGTGCCTTTGAATTTTGTTGACAATACGTTGCATTCAGTTGTTGTTGATGGTGAAGTTGATATTGATGTTATGGATGTTCAGTTGCAGTGTGATATAGTTGCCAATATTGATAAGCTGATCGTAGATTCTGACGTTATTTCTGATAGTAATTCCCACGATGTGGCGTTTGTGCATAACAAATTTTGTGAAAAATCCCCAGTTGAATATAAAACCTTTGTTCTAAAATGCTGGCCTAATTTAACCTTAAACTGTAATTTATTCGTGGAATACGCTGATATTTACGCCAGAGTCCGGGCTACTGGACTGCCGAATTATTTGGAGGCTAGGGTGCCGGTTCCCTCTGGCCTGGTTATTAATAAATGGAAAGAACTTTTAACGGGTTATTACGATACTGATTTAGTACAGTTTCTGGAGTTTGGCTGGCCGTCCAACTTTACTGGCGATTTTATCCCTGCTACTTCTAATTGCAATCATACCTGCAGTGCGGAAGATGTGTTTTGGATTAACAAGTATGTATCTACTGAACTGCTTCATGGTGCATTGTTGGGTCCGTTTGATTGCCCACCTTTTTCTCCCTGGGCTCAAATAAGTCCTATTATGACCCGCCCCAAAAAGAATACTGCAGAACGTAGGATCATTGTAGACCTTAGTTTTCCGAAGGGGCGGAGTGTTAATGATGGGATTATTAAAGGTTTTTATCAGGGTAAAGAATATAAATATAATCTCCCGACTATAATGACTTTAGCTAGGCAGGTCACTAAGCTAGGTGCAAATTGTTTTGTATGGTCGATAGACCTGGCAAGGGCGTACAGGCAATTAAGGACCTGCCCCTTGAGCGTGCCGTTGTTCGGAATCAAAGTAGAACAAAAATTTTATTTTGACACAGCTCCTCCTTTCGGCTGCAGAACCTCCAGTATGGCGTGTGCTCGGACTACTGAGGCTGTGGTTTACATAATGAGAAAACGGGGGTTTTTTGCCTTGTGTTTTTTAGACGATTTTGTGGGTGTAGAAAGTACTTTGATTAAAGCGCAACAAGCTTATGATTTCATTTTGGGTTTGACAAACACGTTAGGATTAGCTCTTTCGATTAAAAGTGTACTCCTCCGACTAACAGATTAATTTGGCTAGGCTATGAACTGGATACGGTAGATATGTTAATTAGAATACCCAATGATAAACTTTTGGATATTTTGTTGGAATGTCGGAAATGGGTAGTGGGTAGAAGCGTCACCAGGAAAAATGTTCAGAGATTAGTGGGGAGGTTACAATTTATTTCTAAATGTGTCATGGCATCGAGGGTATTTATGAATAGAATTTTGGAGTTTCTTAGAGCCTCCCCCTTCTTTGGGAAGGTGCAGGTTACTAACGAATTGGTTAAAGATATCCTGTGGTTTCTACGTTTTGCAGAAGGACATAATAGGATGGTATTACTCCGTCACTTCCCAGAAACAAAGTGGGTAATTGAGTGTGACTCATCCTTGCATGCTGGGGGGGCTTTCAGTAATACTAAATTTTATTCTAGTTTATATGATGATAAATTGTTAAGTCACAAATTTCATATTGCCCAATTAGAGGCTATTAATTTAGTGGTAGCACTAAAAACTTTAGCACCTTCGGATCCTCATGTTTTCCATATTATCATTAACACTGATAATGCTGCTTCCCAACAGGTGTTATCTTCTGGTGCTGGAAAGGATCCTGTCTTGTGTGCCTGCGCCAGGGAGATCTGGCAGTTTGCTGCTGTTCATAGTTGCCAGGTGCAGGTCGTTCACAAGCCAGGAAAGGATCTAGTGTTAGCGGATGCCCTAAGTAGGTCGTTTTTCAATCCTAAATGTAAATTAATTGCTGATGAATTGTGTCAGAAGAAACTGTTGACTAAAATACATGTTTCGCACTCGTATGAAGATTTTGATTTATTGCTCTGATCGTTACCAGCTAGTTGATAATTTTTTTTTTTTTTTGCCTTTATCAACTTGCAGGTGGTAATCACGCATTAGTTGGAAACATTAGCGTGTATTTCTCAGCAGGATTGTCAGAGGGTACTTGGAGGAATAAGAGGGTGCAATTTAGGGAGTATTTGAGGTTCTGCAGTAACGTTAAAGACGACCCTAAGAGACCAAATCTTAAAACGGTAATGTCATACGCTTTGTACTTAAATGATAAACTGAAGACTGGAGGAGCAATAAGAAATTACATGAGTGGGGCAAGAACATGGATTAGATTGTTGAGAGGAAATACAGCATCATTCGATTGTTATGCAATGTCAGTAATTAAAAGTGGTATGTCTAAGTTAAAAAATAACACTGTAAATAAAGCTTATCCATTGAAGATTAAACATATTAAACTAATAATTATAAAATTCAAAAAGATTGGAGATGATGGACTGGTGTTGATTATTGCATTATTAATAGGATATTTATGTGTGCTAAGACAGTCAAATTTGTTTTATTCCGAGGTGTCGGGGGATGGCGGTCACATGCTGCTCGGCGGTGATATCACGGCGCACGGCACACACCTGACGGTAACAGTCAGGAGCACGAAGACGACACACAAATCTGAGGATGTATATAGCATCGACCTACCCCAAGTAGCAAGTACTGACTTCTGCCCTGTCCGAGCATGGAGCAAGTACAAGCGTCGCTTCCCAGTGCATGAGGGTGCCCCGGCATTCATGATGTCAAGTGGGGAACCGCTGACTGCCCAACTGTTTAGCAAGTGTATGCAAGTTGCATTAAAAGCATCTGGACTTCCCTGGTGGCCATTGGTGACGTGTCATAGCCTACGGCGAGGGGGAGCTCAGGAGTATGCAAGAGTGGGAATGCCACTAGAGTGCATAAAAACACTTGGGAGATGGAAGTCAAACAGTGTGTTTAACTATGTAAATAAAAATGTATTGTAGGTTGGGACCATTAGCTCTCCTGTTCCAACTTGGCTGAGAGCTTATGGTCCCTATTGCCCATGACATGAATGTTTGCTGTATGACATAAAAAGTGCGAGTGTGTGTGAGTGTGCCGGATGCGAGCTGGATGTGTGACCGTGATCTGCCCTAGCGGATGCCTCATGTCTTCAATTTTGTCAAGTCTCTTCACAGAAATGAATAACTGGATTCATATGATTGATAGTATAATCAATACTATGTCCTGCAAATAAGTAATGAAAATATAGTGATGACCGATATCTTTAGATATTTAAAGCTGCAAATAAGTAACGAAATCAGAATATACAATAAATTCACAGGTTGTACTACCTGATAATAGATAAAAAATAGGTAAAGCTAATAGTCTCAATTGTACTATTGAGTAAAGCTAATATAATAAGCTGTTCATAAAGGTGTAGTCTGAAGGCTTCTGTAAAATTTATTAAGCCTGATTAATAAATTATTAGCCCATAAAAATCTATCTGTGTCTGGTTTTGAATTGTCCATGTTGCCGGAAACATGCATAATTCAAAAACACTGACGACGGGCTGATATTACGAATACCATAGATACCGTTCGTAGCGCGCGTCGCTATGTAAAAAGTTAACTTCCGGTAGTAGATTCAAAGGCTAGTCCAGTCCTTACCTGACCGTCGCTGAAGTCGGTTCATTGGTGATCAATACTAAAATTTTGACCATCCCACCCACCCATACTATAGCTTGGCTGAGAGCTTATGGTCCCTATTGCCCATGACATGAATGTTTGCTGTATGACATAAAAAGTGCGAGTGTGTGTGAGTGTGCCGGATGCGAGCTGGATGTGTGACCGTGATCTGCCCTAGCGGATGCCTCATGTCTTCAATTTTGTCAAGTCTCTTCACAGAAATGAATAACTGGATTCATATGATTGATAGTATAATCAATACTATGTCCTGCAAATAAGTAATGAAAATATAGTGATGACCGATATCTTTAGATATTTAAAGCTGCAAATAAGTAACGAAATCAGAATATACAATAAATTCACAGGTTGTACTACCTGATAATAGATAAAAAATAGGTAAAGCTAATAGTCTCAATTGTACTATTGAGTAAAGCTAATATAATAAGCTGTTCATAAAGGTGTAGTCTGAAGGCTTCTGTAAAATTTATTAAGCCTGATTAATAAATTATTAGCCCATAAAAATCTATCTGTGTCTGGTTTTGAATTATTGAGTGTCACATGAAACATGCGTTACATGTTACATGTGTTACAATTCCAAGAACATCAGAAGTTAGGGAAGTGTTCCAAGATTACTTTGAAATATGTCCACAGCATCAACAACTAATAAGCATAAATATTTTCACCATCTGTGGTGCTTGTTTCATCATGAAGGAACAACTTTTCCTTCCATGTAACGCATGTTTCAGTGTCACAATTTTATATCTTCTCTGTTCTACTCTGAAGTGGACGAACACTCATAAAATTGCACTTATTACTCCTAGTGACTGCTGTTCAAAACCTAACTAGGAAATAATAAGGGTCTTGTTCTAAATATTACATAATGAAGGTTTTTGTGACGGCCGAAACACGCGTAACATTCTCCACTTGGTCATGTTCGAAGCCACCCTGACTTGTAGTCTGGGTCCAAATTGTTTTTGTTTTAAATTGTGTCTTAAAAAATTGGATGTATATGGAACACAACAAGCCTAATTGGGATAGGCTGTAACAATATTTCAGTTTTGACCTCCGATTCCCCCTTTTTAGGACCAAAACTGAAGAAGAACCCATTATAAGCAAAACTTGTGACACTCAAAAGACATACTTGCATACATGTAATGTGTAGAAATAATACCCTTAACAAAAAAAAAATTTGTGTGCATACTGTTAGCAATTTCTGAGCCAAGTTATTATTGAGTGTCTCATGAAACATGCGTTACAACTCCAATAACATCAGAAGTTATGGAAGTATTACAAAATTACTTTGAAATATGTCCACAGCGTCAAAAACTAATAAGCATAATACCTTTTCATGCTCTGTGGTGTTTGTTTTGATCTTGAAGAAAAAACTTTTCCTTTCCATGTCACACATGTTTCAGTGTCACAATTTTATAAGTCCTCTGTTCTACTCTCAAGTGGACGGACCCTCATAAAATTGCACTTACTTACTCCTAGTGAGTGCAGTTCAAAACCGTACTAGGAAAAAATAAGGGTTTAGTTCTAAATCTGACACTAGGCGGCTTTTTGTGTCACACCGAAACACGCGTAACGTTCTCCACTTAGTCAAATTCAAAGCCACCCTGACGTGCAATCGGGTCCAAACTGCTTTTCTTTTAATTGTGCCTTAAAATAGGATATATGTGGAACACAACAAGCCTAATGGGGCTGTCACACTACGACGTTTCTCACCAACGCGCCTCGACGCGTGCCGACGTGTCGCCTTTTTGGGCGAAACGCCGGAACGCGTCGGGACGCGTTAGCGGCGCGTTAGTGGCGTGTTGGTACACGTTGACTGATAGCAACGTGTGGATGACACACGTCGGCGCGCGTCGGGGCACGCCGATCGTTTTGTGCTTGCACAAAACTTTCGACGCGCCGCGCCGCGACGGGTTGGAGGGGGCATTACGGACGCGTTTACAACACGTCGAAACCCGTTGACTGGTTGCAAATATTTTGCGCGTTGCCGGCACGCCGGCAGAAACGTTGTAGTGTGACAGCCCCATAACTAGGATAAGCTGTGACGTGTTTAAGTTTTTACCCCCGATTCCCCCTTTTTAGGACCAGCAGCAAAGAAGAACCCATATGTATGTATGTATGTGCATATGTATGTATATATGTATGTATATATGTATACATGTATGTATATATTTATGTATATATGTATATATATACACATGTATGTCAGTTCTAATGCAGATCTGTAAAGCCTTACGTGACCCATGACTTTGTACTAATGACGGGACTGTTAGTAGTTTAGTAGTACAGGAATTTAATAAAAATATCTATTTGTTAAGGCCCTGTCACATTACGGCGTATGGTGGGAGCGTATTGAAAACCTACGTAGGTCCTGCGCGTGCCGGCCTATGATGACATTTGGTGACCTTTCGGGTGGTTTTGAGCGTATGTGGAAACTACGAGGAGCGTATGAGGAGCGTATGGGAGCGTATGGGAGCGTATGGAGCGTGCTGTGACATTTTTTGACAGTATGGGCCATACGCCCTCATAGGTCGAGTTTTTTTTAGCATGCACAAACAAATTTGGACGGACGGATTTATGAAAGCGTATGGCGGCGTATGCCTCATATGCTTCACATACGCCGGCATCTGGCGGCGTATGAGTAGCGTATGAGTAGCGTATGCGTAGCGTATGAGTAGCGTATACGGCGTATGCCGATGTATATGACGTAACGCGCTTACGCCGCCATACGCTCCCGCAAAAAACCCTAATGTGACAGCCCCTTTAAGGCGCTGTCACATTACGGCGTATGGCGGGAGCGTATTGAAAACCTACGTAGGTCCTGCGCGTGCCGGCCTATGATGACATTTGGTGACCTTTCGGGTGGTTTTGAGCGTATGTGGAACCTACGAGGAGCGTACGAGGAGCGTATGGGAGCGTATGGGAGCGTGCTGTGACATTTTTTGACAGTATGGGCCATACGCCCTCATAGGTCGAGTTTTTTTGAGCATGCACAAAAACATTTGGACGGACGGATTTATGAAAGCGTATGGCGGCGTATGCCTCATACGCTTCACATACGCCGGCATCTGGCGGCGTATGAGTAGCGTATGCGTAGCGTATGAGTAGCGTATACGGCGTATGCCGACGTATATGACGTAACGCGCTTACGCCGCCATACGCTCCCGCAAAAAACCCTAATGTGACAGCCCCTTTAGTGAAACTGGTGAATTCGAATGTAGGCCTATCCCTGTAGCCTTCCCAAATTTGAGGTAGCACGATAGTGTGCAGGCCGGAGCCTTTTATCAAATGCCAGTACTAATTAAATGGAGAAGGCTAATGGTGCGCGACGTCAGTTGTTCATGTGTAATACTCGTGCCACAGTCACACGGTTTGAAAAGGAGCTGCTTGCATAGTTATTTTGTGATGTTTAAGTTGCATAGTCCGATGGTTTTGAGTTTCTGTCATTTTTATGAGGTATATATAAATTAAATTGATTGTTTTAATCTACCGTACTTTAGTTTGAAGTAACTTTTATTTTAAATCGCTAACGTGAAATTAGTTTTGGCAAGCATGCCAAACCTCTGACACCATAGGCTTCTGCAGTAACAGGTTCTATTAGAATGCCTCAGCATTCCCTTCTGTGTGGCGACAAATGCTTAAGAAGTGCACCAGCATCTAAGTTAGATATGCGGAATCAAATCTAGATAATTTGCTTTGGTTTTGCAAATCTGTTGTTTTCATCAGACTATGCAGGTTTAACTACCTGAAGCATCAAACCCAGCAGGTGCCGTATTCCACAATGGGCGGCTTTACACTGTACTGGATCTGGTATTTCATGGATTCAGCATGCATTAGGTCGCCATGTACCTACTGGTGTCATTATCCTGCCATGTGGGTATATGTATCTCCACTGGCGTAATGCTCATGCACAGAAAACAGCGCATGGCGGTAATGGCACTTATCACTACATTAAACGTGTACAGCGTAGCATTTTGATTCAAGTCATTTACAATATCCACAGTGTAACGCTTTGATTCTGGCCATTTACGATATACACAATGTAACACTTTTATTTCGGTCAATTACGATGTCCACAGTGTAAGACTTTGATTCCAGTCATTTATGATATCCATAGTGTAAGACTTTGATTCCAGTCATTGACAATATTCAACGTGTAACACTTTGATTTCGGTCATTTACAATATCCACAGTGTAAAACTTTGATTCCAGTCATTTATGATATCCAAAGTGTAACACTTTGATTCTGGTCATTTACGTTATCCACAGTGTAACACTTTGATTCTGGTCATTTATGATATCCACAGTGTAACACTTTTATGCCAGTCACTTATGATATCCATAGTGTAAGACTTTGATTCCAGTTATTTACGATTTCCACTGTGTAACACTTTGATTCCAGTCATTTACGATATCCACAGTAAAACACTTTGATTCTAGTCATTACAAAATCCACAGTGTACCACTTCGATTCCAGTCATTTACGATATCCACATTAGCAACACGTTGGCTCCAGTCATTTACAATATCCACAGTGTAATACTTTGATTCCGGTCATTTACGATGAACGTGGTGTAACATTTTGTTTCCGGTCATTTACAATTTACACTTTGATTCCAGTCATTTACGATATCCACAGTGTAACACTTTGATTCCAGTCATTTACGACATATACAGTGTAACACATTGATTCCGATCATTTGTGATATCCACAGTGGAACACCTTCATTCCTATTATGTATGATGAGTTTCCCCAGTGGAACACCTCAAGGCTCAATTCTAATTATGTTGGCTGTGTTATGACGAGCATCTCTTATGGAGGTGACATGGTGAGATTTTAAATACAATTTCTTCTTTAAAAATAAAAGAAGGGATTGTCACCTGAGATGCAAATACTCTTTCAGATGCGTTGCTATGATTTGAGCCTCTTACCGTATGGAGACGTGCAAATAACACTTAGTCGCTTTTGTTTCAGACTGATGTCGTGGTGTATCTACAGACAGCCGATGGCCAGGAGCTGGTCAGTAGACACGGTCTGCTGCACACGCTACCCAAGGAAGGTCTCGCATGGTCAGTACAACCACCACTCTCATAGTTTCTGTTATGCACTTGCTAATTTTAATTAGAGTATGTGTTATGCTGGTTCCTGTTCTTTATGCTCATTGCAGTATAGAGTAAAGCCTCTCTAAATCGACCGACCATCGGACGGACTTTAAATGGTCCATTTACGGAGGTGGTCGGTTTAGAGATTTTTTATAATCGTTACAATGAGCGATCGTTTGGGAGCCAAATAAAGCAATCGATGTAGGGGAGTGGTCGATATGTGGAGGTGGCTGGTGAGAGTGGGTTTTCTGTATTATAAAGACTGTATACACAGATTATTGATAACTGTCTTAGAATATTGAATGCATGTAGTTGACCCTGGATGCTGATTAATGTTGATACAGGGCTGTCTTCTTGTAGGCCGAACGACACTAGTACCATACGAAGTAAAGAGAATGTAATTCCATAGCAAAATCGCCCTGAAGAGTTTGTTTGAGTTTTACGTCCAGGGAACATCTAAGGTCATATCAGGACGGGTACATGTTTGTGACAGTGCGCAGTCATGGCGACTTTATAGTGCTGCCCCACTGGGAGACCAGGTTACCATGACCTGATACCCCACTCAGTCACATTATCCTGATTCTGAGCTAAGCAGTGCTTGCCCTATCCTAGTAATGCCGAGTGCCAGGCTAGGTACTGATAAATATCAACCTTCTAAGTCATTGGTTTGACTTGACCAGGAATTGAATTCCTGACCTTCCGTATGGGAAGCCTGCGCTCTACCGATTGGGCCACCGCGTCCGCTTAGCTCTGTACATATGCAATAATTAAAAAACACCCCAAAAAACACGAAAGACGGAGTTGTATACACTTGTAAACACCATATTAGTTTGAACAAAAAACAAACATTTCTCGCCGTGAATATGGCCTATGCTGCCGACACGGCGTAAAGCAACCACCAATCAATCAATCAATCAATCAGTCCCCCCTCCCCCTCCTCGAATGTGATATTCGATTTCAAATTAATTAGATTAATTTTAACGTTTATGTTATGATATAACCATAATAGGTTATACCTTGGTTTAAAAAGCGGAGTAATATTGGCAATATTAGATACCGATCAGATAGGTTAACGACAAATGAATATTCAGAATAAAATGGTTCAAATTACCAATCCAGGCTGATTAACCAACACCGGACTTAGGTTGCAGACATTACCTAGAAAAAAAAGTCCACTTATTATTCGTGGTTAGCATTAATGTCATGTGAGAGTGACTGTTTTAGCATTAAGTTATGTTTAGAGTGAGTATAGCGTAAGGTCACTGCCTATTTTAGTATTAAGTCATGTTGGAGTGCCTCTATGGTCACATCCTGTTTTAGCAGTAAGTTATGTTAGAGTGAGTATAGCGTAAGGTCACTGCCTATTTTAGTATTAAGTCAGGTTGGAGTTCCTGTATAGTCACAGCCTGTTTTAGCATTAAGTTATGTTAGAATGCCTCTATGTGACCATAACCTATTTTAGCATTGAGTTATATTACATGCCTATATGACCAGAGCCTATTTTAGCATTGAGTTATATTACAGTGCCTATATGACCACGGGCTATTTTAGCATTAAGTTATGTTACAGTGCCTATATGATGGCAGCCTATTTTAGCATTAAGTTATGTTAGAATGCCTATATGATGGCAGCCTATTTTAGCATTAAGTTATGTTACAGTGCCTATATGATGGCAGCCTATTTTAGCATTAAGTTATGTTACAGTGCCTATATGACCATAGCCTATTTTAGCATTGAGTTATGTTACAGTGCCTATATGACCATAGCCTATTTTAGCATTGAGTTATGTTACAGTGCCTATATGACCATAGCCTATTTTAGCATTGAGTTATGTTACAGTGCCTATATGACCATAGCCTATTTTATCAGTAAGTTATGTTACAGTGCCTATATGACTGCAGCACATTTTTGCATTAAGTTATGTTAGAATGCCTATATCAGTATCTGGTCACAGCCCTTTTTTAGCATTAAGTTATGTTAGAGTGCCTATATGACAGCAGCCTATTTTAGCATTGAGTTATGTTACAGTGCCTATATGACCATAGCCTATTTTAGCATTGAGTTATGTTACAGTGCATATATGACCATAGCCTATTTTAGCATTGAGTTATGTTACAGTGCCTATATGACCACAGCCTATTTTAGCATTAAGTTATGTTAGAGTGCCTATATGAGCACAGCCTATTTTAGCATTGAGTTATGTTACAGTGCATATATGACCATAACCTATTTTAGCATTGAGTTATATTACATGCCTATATGACCAGAGCCTATTTTAGCATTGAGTTATATTACAGTGCCTATATGACCACGGGCTATTTTAGCATTAAGTTATGTTACAGTGCCTATATGATGGCAGCCTATTTTAGCATTAAGTTATGTTAGAGTGCCTATATGATGGCAGCCTATTTTAGTATTAAGTTATGTTAGAGTGTATATATCACCACATCCTATTTTAGCATTGAGTTATGTTACAGTGCCTATATGACCACAACCTATTTTAGCATTAAGTTATGTTAGAATGCCTATATGATGGCAGCCTATTTTAGCATTGAGTTATGTTAGAGTGCCTATATGACGGCAGCCTATTTTAGCATTGAGTTATATTACAGTGCCTATATAATGACAGCCTATTTTAGCATTAAGTTATGTTAGAGTGCCTACATGACCGCAGCCTATTTTAGCATTAAGTTATGTTACAGTGCCTTATGACCACAGCCCAGTTTAGCAGTAAGTGATATATTTTTGTTTGTTTTTGGTAAATGATCATTTTATTCAGTGAATGAAGGTATTTTGTCAGCACCAAGGCACCGTCTTCCTGCCATGTTGTGTTACATTCATTCACATATATCATAGTGTAAAATCAACAATAGTTTGATACAAATAAAGAAAGAAGAACAAAGAAGAATAGTGCTGTTACCCAACAGCATTGAGAGATAACAGGGCTGTACATTCTATATTGGCAGTGTCATGGTTAGGGTAACTTTGTACTAATGTACATGATGAATATGAAGCTATTCTGTAAGTAGAATTTGATGCAGTTAAATCATTTACTTCGTTACAGATTTGATAACAAATGTAATATGAGTATGAGGGCCTGCGTGACCTGACCATCATGTAGCCAGCAGGTTACAGCCAGGCATCAGCAGTCTATGTAACGTTATGAACCACCTTCGCTGTATGAGGGCCGGTGCGACCTGACCATCATGTAGCCAGCAGGTTACAACAGCTGGGCACAATCAGTCTATGTAATGTTATGAACCACCTTCGCTGTATGAGGGCCTGTGCGACCTGACCATCATGTAGCCAGCAGGTTACAACAGCTGGGCACAAGCAGTCTATGTAACGTTATGAACCACCTTCACTGTATGAGGGACCGCACGACTTGACTATCATGTAAGTCTATGTAACGCTATGAACCACCTTCACTGAGTGAGGGCCTGCGCGACCTGACCATCATGTAGCCAGCAGGTTACAACAGCCGGGAACCAGCAGTCTATGTTACATTATGAACCACCTTCCAGCTGAGAAGCCGTAACCACACCCTCACACCAATTAGCGCAGTGCCACATCCTATAAGCACATCACTAACCCATCTCCATCTTTTGTTTCATATATATATATATATATATATATATATGTATATATATATATATATATATATATATATATATATATATATATATATATATATGTAGTTTCAAAGTGGTCGCAAGCATAGTGTGACTGGGATATAACAGAATAGGAGTAGCGGTGTATGGAGATAACTGAGACTGAGTCCTAGTGCAGAAAACGGCGAGTATATCTATCATATTCTGTTATATCCCAGTCACACTATGCTTGCGACCACTTTGCAACTACAAAAAAAACGATAGTCGCAACTGGTCGCTAAATGGTTGCAAGTGGTCACAAACTGGTCGCAAACTGGTTTCTGACCTCCTTGCTACCAAAATGGTCACAAGGAAGTTACAACTGCTGCACCAAAAACCTCCTTCCGACCAAAATGGTCGCCAACCATTTTCATAACTTGGCAACCAGTCGGCGAATAGTCAGTGACCAGTCAGCGAATAGTCAGTAACCAGTCGACGACTTGGTCTTTTGGTCACAAGCTGGTCACCAGTGGTCGCAAGCCCTAATGTGACTGGGGCTTTAGGGTGATGTGCCAATTACCCATAGGTCTGTGGAGGAGGGGGTGGAGTGGGTGGGGGTGGGATGGCTATGCCGGCTATCCTTTGGTCGCCAGGTGGGTTTGAGGTTATATGCAGCGGAAGGAGCCGATCGATATTACCGCCACAAAAAGGCAGTTTCCATAGTAACCATACACACACCACAAAAATAGCTTGTAAGTATTATTAGTTTTAATGGTTGGTTTGTAGGTAGCGCCTGAATGGCTTATGATGGTATCATCATATAGGATTCCTAAGTTGCCATATTGCATTCTGCGGCCCATGCTGTCTTTAATGTGATCAGACTTCCAGGTTTAATGGAGGGAGGGGGTTATGGAATGGCACAGTATTGGGCCTTCATTGCATCGCCAATCCCATCATATCTGGGAAGTTATGCTCTCACCATTCAACCCACACATCCATTAACACCTGCTACCTCGCCATCTCCCTCCCCCTATTTCTTCCCCTCTTCCTTACCTCTCTCTCTTTCTCTCTCTTTTTCTCTTTTTCTTCCCCCTCTCTTTCTCTCCTCTCTTTCTCTATCTTTCTCCCTCTTTCTCTCGCTTTCTCCCTCTATTTCTCTCTCCCCCTCTCTTTCTCTCGTTTTCTCCCTCTCTTTCTCCCCCTTTTTCTATCTCTCCCTCCCCCTCTCAATCTCATTCTCACTTTTTCTCATTTAATTATTGAAAAGCTGCTCGGCAGAATATTGTAAATGCTTTTATTGAAGTACCTGGGGAATTTCGACCCTGAAGGCTATCACGCCCTATTAAAACAGATAGGCAGACATCAGAAATCGGTACAGTAAAGGTCCACCGAGCGTTCCAACCAAAGTATAGAGTGTAAATTAGTAGAAGTATGGAGGTTTCAAACTTCTTAATGTCATCAAAGACCCTGTAACACTAACACAGCTCACTCAGCCTGTATTGTGTAATCACGAGAACAGCCAGTGCACCAGCTGGTGGGTTTGATCATTTTCATAGTGTTATAATGGGTTGTGTGAATGGTGTGTGTGCTGGAGCGTGTATGTGTGTATGTGCGTGTGTCAGTGTGCTGGAAGAAGGATGCTGGGGAAAGTGTGTGTGGTGGCGAGGGTGGGTGCGGTGGAGAGGTGGAGGGTCAGGGTCGGGGTAGCGGTGGTGGTGAGAGTTCTATAGGAGTAGCAACATGCAACCAGTGGGGACCTCCCTCCCCCTTCCCCCCACCCACCACCCCGCTTACATCAGGGAGGGGGCAGTGAGGTGTGGTGTGAGAGCCCCGACTGAGGTGGCTAATTTCTCTCGAAGGATCTGTCGGTCAGCTGGGTCCTGCTTAATTCTAGATTTGGCTTCAGCTTTGTGGTGTAACTGAGTAAGTTCTTCAGACTGCACTGTGTGTCGCATTGCGTCTACCTTGCTGACGAGAGTGTTACATGCATGCATACTATATGCCCATGTCTTCACCGTTTCCGGTTTGAGTGTGACACCGATGATTGCAGATTGGCCATGACCATATCACATAAATGTGGTTTCAATGGTCATGTCACTCCAAATACAATTATTACTTCCAGCGTTGTCATGCATTGTGTGTTCTCCTTTAGTGAAATGCTAACAAAAGTCACATACCTCTTCAGGGAGTTGCTCAACAGTACGGAGATAATGCATCCCATAGCGTGCATGATTAATATGTGATGCAGCGAAAAATAATGGCATTATATTTCTGACAGCTGCTAGATATAGCGCCCAGTCCCCCTCACGCTCCGCTCTAAAGGCCCTGTCACACTACGACGTAACGACATCAGCGTAGGGAGACTGTGTAAAACGTCGAACTTCTCGGCGTAGTATGCAAATTTGGGGACAAGTTGAACGTGGATGCAGCGTAGTTGACGAGAGCGTAACGTCGGCAAAGCGTAGTGATAACGTCATTCAACGAGAGAGGACAACGTCATTACGCTCACGGAAAGTTATGTACGTTATTCCATCGCCAGAAGTACGTTACATGACGTTACACATGTCATGACACGGAGGCGAAATGTTGAACGTACGTTGGACGTACGTTCGGCGTACGTTCTCCTGATATTCCCATTACGCCGCGTGGACATTTCCACCGGCTTTAATGTGGGTCAATGTAGTGGAACGTAGTGAGCAGCGTTTCACTAACGTCCGTTTAACGACATGTACAGAACGTACGGCGAACGTAACCCCTTACGTTCGAGTTACGTCAAAAGTTTTGAACAGGTTCAAAACCTTGGCACGCGACAACGTAATGTGACGTAGCTCGACATCACTCTAACGTCATTCTGACGTCATCATAACGTAACCCAACATACGTCAACGTAATGACGAAACGTGAGCACGTCAGGCTTACTTTGGCTCGTTCCGTCGTAGTGTGACAGGGGTATAACATATTTCATCATCGTGAAGACTGGGTGGATCACACATGTCACCTATAGCTTTGCAATTCTCGAGTTGTGGGATAGATCACTCAACACACGTAGCAGGCTGTCCATGTTGCTCATGTCTGGGTTCTCCTGAAACACTGGTCGCAGTAACTCTTCTGCCAGCATCCGTAATGCCCTGACATTATCTGGAAACTTCTTCCCCGTCAGCATCTTGGTAACGCCATCGAAGGCCGCTCCAGTACCTCAACGATAAAACTCCCAGTCATCAATGAGCCCATGCATCCAACATTGCTTATCAGAAGATGCATTCCTCCCAACCTCAAATATATGTTACCCATATAGCACACAGCCGTCGGCCCGACGGCGGCCCGACGGTGGAAATCGCCGTCGGGCCGTCGTTGTTTTGTCCAACCTCCCGCCGTCGGGGCGACGGCGGCTGGTAGAAAAAGAACACTGATCAACAATCGCACGTGTTCCGTGGGCGACTCGAGCCGGAATCCAAATTTAAAGAACCGTGCATGCGCAGCCCACCACCGTCGGCTCGACGGTGGACCAGACGTGGAAAATGAATGCAAACCTGCGGCGGCCCACCACCGTCGGGCCGACGGAGGCCCGACGGTGACTCAAAAGTGGAAAGGGATTGAACCCTAACGTCGGAACACCACCGGCGGCCCGACGGTGGCTCGATTGCGGAAAGGGATTGATTCCCAATGTCGGAAATCCACCGACGGCGGCCCGACGGTGGAAAGTCGATGGCGACGGTGCGACCAATAGCCGACGTCGGCCCGACGGCTGTGTGCTATCTGGGTATTGGTCTGTTTTTTCAGTGACAGCCTTCACCTTCAACATGGCCGCCATCATTGTTGAGGGTTCAGCAGGTGGTTGGTTGATCATTGGTCAGTACGCTACCCGCGTCCTTGGCTGTAAAGTGTTCCCTATTCCCTACATATCTTTGTATTATAAGCCTCCAAACTCTGGGCAGTCAGTTGATTTTAATTTGTTGAAACGACCTCCATGGCGGCCATCTTAAATATCTCAAATTTCCCGAAGGGTGAGAACTTCACACCCGCCTGGAATTATTCACAGAAGCACTATATTTGAATAAACAAAAGAGAAAAAAACTTTAACAAGCCATTTGAGGTTATGGCCATTTTGCCAGTCTCACTGCTGGACTTTCTTCACCATAATCAGCTCCAAACCGTATCCATGCAATATTTGCCACAAATGTGTGTTTGTTTTTTATTGGGTCTTCTTTCGATATCCTTGTTTTTCTACAAATGAAAAAAAAGCTTCACACATACAGTCACATCGTTATGAACACATGTGACTTAGTCATTTGTGCCAGAAGGACTTGTTGCAAGAAGAAAATGTGAGTGTAGAAGTCTGTTTGGGCCTTCTGCCTCGACTGTTAATGATACATCAATTTAATGTAGGGCACATTTAACAGCATGTGGCTTGGTTGCGGCTACAAGAGGTTTAAGTGATTCTGTACTGCTACGCGCCACATACGGTTGAACCAGCGACCTCGGGGTTCGTACGGGTCCTTGAATACCTGGGAAGTCCTGGAATTTGATAATTCAGGATTCCAAGTTTGTCTAAAGATCCTTGAAAATCCTTGAAAATGGAAAATCATGACTATATTTCTTTTAAAGCCTATTTTCGCTGACATGCCCAAACTTCAATCAGTGATGTTTTGTATTAAAAGTGATTTTTTTTTGGTTCCTTTTCCTGCCTCTTGATTTTTATATTAAAGCTATACATCATTATTTGTTGTGCTTATTTACACTTTACAACTTACACAGTGAATCGACTATGAATACGGCTGTTCTTCGGACACTTTAATTTAATAAACGTCTTGAAAACGTCCTGCAACTTTGCACTGAAAGTCCTGGAATTTGATATGTCAAAATGAGTATGGACGCTGGGCCTTACTTCCCATGACCCTTGTTTGACCCCGACAACCCACTCCCTCTTACCCCATGGCGACAGCAGTAACCTCCTCACCCTTGGTTTCGAGGAATTCATGACAACTGAAAGGTTTATACTATAGCAATAGCTGTAAAGCACTTCCTTAGGTGCTGGTGAACTCTCAAGCTCTCATATATGGAATTACCAAAACCGAACGCGGTGGCAAATCGGTAAGAGCGCAGGTTTCCACTGCAGAAAGTTGTGGGTTCGAATCCAATGACTTTGCAAAGTTATGCTTGTCGCTACATAACATGATACGCCGCATTGTTATGACATATACAATCACTCAATCACTTGGTTGACTCAACGTCAGGATATTGTGACAGTGGAATATCGGGTCATGGTGACGGCGGCAGGGTCTCCCAGTGGGGCAGCACTATAAAATCACCATGGGTGCGCACTGTCACTAGTAGTCGACACTCGTTCTGATATGACCTGGGATGTTGCTTGTACGGAAAACCCCAACAAACAAGCTTTAATGCACTGAGGATGGTGCTTTGTAGGAGCAAAATTCCATCAGCAGCTCCGGTAAAGAAGGTAGCAGTCTCTCACAGTAAGATGAGAAGGTGGGTGGCCTCCTGTCTTTGAATCACTGACTTATGGAGAAATGGAAGTAATGGGAAGCTAAGTACTTCCGGCCGCCCTTCTAAGTGACGGGTGGACCCAGATGCAGCCATGTGGAAGGTTGGTTGTTGGAGTTTTATGTCCTGGCAACATCAACAGTCATATCATGATGGGTACCGACTTGTGACAGTGTGCACTCATGGTGACTTTATTGTGCTACCCCACTGGGAAATCAGGCTGCTGGCACTATGACCCAATATCCTACTCAGTCAAATTATCCTGAAACTGAGCTAACCAGTCCTTGCCCTATCCTATTAATGCGAAGCACCAGGCTAGGAAGCGACATGTATCAATTTATAAGTCACCGCCCAGTGCCTGTTGCAGGAGGTACTTTTAAAGCCATAAAGGAGCAGGAACATGACCAACACAACTTTAGTTATTCACAATTATCATAAGTGAATAAGAACATTTTTAATCGGATTTGTGGTGTTTTTTTGTTTATAGTTCTTTAGAGCCTAATCAAGGCTAAGCGTATATGTGGTCAAGTTGTGACTATTCATTGACTCATTTAATGACCCTTCTGTGTTGTTAGAGTGATGTAGTCCAGAGGCTTATCATCGGTCGGGCAGGACATGTTCATCCTATTGGGAATATTCATGACTGTCGCTAGCTTTCGGGATATTTCAGTCATGTTTATTTCTTGTGGGGCATAGGTATTGATTTAGGATCCCAGTTCTTTCTTCATCGCAGAACCATCTGGTGAATGGTTTGTGTAAGCAGCCGTTTTTCAAATCCACATTGATACTTCGCTTATACCTCAGTCACACTATTGCTGCCGACCACTTTGCGACAACAACACAAGGGATGGTCGCAAAGAGGTCACAGAATGGTCGGAAAGTGGTCCTCACTGGTCATTGACCTCCTTGCTATCAGAATGGTCACAAGGAGGTTACAGCTACTGCACTAAAGACCTACTTGTGACCAAAATGGTCGCCAAGAGGCCAGCGACCATTACTTTGGTTGCAAACCGGTTGCAAGGAGGTGCGTTCTTTGGTCCAAAGTGGTCGCAAAGTGGTCGCAAGCTGTAGTGTGACTGGGGCTTTAGTTGCTTTAGCAATAATAACCGCTTGAGAAGGTAAGCTTCACCTCCACCTATAGAGAGCCATCTATCTCTATTTCTCCCTAAGCCCTCAAATCCCAAGGATCTACTTGTTTGTTTAGTGCCGACCACAGTCACCAGTTGCCTGTCAAGGTTAAAAAGTGTAACATTTCATGGGAGTTAGACTAACCACACACCACTGACACACCCACATCAATTTAGCATTAGTCCCAGGGGCTACATATACAAAATGATAAGCTTTCTCTATGCAATAGAACTGAAACCTGCCTCGATTTATGGGGTCACTAATTATAGAGGCAGGTTATAAAAGAGCAGTTCATTGCAATAAAATGTCACAAGGAAATTAGTGGCACTAACCCTACATGGCATCCCAGAATGGGTTATTTGAGGTTCAATCCAGTTAGTAGGGACTGATCTGTCCAGAACTACTACATCGAGTATCCTATTGTTATTCTTAATCGTATTAGTTTAGAGTGCAATGCAATTAATACTTGTAGGATTTTAATATATTTTTAACATATTCAAGTGAAGAATACATGATGAAATCTAGTGAACAGATCTTTAAGCGACAATTGTTGTTTCTGTGAATAGTGTGAATGATTACACTTTGTATTTGTTGTTTGGAGAGCAATGCCAATGCTAAAGCATTAGATGTTCTTGAACGGATGTAATGTTGCCCAAGCTCAATGTTATTGCAATTCAATACTTCATTTAGTAGCAATTAACTAGTGACGGTTTATTAGTATTCTCGTTAAGAGAAAATTGAGCTTTCAACTTAAGTTTGTATATATAAATAGAAAGGTGATTTAACATATGTTCGTTTATCTATATGTATATATATTTTACCTCGGTACTACCCTCTGGCTACTCGTAGCCCAGGGAGAAGGAAGCACATCCGGATCCAGCAATTAGCATAATCTACTCACAATGGGAGGACGTTTGTTGAGTTGCTCTGGCAGTTTTTCTACATTAACTAGTAAAACAACCAGGTTACTATCGTTTGTGAATGGATACGTTGGTATAGTTCATGTTAGCATTCACATACATCAAGTTTTTAAAACATTTTGAAGGGTCTGTTCCCGTCGTTCCAGCCGAGCGACTGCCTCTAGCCCCTTCCCCTGGCCTGGTAGCCGTAGTTCGTGCCAAACCGGCGTCCCTGTTGTCTGGTGCGAGGGCTGTGAAAAATCATGCGTCGTCTTCTTGAAGCGAGCAGAATTTGCATCCCCACATTTCTTCTTGTCCGTTTCCATGTGTTTTCCACACTTGGTCCTGGTCTCAACATGTTTAAACGGGTACTGGAGTTGGCTGCCAAACATCTTTGTCTTGTCGATCGTCTTGCCTTTCACAGGCTTGGGGGCAAGGAACAGCGTATATTCCTTGCCGTTATTGTCCATCACCTTCTTGGACCTGGCTACCTCCTTTCCTGCGTCCGTCATGACCGCCTTAAAGAAGTTCTCGAAACGCCTGTAGGAGAGGAAATTACTTGCTGCTGTAAGTAGTGCAATCCCCCGTCCATCTCTTCGCACAGCGACGAGAAAGTGTTCTTGCTCATCATCCTATTTCCTATAGGCATGATTGTAGCGAGAGTGGCAGGAACTGCCTTATGGATGGCGTGGAGGACGCCTTTAAATTTCTTGCGGTCCTCACTCATCTTCACATCACTGTCCATCTTCTTGATGGCCGACTCCTTTAGACCCCGTGTACTTTTCTGCCAACTTCATAATCACTTGAAAGTGTTGAAGTGGCCCTGGATCATCTTCCTCATCATCGTGGTGGTGTTGATTTTCTTCCTCCTAAGTGTCTTGCACTTCTTCACCACCTTTCCACTCAATTTGGCGTATTTCTCCACCCGCTGGTTGTCCGACTCTGAATCGGTCGACGTCGAATCCGAGTGTAAAATATTCCGATAATGATGCATTGGTGGGGGAATGCAAATGTTCTATTTGTGAAACAGCTATACATGGCCAGGTGCATAAATGTGTTTATGTAGTTGCTGGTGGTGCTTGATTGATTGGTAAATAGACATTGTGGTGCTAGTAAGATAGTGTGTAAAGGCCCTGTCACACTACGACGTAATGACGTCAGCGTAGGGAGAACATGAAAAACGTCGAACTTCTAGGTGTAGTATGCAAATTTCGGCACAAGTTGAACGTGGATGCAGCCTAGTTGACGAGAGCGTAACGTCGGTAAAGCGTAGTGATAGCATCATTCAACGAGAGAGGACAACGTAATTACGCTGACGGTATGTTATTAACGTTATTCGATCGGCAGAACTACGTTGCTTTACGTTACTTACGTCATGAAACGTTGGTGAAACGCTGAACGTACATTGGTCGTACGTTCGGCGTATGTTCTCCTGACGTTCCCATTACGCCGCGTGGATGTTTCCACCGGCTTTAATGTGGGTCAACATAGTGCAACATAGAGCAACATAGTGCAACGTAGTGACCAGCATTTTAATAACGTCCATCTAACGTCATCGACCTTCGCCGAATGCGTACAGAATGTACGGTGAACGTATGGCGAACGTAAACCCTTACTTTGGAGTTACGTCGAAAGTTTGAACATGTTCAAACCTTGACGCGCGCCGCCTAACACGACATAATGTGACGTATCTCTACGTCGGTCTAACGTCATTCTGACATCATCATAACAACCCAAAGTACCTCAACGTAATGACCAAAAGTGACCTACGCCAGGCTTACGTTGGCTCTTACGTCGTAGTCTGACAGGGGTATAAGGGGCACTCAGAGCCCTACACACTACCCCCTCCCCCCTCTGCTAGTCTGGGCCGTGTTCAGGGTCCGTCTCGGAGGCGCCTCGGAGGCGCCCGTGACGTCAGGCTAGTCTGAACGGGTTTAGCTGTTGGCTCGAAATGCTGCGCTCTGATTGGATGAAACCACTGCAGGCGGCGGCCATTTTCGAGGCGCTGTTTGTCTCCTGCCTGAAAAGGGAGGCGTCGCCGAGACGTCGCCGAGACGCACCCTGAACGCAAATAGACCAAAAAGCATCGCGGAGACGTCGCCGAGGCGCCTCCGAGACGCACCCTGAACGCGGCCCAGGATCACCACACTCAGCTCAAGGCAGGTGGTGGCCAGGGGAGCAAGACAGCTTGGTGGTGGTGGGCAGATCACTGTAACCATGGGGACCGGGAATGCTTGTTTCTCATTGGTGGAGCTAGAAATGCTTGTTTCTCATTGGGAGAATGGGGTGGGGTGATACACTATACTGGATCCATGTACCATATAAATAATAAACCTGAGGGCTTGACTCTCTCTCTCTTCTTTCAGTCTTTATACTCTTTCTTTCTCTTTGCCTGTATTGATTTTACTATAGCCTGCCTACACAACCACAGATTCGAGCCATGGACTTTACACGAGGACGAATCTGATGACGAAGACTTGCTCCTCTTCCTCTTTTTTTACTTCTTTTTCGTCGTTTTCTTCACCAGCAGCTATTTCTTCCACTCTCTGTTGAAGTCGTCCCCTTCAGACGACTCAACTTTCTTTTTGTGCTTTCACTTACGAACAGGCAGCACCACCTCTTGCTGGGACTCATCATCGGAAGAGTTCTGCTGGTCCGAGTAGTCTTCCCACTCCAAGTCCTCCGACTCGACCTGCTGCTTCCTCCTAGCAGTGTGCGGCTTAGCGGGGAGCAATTCCTCCAGTTTGAGCTGCACCAACCTCACAACCCATTCATCTAGGTCAGTGGGCCCGGCCTCGGAGCCCCCCGCCTCAACAGAATCTCTATGTTCTGGCGACATTTGACCTGTTACCGGCGGTGACCGGTCTTCGTCTTCACTGATATCGCAATGCGCGTCCACCTTACTCCGCTTCGTAGCCATAGCTGGGAGTCTGTAAGAAACCGAAAACCAAAAAGTTAGGAATCTTTTCACGGTGAACATGACACTGGTAAATATATAATATTATTACCAAAATTATCTAATGGTGTTAAATCCGTATTTAAACCGTTTTTAACACAGGCGTGTGGTTAATTTTTCAGTCATAGGTAAACGGTGTGGACAACCAACCGAAACCAAACGAGGGGTAGGGACCAATGTAGTGGAAGCCTCCCACACTCTCTGTCCAATAAACTTGCTAATTGCCCTAGTACCGAGTTAAAATAATATAGTTATATGAGTCTTACCTGGTTCAGATGATCGATAACTGTTGTTTTCTCTCGGATAGTCGTGGGTCAGGGCCCAGCCACCCTACCCACCCACCCTACCCTACCACGACTATGAGGTTGGCTTGTGCCGAAACGAAAACATCTTTAGTATCCATAGAATTGTGAGATCATTTTTTATCCTATTAAGTATGTAAAAGTTTGTTGGACCCGGATGTGCTTCCTTCTCCCTGACCCACGACTATCCGAGGCTAGTACCTTGGGAAAACACCAGTTATCCATCATCTGTACCAGGTAAGACTCGTATAACTATACTCTATATATATATATATATATATATTGCCTCAGTACTACGCCTCTGGCTACTCGTAGTCCAGGGAGAAGGAAGCAGATCCGGGTTCACCAATTAGCATAATCAACTCACGATAGGAGGATATTTGTGAGGAGCTCCGGCAGTTTTCTACATTAACCTCAAAACCAACATGGTTTGTATCTTATAAACTGGATAAGTTGGTTTAGTTTATGTTAGCACTCACGTACACAGTTTTTTCAAACTTTTCCATAATTTATTACTGTTTTACAGCTTAATTACAATTGTATTGTTATGGATCGTTAGAACAATGTATCCATTGTTTGGTTACTTATAAGCCGCCCATTGACGAACGGAGAGATGTTTGGCATGAGCCATTTACATCGCTAGGATTTATTCCTGGGTTTCTTTTAAGATTGCCCAATTAAGTATTTTGTTAAGGCATACCTCCAAGTCCTATAGTATTTTCTTCAACTTGTTGGCGGAGTAAGCCACAGGTGGGAGAAGTTTATGGGACAGAGAGTGTCGGGAGGGACCGCTACACTGGTCCCTACCCCTCATTTGGATCGGTTGGATTCCCATACCATCATCCTACGACTGTCTATTAACCATACACCTGTGTTAAAAACAGGTTAAATACGGTTTTAACGCCATGATACACACCTAGTATAATTATACTCTAACTATCTGTGTGATATTCAGCCCAAAATATGCTAACCATTGGTCTTTTTGGTTTCATTCACAGACTCCGAAGCATGCTTATGAAGTGGAGTAAGGCGGAGGCACCTCGAGCGCTCAGTGAAGATGAAGAACCTTCACCGCCGGTACAGGTGCAAAGGTCGCCGGAACAAAGAGATTCTGACGAGGCAGGGGGGTCCGAGGCCGGGCCCGACCCAGCTGACCTAGATGAATGAGTTGCACGTCTAGTACAACAAAAGATGGAGGAGATGCTTCCCTCCAGAGTGGTGACCAGGAAAGGGAAGAAACCAGTTTTGGATTCAGAGGAATCCGACTGGGATGATCTTTCTGAAGATCAGGCCTATACAGAGCAAACGCAAACACAAGAAGAAGGCACACTCATCAGATGGGATGAGTACACAAGGGCATGTAAAAAGAAGCTGCAGGTGAAGAAGAGCAAGAAGAGGAAGAAGAGGAAGAACAAATCTTCTTCTGACTCTTGTCCGACTCATCTTCAACGAGTTGTGACTCGGACACTAAACGCGCGGGGAAATACGCGGAGTTGAGTGGCAAGGTGATGAAGAAGTGCAAGGTTCTTCGGCATAGAAAGATTCATATTACTACGATGATGAGGAAAACTATTCAGGGGCACTTCAACACCTTTAAGCCGGCTGAGGTTATTATGAAGTTAGCCGAGAAGTTCATGGGGATCAAAGGTATCCCAGAATCTGCCATCAAAGAGATGGATTCAGAAGATTGAAACGGTTCTACACACAGTACACAAAGGGGTACTCTCAGCTCTCTTGGCCATTGCACCTATAGCCAACAGGATGATGGCTGAGAATAAATTCTCATCGCTGTGCGAAGAGATGAATGGTGGAATTGCGCTGCTGACAGCGACAAGCAATTTCTTGTCTTACAGTCATTTCGAAAACGTCTTCAAGGCGGTCTGCACATATGCGGGCAAGGAGGTAGCCAGATCGAAGAAGGTCTTGGACAATGATGGGAAGGAATACACATTATTCCTTGCCCCCAAGCCCATTAAGGGAAAGCCACTGGACAAGACTAAGATGTTCAGTGGACAGCTCCAGCACTTGTTCAAACAAGTGGAGACCGGTTCCAAGTGTGGGAAACATGGAAACAGACCAAAAAGAATTCCGCAGACACAAATCCTACCCGCTTCAAAAAGACGAGGCAGGATTTTCTAAAAAGTCAAACCAGGCAATGAGGGGGCCGGTTCGGAACAAACTTCAGGTTCCAGGCCAGCGGAAGGGTCCAAGGGCAGTCGTTTGGCTGGAACGACGGGAACAGACCCTTCAAGAGGGAGTTCAATGACCAGAAGCTGTTCCCCCACCCAGGGAACAAATAGCAGTGAGCATATTTAAAGCGGGTAACCTCAATAATTGCCTACCGGAATGAAATAACATTACGGAGAATTTAGCTATCCTTAGTTTAGCGGAAGGAGTAAGAATACCCATGATTGAGGAACGTATTCAAAATAGCATACCCTTCCCTTACCGATTTCATGGTTCAGAACGCGAGGTGTTAGATAATCAGGTCCTTAAATTCTGTGAAAAAGGCATCATAGAACCAGCACTATATGTGGCTGGGGAATTCATATCTAATATTTTCACGAGACCCAAACAAAATGGAGATGTAAGACTAATTCTAGACCTAACTGTTTAACAAATTAGTAGAATACAAACATTTCAAAATGTTTTCATTAGATACAGCTAGAGACTTAGTAACAAAAGACTCCTGGCAAGCCAGTGTGGATCTCAAAGATGCATACTATACAGTACAAATCTATAAACTTGATCATAAAAATCTCCGATCACATAAATGTACTAGAACTTAGAGCTATTTATCTATGATTACATAGTCTAGATCGCCTACCTAAAAATCATCTAAGGGTATTAACAGATAACACAACAGCTATGGCTTACATATGTAATATGGGAGGGAGTCGTTCCAAACCATGTAACTATTTAGCCAAACTAATTTGGGACTGGGCAGAGAAACACAAGATATGGCTAACAGTAGCACATATTCCAGGCAGTCAAAATACTTTGGCTGACAAGAAAAGTCAACATTTTCACGACCACCTAGAATGGTCATTAAATCCGAGTATTTTCAACCACATTTGTAATAAATGGGGCAAACCAGAAATTGACTTATTCGCATCATGCAACAACAAAAAGTTACCCAAATATGTGTCTTGGCACCCAGAGCCAGAAGCCTGGAGAGTAGATGCATTTTCTCTAATTTGGAATAATAAATTCCATTACATATTCCCACCATTCAGCATTATCAGCAGATTGGCCAGGAAGATCAAGATGGATCACTCACACGCGGTACTGATATTACCAGCATGGGACACACAACCATGGCTAGCGGCAATAACATTAGAAGCAAAATACATGCTCAGGTTCCCACGAGAAAGGAACAACCTACAACATCAAGGACCACTAACAGTCCACGGAGACGTGTCAACGACACCCCTTTTGGCATTCCTTTTTTAAGAAAACATTTAGAACAATATGGTTTAGACAAAATTATGCAAGAAAGACTTATTTCACATGCCTGGAGGAAAGGAACGGTGAAATTATACACAAGTTATTTAAAGAAATGGGGACTTCATTGTCTTCTAAAAGGAGTCAAACCATTAAAACCTACAATAGCCCAAATATTAAGATTTCTAAGAATGTTAAAAGATGAAGGATTAGGATTTCATGCAAATAATTAAGCAAGATGTGCACTTTCAATTATTCTACCAAGAATAGATGGACAAATGATTGGAAAGCATCAGTTAGTACACTGGTTCATTAGATTGGTGTATGAAAGAAACCCACCCAAACCCAAATATAATAGGTTTTTGGGAAGTGTCTGTAGTATTTAAGTTATTCACGTCATGGCCTAGTAATAGACATTTATCAATGAAGGAACTAGGATTTAAGTTAGCAGTGCTATTACTGCTAGTGATGGGACACAGAGGCTAAACGATTGTGGCACTCTCACTGGATGGACTATAGATAGATAAGGATGAGGCAACATTCGATTTAGAGACATTACTAAAGTTGAATCGCGCACGGGACCCACTGTCCACAGTTCATGTAAATAGGTTTCTGGAAGATAAACGGATTTGTGTAGTTTCAGCCATTAGGCCTTATATATCCAAGTCACACGGAATAAGGAATTCCTGACAGCTGCTGATCAGCTTTATTAAACCAGATAAAGCTATCTCGAGAGAGACACACTCACAAGATGGACCTTCAAGGTGCTTAAACAGGCAGGCATCAATACTGGACGCTACGCATCTCACTCAGTGCGTGGAGCCATGGTCTCCAAGGTAAGACAGGAATCTCACTTGACAGAATCCTTGCACACGGTGGAAGATGGGTAGATCGTCTGCAAAACATTACAACAAATGACTAGAAAAGCCAAGCGGCCTGGCGACTCGCCTACTCACCGACAAAAGATGGGTGAGAAACAAAAAATTATTATTTCGCACTAAAAAACATTATAGTATGTTTACAATATTAAGTATAAAAGGATAAAAAAATGAGATTATGTCAAATTCTCCCTGGACTACGCGTAACCAGAGGCGTTATACCGAGGTAAAATAGTATAGTTATACGAATCTTACCTGGGTACAGATGATGGATAACTGGTGTTTTCCTGAGGTACTAGCCTCGGATAGTCGTGGGTCAGGGCCCGCCCACCCTACCCTACCCTACCCTACCCTGACTATCATGTTTCGTTTGTTCCAAAACAAAAACACTAAAGTATCCATATACCCATAAAGTATGTAAAAGATTGCTATATATAAAGTATGTAAAAGATTGCTGGACCCGGATGTGCTTCCAGGTAAGATTCATATAACTATACTGTATATATATATATAATATATATATATATATATATATATATATATATATATATATATACATATATATTTATTTACATATATATATCTATGTGTAGCATGCGTTCATATACATTAGCATATAGCATATATAAAATGTCTTTCTTTTTAAGATTAAAGACTAAATAAATAGGTGATATAAATATACCTCATACTGCTCCATTCCTTTTATAATGCAACTTCTACCAAGCCTCTTGATTCCAGAATCAAATGCTGTTAATCACCCATCCCACCCCCACCTCTCATTTTTGCACTTTCCCCCTGCCTAGCGGACATTAAGTAGATTGCATAGGTTCTTTAGTGCGGGTGAAGGGACTGCCGCTGCACCAAGCCTCTCTATCACCTCCAAAATGAAGACAGCTGTTGTTATATGTAGGGAGTAAATAACAAAGACAATGTATGACTAGACGTGCCACTCAGCACTTTCCCGTGAAATACAGATGCAGTGCTGCCACCCAACAGCAAACAAGGCAATTGGACAGGTCCCCTAGCCCAGCCTGACTGCTGTACCATTGAAACAAGGGGACATGTTCTCTAGTCCACCCTGACTGCTGTACCATCAAAGACAATGTACGGCAATTATAGTGTATTATCTCCTAATATTAATAATGAAAACAATAATATTATTATTTATGGTGTATTGAAAAGAAATTTGCACTGAATTGGTGAAGAAACACAACTAGTATGTTAGACGAGCGGGAGATAATACACTATAAATATACACCATTTAATGCACACCTTGTTTGCTGTGGGATGGCAACACTGCATGATTATTTCAGAAACTCCTAATGTCCTATATGAAAGCGCTGCGTCTTGTTATACATTGTCTTTGGTAATAAGCTCAGTTCAGTGTTGAACCACAAATAACCTTTAAGATGGCATGGCCCACCCTCTCCATCTTCCATATGCTGTCAACCCTCATTAAGCCTGACTGCTTTGTTTCCAGGACTCAATGTCAGATGCACAGGATTATCGGATAAGCAATGTTGATGGTTAGAGCGTTAAATGAAAAGTGCACATCTACTCCCATGATTTTCGACAAATAGTGGGATTTTCAGATCAGGCGAGGTCCAACTAAAGTGAATAAATTAATGATTAATTCTTTTAAGCCATCCAATCTTGGGGACTACATCAGGGCACCATTGTTATGTGCAGGTTCTACCACACTTATATATGAGCAGCCAATCGGCGCCCAGCTCTTATAACCAGCCCGCCAACACCGCCAAGCCCAGCGTGCAAGCTTGGGGGTTGCGGGTTCAAATCCGACATGCAGAATATGTAAATGAATAAGAGGAAAACATGATAGTGGGTTAGAGTGTATTTCTATGGGTAGAGGAAATTTCGGCTGTACAGTGAATAAGGTATTAGGAGCCGATAGCGAACGAGGGAGATTGGGCCACCGTCACAGCTGACGTTGAGTAGGTTTGAGCAGTAGATGACCAGCCCCACGCTCCATCACCCGATTACTGGCGGGTGGAGCTGAGGAGCGAGTAGGGAATTCCAGGTGTTTTTTTTTGTTTTTTTTGGGGGGTCCATTAGTTGTTTAAGCAGGGGAAATTTCAGTCACAGACGACTGGTCTTCCTCATTCCACTGCTGGTCGATAGAAAGCCCGAGCCTACACTTTTACCGACCCAAGGGATTTTTAACCTCCCACAGCACATAGACATGGTATGAGAGCAACCGGCCTTTGATGACGCTGTAAGTTATACACAGCGGTGGAAATCCAAATTGGCAGAGCTGGGGGCACAGGGAATCGAACCGCCGACCCTGAGATTAGGAGTCTGACCTCGAAAAAAGTCAGACACTCTAACCACTCCGCCACAGAGAACGCCACACTCTTATAACTCTTATACCGCATATAAAGCAGTTTCATAGTAATAATATTTTTATATAAATGATTTATTCTACACATACTGATATTTTGTTGGTTGCAGGAAGGCGGTGAGCCAGCGGCAGCGACTAGTTCTCCATGAGCTGGACGAGGCGGACCCCCTCTCCGGGCTGCTCAAGACCGGAACCACCCACCGACCTCGCACTGGGAAGGGTAAGCCTGCACCCCGCCAGCTGCTCGTGCTGCATCCACAGCCAGCGCTGCATCTTCCGCCCGTGCTGCATCTTTATCGTGCCTTGTGCTTATTTAGGAAGCTGACATGTATGTATAGTAATGCCCCCCACCACTACGCCCTCTCCCTGCGTTCTAACATATAGAGGCCCATGCTGTGTACCTCCAGCCTAGCCTAAGCAGCTCAGATATGACCTCCTATGTTAGTGTTAGTATGTCCTCACATGAATGAGCAGCTCATAGTTTCTACCTGCTACTAGTACTAGTGTCAACCAAAGTATCAGCGCATGCTCACTGCAACATCCTGTTAGTCACCGTAAGGAGTCTCATTGTAGAATGTGTGTACATTTAACCGGGCGCGGTGGCCGAATCAGTAGAGCGCTGGCCTCATGTGTGTGAGATCGGGAGTTCGGTTCCCAGTCGAGTCAAACCAATCTTATAAAATTGATACTTGTCGCTTCCTAGCCTGGTGCTCGCCATTAATAGGATATTAATAGGATAGGGCAAGGACTGGTTACCTCAGTGTCAGGATAATGTGACTGAGTGGGATATTGGGTCATGGTGCCAGTGGTCTGATTTCCCAGCAGGGCAGCACTATAAAGTCGCCCTGAGTGTGCTCTGTCACAAGTCAGTACCCGTCCTGATATGACTTTAGTGTTGCCAGGACGTAAAACTGCAACAACGAACCGTGTACCTTTAGTTTGACTCGGGAATTTCATGACAGTTTTCACCCGAAGTCAATGTAAAGGCTCTGTCACATTACGACGCATCTCGAAAGTGCGCGGCCAACGCGTAAAATCACTTTTTTACATGGAGAAGCTTCAAACTTTTCGGCATGGGGGGCAAAGTTGGACGTATGCATAGCATATACATAGCATATGGCCAATGTATGCCCAATGTATGGCTAACATACTTCCCGGCGAAAAATGCTCAAATTACGCTCACGGTACGTTCACAGAACGCCGGTGAACGTTATATACTTTATTTGATTGCCAGAACTACGCCTCATACGTTATATACATCAAGACACGCTGGAGAAACGCTAAACGTATGTTAGACATACGTTATCCATACGTTGTCAGCACGCGGACTGTACGTTCCCACTGCCTTTAACGTAGGTCAACATAGTGCAACATAGTGAACAATGTTTGTCTAACATACGTCTAATGTACATCGATGTATGCCTAACGCATACATAACGTACGGCGGACGTAAAATCCACACGTTGTCGAACGTTGTCGTATGTCGAAAGTTTTGTGCATGCACAAAACTTTGCCAACCCCCTGACGTGTGACGCCGTATCTCGATGAATGTCGACATACATTGACATATACTAACGAGCACTTAACGCACATGTAATGCATAACGATGTATCCCGACATAGCGGCCAAAAATCACATACGTCAGCGTATGTTGGCGCGATGCGTCATAATGTGACATCCCCTTAATGCAGTCCTAATTAAAAGAGACAGTGACTAGGGCCTTAAGGATGGCACCTCTACGAGTACCATTCACAGTTCTGCCAGTGTTTATTTATATAACTGTCCCCCACTTGGCGCGGTTTTGAAACGGTATTAATGATAACAACGTGGCATTGGAACTTGGTTGTGCTATTTTAGTCTACACTCGGGATGGACGGATCGGTAGAGCGCGGGCCTTGCGTGCGGAAGGTCGGGAGTTCGGTTCCTGGTCGCGTGAAACCAATGACTTATAAAAATTGATACGTGTTGCTTCCTAGCATGGCGCTCGGCATTAATAGAATAAGTCAAGGACTGGTGTGCTCAGTGTCAGGATAATCTGACTGAGTGGGATATTCGGTCATAGTGCCGGCAGCTTGATTTCCCAGTGATTTTAGGTTCAAGTTAATCTTCATTCAACGTGTAATCCGATGTTGTAAATATATTTATTTTCACATTGAGGTACCTTAATACTCATCTGCCTTTCTATGCTCAGGCCGCCGCATCTATAGGCGTGTGTACAGTGAGTGGCATTTCCTTCAGTCAATATGTACTTGCAGCATACTACATTCAGCAGGCAACATCCAGCTCAACACAGCCAGGCTTACTGCACGACCACTATTGTAGCAAACACAGCTAGATTCACTGCCTTATATTATAAGTAAACATCCGACTAGACTGAAAAGCTTTCCTCTGACCAGATGCGGTGGCCGAATCAGTAGAGTGCTGGCCTCCCGTGCGGGAGATCTGAAGTTCAATTGCCGGTCGAGTCAAACCAATGACTTACTAAATTGATACTTGTCGCTTCCTAGCTTGGCGCTCGGCATTAATAGGATCGGGCAAGTTCAGTGTCAAGGACTGGTTAGTTCAGTGTCAGGATAATGTGACTGAATGGGATATCAGGTTATGCTGCTGGCAGCCTGATTTCCCAGTGGGACATCACTATAAAGTTGCCATGAGTGTGTACTATCACAAGTCCTGATATGACCTTAGATTTTGCCAGGACATAAAACTCCAAACAAAGCGTTCCTATTGGCGGGTAACGGATGGAATGTGGAAAGGCACTTAAGGGAAACTACATCTTCTTTGATAGAGAGTGACCTAACAAAATTGTGAGATCAGAATCTAGGTCAATCTAGCCTCTAAAATCAGTGGATGTTATTATTGTGATGTACTTGCGGGATGGGAGATGGCAAGAAGCATTACCTCTTACTCCGCCCCACTCATATAATAGATAATGTGTAATCATACATGATGAGCGAGAAGTGTTCTGTATCATTAACCGTATTAATTATGCATGTAATTTTTTACGCATCTTCCTAAAATCTCAATTCTGTTGCATAGTCCGATGAAAGCATCAACTTTTCAAAAGTAAAACCCTTATCTGGATTTGAACCTACATATCAGACTTGGATACTGGTGCAGTTATTAAGCATTTGCTGCTGTATAGAAGCGTGTACTAAGAGAATTTAATAGAACCTGTTACTACTGAAACCTATGGGGTTAGAGTTTTAGCAAGCATGCCAAAATTAATTTTGAATGTTTGCACTTCCAATATCACAAAATTTAGCCATTTAAAATAAAAGTTATTTCAAACTAAAGTAATGTAGTTTATAACGATTAACCTAATATATTTATTTCAGAAAATGACAGAAACTCAAAACCATCATCGGACTATGCAAATTTTATTACGTATGTAATGTATACGTCTTCCTAAAATCTCTAATTTGTTTCACATAGAAATATCAAAATGGGTTTCCTTTCGATAATCATACATATTATTACATGTAGGTTGGTGAAAAGGCAGCAGGTTGGGATTTGACTATATAACCTGGTTCAGATTAATTCTCTCCGCCTTCCAAGTGTAATGAGATGATCAGAAAGACCTGGGCATGCGCTTTGTTCCCTTTTAGAGTTCCAACAGTAGAAATTTTGTTCTTTTTAATTTCATCTTTTATCGATCCGATGGTAAGATCCGCTTATCTCGATGAGGTGAATGAAGGACTGCGACAAAATATCGAAAAGGAAATTAAATTAATTGAAGACATTTTCTCTAATTTAACTAGATTAAATGAATAGTTTAATTGTTTCGTTTTAGTATCAGAGATGAATAGTAATAGAATCAGGAGAGCAGCCCTACTTCCAACGTCCAAAATACCTGCTGTGGACCTGGGGTATAAAACAAATATAGCAAAACATAAAGCGAGTATTCACCATTAAAGTCAAATTTTGTGTAAATAGATGTCATTAGTTAATCGATAAGGCTATCCAAACAAAATGATGTGCATCAGGTGTCTCGCTACAAAGCATAAGGGATGGGGTCCCTCCATCCAGCGTAAATTGACTTATTCAGTAAGCTGGCAGCAACGTACACATATTACCCCCGCGGCAGTGGGTCCCACTCTGGTCACCGCTGCGGTGGCGTGTCCCACTCTTCTCACGGGCGGCCTTCCCGCTGTGTCCTGACAGGCTCAGGGCTTCTACCTCTGCCTCTAAAACAACGACAAACAAACAAACAAAATCTGCCTCTATCTCGTCCAGCTGGTTTTGGAGAATGCGCTCCTTCTTGCGCGCCGTTTCTGCTGCTATTTTCCTCCTCAGCTCGCTCTCCTTCACGCTCTGGTTCTCCAGTGATGGCTTCTCCAGGAATGGGTCCAAACTCTGAGTCGCCTCCAGCCTGTCGGAAGCCATACTCTGGTCCCACTCCTTGCTGCAGGCATGTGTTTGGTGTTGGTCTGCCAAGTCCGCCTCGCTCCTGGTGCGGGTATGCTGGCAGTCGTCCGCGACTGGCCCGGGATGAGACTCCGTGGAGGAGACACAGAACTTTGATGCTGGCATAAGCGCGAGGAGGTGTGGCGCGTGGCATGGGGCGTAGTTGAACACTGCCTAGCTACAGGGTAAGGGTAAGGCGGGAAACATGTCCGACACGTCCAAATTCCTCCAAGCAAGTGGAGGCTAGGCCCCGCGCAGGAGGCAGAGTGGTGCATGATGGGGCTCCCACCCCCCATCCGGACAAGTGGTGGGGGGGGAGGGTGCAAGATACTACAGGCATTATTACACGCGATAAAGGGTTTATCACTTTCCATATACATCTAGATTGTGCGTATGTTAGTATGCATGCGTGTATATGTATGTATGTATGTATGCATGCATGCCTGTCGGAGACATCCTCATAAATAGGGTATGCTGCCACGTATTTAATTCAAAGCTCATCTCCAAGCCCAGGAAGGTGCCCCAAAAGTCTGTAAGCGCCCCATGTTTTGTCAACCCAAGTAGGACTCGCTGGTTCATTATAAAACAAACGCAGACAAATGGAAGTAGTGGGCTATTAAGGCAGTCCTTAAGGGCTTATGTGATGTTGAATGCCGGGAATGCCTGACTCCTTGGAAAGCTGTTCCGTATATAACGGACCTTGGCAGCTGTGTACTGAGAAGGCTGTTAGAATTAATAATGAATAAAAGATTAAATAAATAAACATACACTGAAAATTCAAGCAAACTCTTAGAAGGAAATACATTGCATTGCTAGGCATGATACAGAAGGTATACATGCATTGCTAGGCATGATACAGAAGGTATACATTGCATTGCTTGGCATGATACACCCAGGAGGTAAACTTTAAACTTAAAACCAAAACTAATGACCACTAACATAACAAGGTGAAGACAGTCAGGGAAAATAACTGTAGATAACCAAACAAGTAACCAATTGTAGAACTAACAGACTCACAGAGGGTAGGGAGATGTGGGGAGAATGCTTACAAACAGAAAGAATGCATGCAGTAGATAGCTACACAACTGAAAGTTTCCAAACGAGGGGAACCACGAGGCTATTACTGTCTAGCAGCAAAAACAAGTCGTTGGACTTAACCGTGATGAGCAGCATAAATACACCATCACCAAAGAAAAGAAAGAGAAAAAAAGGAAAAAGAGAAGGGGAAAAAGAAGGAAACCAACTTACAAGGCAGTGTTAGAATGTTATCAACTGTAAGCCTCTGAGACAGGGCTACTGAGGGATATAAGTACGCGGGGACTTCCCCCGGCGTCAGCCTCATTTCACAATCACGGGGCAGCCATCAAATTATTCTTTGATCAATAATTGTTTATAGACATTTTTCTCTCTATATTCTTTCACTTTATGTGAGTGTGGGGGGGGGGGGGATGGTGGTCAGGCAATTATCCTTTGATTAATAATTGTTTTGGCTTCTTTTTCTCCCCCCCCCCACTTTATGTGAGTGTGGGTGTGGGTATGGTGGGGGTGGGGAGGGGGGGTCAGGCAGTTATCCTTTGATTAATAATTGTCTAGGCCTTTATTCTCTCTTTTCTTCCACTTTATGTGAGTGTGGGTGTCGATATGGTGTGGGTCGGGATGGGTCGGGATGGGGTGTCAGGCAGTTATCCTTTGATTAATAATTGTTTTGGCCTTTCCCCCCCTTCCTCTTTTCTTTCACTTGATGTGAGTGTGGGAGTTGGTGGGTGGATGGAGGAATATCAGGCAGCAATAACTCTTACACTGCCATCACAATAGCAGATAGCTTCCACTCACAAGTGCACTTGCATTGGAGGCAGGCTGTTACACGTGCCATTAAGATGGTGATTGCTCGTGGAACCTTTGTGTACTTACATTCCAATGAGGTTTGCTTATAGCCATAGAGTGCAGCACGCTGTAGGTGATATGCCTTGGAGCAGTGTGGAGTAGGCTTCAAGTATTGAACTGGTCAGTGAATTGCGGTTAGCAATCTTTATATTTAAATCACCTCTCGGGATTTTTATTTTGCATCATTGTCTATTTAAAATTAGGTCATTTTGGTTTTCTTCATTTCTTATGTATATATTTTTATTCTATTTTTGTGCATATATACATTCACTCACCCACGGACCCTAATTTTCTAAACATTTCGTCCTATTTTCTGAAAGGTGATACTTGACCTTCAAATGGCATAGAAAGTATGTTAATTTTTATTACCCATCATAGACAGGTGAGATTCTTAACCTAGGTCACCTAGGATTTTTCGGAAAACTTTGAATTGTTAACTTTGATGCCTCGATACGGATGTTCTTAGCACTGCTCAATGTGGGAATGCTTGAGGATGAATTATTCTGATGTAACTGTAAGATACAATTACAATAGCCAAAGTTGCCTCCCGGGTATTGGTATTGACAGACCTCCCTTTTCAGATAGAAATCTTAGGGTACCTTTTTTCTCTCTGATTTTCACAAGACATATTTTTTTCATCAGTATGCAAAGAAGACTTTAAATATGATAATTGTGGGTTTTTTGTTTGTTTCTTCAAATATTTTTTTGTAATTAAATGTTCACCAGCAACTGCTTGCTCTGCTATCTTTGTGAAGCTTCTGACTTTGTAGTGAAGCACCCTGCGCCCCACATTATAAAGACCCCACCCACCCACCCCTTGCACACATGACGGCTTGTGGGAGCTGTACGGTGTGAATCCTACATGGTGCCCATGGACTTCCACCTTAAGCATTTCGGCCACGTTTTAATCACAGTTCACGCATGCCCAACGCGGCCGAGACCACCTACCACCAGTACCACCAGTAGGCTTAGTACACACTGGGTTACCACACCCGGGGCCACCCCTAACCTGAATTTCACTCCTCCCTTTCAGGACTTTTATGCTGCGGTCCTGGCTGGGCCTATGCACGCAAAGACTATGGTAACACTCACTTTCACCCTAAGAATTTACACCGTGTGTCGTCCCCCCCCCACCCCGACTCACTGCTGCCCTACAGCAGCATGTGGATGGAGCCCATGCATGTGGAATGACGTCTGTGTATCCCCCCCCCCCCCCAGTAGTATAGTAGGGTTCGATTGAGCGTAAAATTACCTTAGATGACCCTTACTTTTAGGGTGGGTGGTTAGGTTTGTCCTTAGATGACCCATTGTTTGTTGGTGGCCCTAAAGGTAAGGGTCATCTAAGGTCAATGGACTCTCTCAGAAGGGGTCATCAAGTGCAATGGACTCTCTCAGAGCCAGGATTACGTAATTTTACGCTCAATCGAACCCTACTATACTACTCACACCCCCCCATGCCCCCTCCCCCGTCTCAGCTGAGGTCAGCATGGACAGGCAGTTTGATTATGTCACTGTGAACGCGTACCTTGCTTCAAATTGATTCTTTGGTCGGAATAAAAAGGCGGGAAAATTAGATTGAATTGCCTCTAAGAAATAAAGAGAATGGTGAATAGTTAAATTTTCAAAACCACAACAATTATCTTTGGAATTGATTCTACATATCTAACTTAGATACTGAGGCACTTATTGGGCATTTGTTGGCAAATAGAAGGGAATACAGAGACGGTTTAATAAGAGGCTGTTATTGCAGAAGCCTATGCTATCAAGAGTTTTGGCATGCTTGCCAAAGCTTGTTTGCATTTAAAATATCTCAAAACTTAGCCACCTAAAATAAAAGTTCCTTCAAACTAAAGTAAGGTGGATTATAAAAATCAATTTAACATATTTATCTCGGACAGATGACGGAAATTCAAAACCATTGGACTATCCAACTTTAATGAATTTGGTCTTGTTGGGAAAAGGAAATCTGGGTTTTGTAACCATACCGACCAGAGCGTATTTGTGATGTCAAGGTAGAGTTTCGGTATTTAACTATAGTCAAACTGCTAGCAGGAGGTCATAGCCTGTCCTCCTCTACCTATCGGCATGTCTCCTGTATGTATGTGGATATCTACATGTGTATCTGATATACATGCATATAAATCAGACGTTTAATGAGTGTTGTGGTGTCGAACATGATTGGCACAGTACATGCTGTTGTTTGTTATATCAGGTGGATTAATATGAACCCTCGTCAACATACTTAATGTCACTTAAGTGGAAAACCCCCACAACTCGGTATATACTCGAAGGTGGATGGTGTCACTCATGTGACTGATTAAGCATTGTCTGGTAGGTCTGGTTACCTGATGTCGTGTATTTTGTTCATGTCAGTATGCTGTATTAGACATGTTGTAGCTGGCTGGGTTTTTAATATAAATTAAGCTGTGTGCTTATCTAGGTTAAATCAAACATATTAAAATGACATGTCAACATACTATTACATTGACGGTGATTTTCTTTTCTCCTTTTCAAATTCTTCTTTTCAAATTGTAGTGTTAGATAGGTAAGATACCACCATCATACGTTCCAATTCGTATAACTTAATTATAAGGTAGTGTTTTGTTTTATGTTTGTGTTTTTGTTGGTGGAGGGTTGAGGAATTGTTGTAGGTAGGTTGATTATATAGATAAGATATCACAATCATTTACGACAGTATTTTCTTTGGGGGTGGGGGGGAGGTAGGGTGGAGGTATTGTTGTGTCGTAGGCAGGTTGATTATATAGATATATGCTATCATGATCAAGTCCTAAGGTGCATGCAGTGGTGTTTTATATCGGGTGTGTTTTGTTTTAGTGGATGGTTGAGGTATTGTGTGCTAGGTGGGTTGATTATATAAATAAGATGTCATGATCAAATCCCAGGTCACATTCAGTTGTGTTCTCTTTTGGGTATGATTTTCTTTTTGTGGAAGGTGGCGGTATTGTTGTGGTCTAGGTGGGTTGATTATATAAATAAGATATATTACGATCAAATTCCAAGTTGCATAGGGTAGTGTTCTCTTTTGGGTATGATTTTCTTTTGTTTGAAGGTGTGGTAACAAGTGGACTAGCGGACACATCAACTAGCGGTCACATTTTCGCGGTGGACTAGCAGTCAGATAGAGTCACCCCATATTTGCTTAAGAAGGGGGTGAATCTATTATCTAGTGGTTAGGTATGTGTATGCAACACCACACAACACTTGTATGAAACCTTGGTTAAACCGAGTAGACAATATCCAACAATGACTGCTCTCAATAATACAACTCTGCATGTCACTAATATCACAATACATAATATTATTGTCACCACACCATTTCAGTGACCATATAATCAGGTAAGAACACTCTATTAATGCCATTATATGGATCTTTTTATAATTTGTAGGCCTACGGTCCACACAGTTTATCAAATATTTATAAGGCCTACTATTGCCAGTAAGTGTTGGCTCTATAGTTCAGCTAATTTAATTATGTTTGCCTAGTTTGCTACACTCTGCCCAAAGATCGCAGCAATGGCTGCACATAACACACACATTGACATTCTCTATCAGCCCCCCCATACACGTAATATATGCACATTCTTTCACTAATGAGTGGAAAATCACGACAAGCCGTAGCAATGGTGTATTGGAGTTGAAAACAATTTATTTTATTAATTAGCCATTAATTGTTCACTAGTTGACATGACCGCTAGTCTGCCAAGAAAATGTTCCCGCTAGTTGGCGTGTTCGCTAGTCCGTTTGTATTCGAAGGTGGAGGTATTGTTGTGTGCTATATGGGTTGATTATATGAATAAGATATTACGATCAAATCCCAAGTCGCATAGGGTAGTGTTCTCTTTTGGGTATAATTTTCTTTTGGTGGAGGGTGGAGTTGTTGTGTGCTAGATGGGTTGATTATATAAATAAGATATCACGATCATGGCCCAAGTCGCACAAGGTGGTGTTTTCTTTTTGTAGTGTATGTGAATATATTACTTTGGTTTACTTCGGTCTTTATTGGATGAAGACCATTAAACCTGTATATCCAGATGGTTGTCTAGTGAACCTGGTGGGATATTATTAGATGGGACCGTGTGACATATAGATCAGAGCGGTTTCATAATTATTTACAGTATCCTAATCCATCCAGTCTCTGTCAATCCTTTGTTGAAGCGTCTTAATCCTCACCCTGACATCATAACTTGGACGGCTGTTCGACACATTGGTAAATCTTTCAGTGAAAAAGAGTTGCCTCCAGCGGGTTCTGGTTCTTGTCTTGTATAGCGTGTATCGATGTGCCCGAGTGAGTCTTCAGTCCGGTCCTGCCGTGGACATGCCAGGTGAAGCTGCTGAATAAATACACCTCTGTAACAAGAGTCAACTCGAGAATAACACGAAGATCTAGTTTCAGCTGAGGAATGTAGTAACCTCAGAATACCTCTCTCTGAGGCTTTACTACCTGGTGTGGATCTGGTGTGGACCTCATGGAAGACGCTCAACCATCTTCGAGTGGGGATGGGCATGTTTTGTGTAGACAAACGAAAGTGGAGCTACAGTAATGATGCCACAATCGTGTGACTGCTAGAAAGATTCAGACAAATAATCGTCTGCAGAGTTAAATTATGTTTCGTCCAACCATGTCTCTGTTTGTTTGTTTATTTATTTTTGTTTTATTTCTTTTCTTCTTCTTCTTTTTCTTCTTCTTCTCCTCCTCCTTCTTCTTCTTCTTCTTTGTTTTATTTCTTTTCTTCTTCTTCTTTTTCTTCTTCTTCTCCTCCTCCTTCTTCTTCTTCTTCTTCTTCTTCTTATTATTATAATAATAATATATGTAGCCATCTCCTAATTGTACTGTTGTGTACATGTCCAGCTGAAAGGAAACTTGACTCACCCTGTAGTAAATGAAGATGACTTTAAAGACTGCATTCAGTAAACTTAGCATTTAGCTACAAACTGAGGGTCAGTCTTTGTTGTACTCCTGATTGGCAGAACTAGGATGGTTGCTAAGAGTTTCTGAAGCTAATAATACTGATAATGTCAATCCAATGATGAGGGCAAGATGGTGCATTTAGATGTGAATAGTATGAATAGGCTTGTCATTACATAGCCAATATAACTAGAAGCTAGTGTGGCACTGTTAAGGTTGCATAGCCCGATGATTTAGAGTTTCTGTCATTTTCTGAGATAAATATATTAGGTTGATCATTATTATCTACCTTACTTTAACTTGAAGTAACTTGTATCTTAAATGGCTAACTTTTGAGATATTTGAAGTGCAACCATGGACAATTTGTTTTGGCATGCATGTCAAACCTCTGACACCATAGGCTTATGCAGTAACAGGTTCTATTCAATTGCCTCAGTATTCCCTTCTGTGTGGCAAGTAATGTTGAATAAGTGCACCAGTATCTAAGTGGGATATGTAGAATATAATCTAGATAATTGTTTCGGTTTTGAAAGTTTTATGATTTCATTGGAGTATGCAGCACTAACCATCCGAATCTAATCGGACCCCCACTGTAGCAAGCTACGTGCTCTGTATATAGACGAGGAAACCTCATTAGGCTATTTTAGGATGAAAATAATGACGCAGTTCAGCAGACAGTCACAGGTGGCGCCAGCGGTAATGGTATCCTGCAGAAAGAGGCTACTAGCCTGGAGGGATGTGAATACAATATATGAGTAGAGATGATATTCCACTATTTTTATTCATGTAAATGGATTATGTAGCGCATAGTCATAATGTCGATACGTGTCATATTTATCAACATTTCTATTTGTAACCAGATGAATAGCTAAGGGAGGTAAGCAATATGAAAAGTAATATAAATACAACATCAAGACTTTACAGAATCTGGTGGGGTGAGAAGGAATATTGGTAAAGCTGTTCCATTGCTCTGATGTACCACCAATATACATGTCCGTATACATGTAAACAGTATGAGGTACTGGTAAAGCTGTTCCATTGCTCTGGTGTACCACCAATATACATGTCTGTATACATGTAAACAGTATGGGGTACTGGTAAAGCTGTTCCATTGCTCTGGTGTACCACCAATATACATGTCTGTATACATGTAAACAGTATGAGGTACTGGTAAAGCTGTTCCATTGCTCTGGTGTACCACCAATATACATGTCTGTATACATGTAAACAGTATGAGGTACTGGTAAAGCTGTTCCATTGCTCTGGTGTACCACCAATATACATGTCTGTATACATGTAAACAGTATGAGGTACTGGTAAAGCTGTTCCATTGCTCTGGTGTACCACCAATATACATGTCTGTATACATGTAAACAGTATGGGGTACTGGTAAAGCTGTTCCATTGCTCTGGTGTACCACCAATATACATGTCTGTATACATGTAAACAGTATGGGGTACTGGTAAAGCTGTTCCATTGCTCTGGTGTACCACCAATATACATGTCTGTATACATGTAAACAGTATGGGGTACTGGTAAAGCTGTTCCATTGCTCTGGTGTACCACCAATATACATGTCTGTATACATGTAAACAGTATGGGGTACTGGTAAAGCTGTTCCATTGCTCTGGTGTACCACCAATATACATGTCTGTATACATGTAAACAGTATGGGGTACTGGTAAAGCTGTTCCATTGCTCTGGTGTACCACCAATATACATGTCTGTATACATGTAAACAGTATGGGGTACTGGTAAAGCTGTTCCATTGCTCTGGTGTACCACCAATATACATGTCTGTATACATGTAAACAGTATGAGGTACTGGTAAAGCTGTTCCATTGCTCTGGTGTACCACCAATATACATGTCTGTATACATGTAAACAGTATGAGGTACTGGTAAAGCTGTTCCATTGCTCTGGTGTACCACCAATATACATGTCTGTATACATGTAAACAGTATGAGGTACTGGTAAAGCTGTTCCATTGCTCTGGTGTACCACCAATATACATGTCTGTATACATGTAAACAGTATGGGGTACTGGTAAAGCTGTTCCATTGCTCTGGTGTACCACCAATATACATGTCTGTATACATGTAAACAGTATGGGGTACTGGTAAAGCTGTTCCATTGCTCTGGTGTACCACCAATATACATGTCTGTATACATGTAAACAGTATGGGGTACTGGTAAAGCTGTTCCATTGCTCTGGTGTACCACCAGTATACATGTCTGTATACATGTAAACAGTATGAGGTACTGGTAAAGCTGTTCCATTGCTCTGGTGTACCACCAATATACATGTCTGTATACATGTAAACAGTATGGGGTACTGGTAAAGCTGTTCCATTGCTCTGGTGTACCACCAATATACATGTCTGTATACATGTAAACAGTATGGGGTACTGGTTAAAGCTGTTCCATTGCTCTGGTGTACCACCAATATACATGTCTGTATACATGTAAACAGTATGGGGTACTGGTAAAGCTGTTCCATTGCTCTGGTGTACCACCAATATACATGTCTGTATACATGTAAACAGTATGGGGTACTGGTAAAGCTGTTCCATTGCTCTGGTGTACCACCAATATACATGTCTGTATACATGTAAACAGTATGGGGTACTGGTAAAGCTGTTCCATTGCTCTGGTGTACCACCAATATACATGTCTGTATACATGTAAACAGTATGGGGTACTGGTAAAGCTGTTCCATTGCTCTGGTGTACCACCAATATACATGTCTGTATACATGTAAACAGTATGAGGTACTGGTAAAGCTGTTCCATTGCTCTGGTGTACCACCAATATACATGTCTGTATACATGTAACCAGTATGGGGTACTGGTAAAGCTGTTCCATTGCTCTGGTGTACCACCAATATACATGTCTGTATACATGTAAACAGTATGGGGTACTGGTAAAGCTGTTCCATTGCTCTGGTGTACCACCAATATACATGTCTGTATACATGTAAACAGTATGGGGTACTGGTAAAGCTGTTCCATTGCTCTGGTGTACCACCAATATACATGTCTGTATACATGTAAACAGTATGGGGTACTGGTAAAGCTGTTCCATTGCTCTGGTGTACCACCAATATACATGTCTGTATACATGTAAACAGTATGGGGTACTGGTAAAGCTGTTCCATTGCTCTGGTGTACCACCAATATACATGTCTGTATACATGTAAACAGTATGAGGTACTGGTAAAGCTGTTCCATTGCTCTGGTGTACCACCAATATACATGTCTGTATACATGTAAACAGTATGGGGTACTGGTAAAGCTGTTCCATTGCTCTGGTGTACCACCAATATACATGTCTGTATACATGTAAACAGTATGAGGTACTGGTAAAGCTGTTCCATTGCTCTGGTGTACCACCAATATACATGTCTGTATACATGTAAACAGTATGAGGTACTGGTAAAGCTGTTCCATTGCTCTGGTGTACCACCAATATACATGTCTGTATACATGTAAACAGTATGGGGTACTGGTAAAGCTGTTCCATTGCTCTGGTGTACCACCAATATACATGTCTGTATACATGTAAACAGTATGGGGTACTGGTAAAGCTGTTCCATTGCTCTGGTGTACCACCAATATACATGTCTGTATACATGTAAACAGTATGAGGTACTGGTAAAGCTGTTCCATTGCTCTGGTGTACCACCAATATACATGTCTGTATACATGTAAACAGTATGGGGTACTGGTAAAGCTGTTCCATTGCTCTGGTGTACCACCAATATACATGTCTGTATAAATGTAAACAGTATGAGGTACTGGTAAAGCTGTTCCATTGCTCTGGTGTACCACCAATATACATGTCTGTATACATGTAAACAGTATGGGGTACTGGTAAAGCTGTTCCATTGCTCTGGTGTACCACCAATATACATGTCTGTATACATGTAAACAGTATGAGGTACTGGTAAAGCTGTTCCATTGCTCTGGTGTACCACCAATATACATGTCTGTATACATGTAAACAGTATGGGGTACTGGTAAAGCTGTTCCATTGCTCTGGTGTACCACCAATATACATGTCTGTATACATGTAAACAGTATGAGGTACTGGTAAAGCTGTTCCATTGCTCTGGTGTACCACCAGTATACATGTCTGTATACATGTAAACAGTATGAGGTACTGGTAAAGCTGTTCCATTGCTCTGGTGTACCACCAATATATATGTCTGTATACATGTAAACAGTATGAGGTACTGGTAAAGCTGTTCCATTGCTCTGGTGTACCACCAATATACATGTCTGTATACATGTAAACAGTATGGGGTACTGGTAAAGCTGTTCCATTGCTCTGGTGTACCACCAATATACATGTAAACAGTATGAGGTACTGGTAAAGCTGTTCCATTGCTCTGGTGTACCACCAATATATATGTCTGTATACATGTAAACAGTATGAGGTACTGGTAAAGCTGTTCCATTGCTCTGGTGTACCACCAATATACATGTCTGTATACATGTAAACAGTATGGGGTACTGGTAAAGCTGTTCCATTGCTCTGGTGTACCACCAGTATACATGTCTGTATACATGTAAACAGTATGGGGTACTGGTAAAGCTGTTCCATTGCTCTGGTGTACCACCAATATACATGTCTGTATACATGTAAACAGTATGGGGTACTGGTAAAGCTGTTCCATTGCTCTGGTGTACCACCAATATACATGTCTGTATACATGTAAACAGTATGAGGTACTGGTAAAGCTGTTCCATTGCTCTGGTGTACCACCAATATACATGTCTGTATACATGTAAACAGTATGAGGTACTGGTAAAGCTGTTCCATTGCTCTGGTGTACCACCAATATACATGTCTGTATACATGTAAACAGTATGAGGTACTGGTAAAGCTGCTTCATTCCCCGTTTGTACCATCAATCTGTGTGTCTGTATATGTGTAAACAGTATCGGTGAGGGGTTGTGGTAAAGCTGTTCCATTCCTCGTCTGTACCACCAATAAACAGTATGGGTGGTTGTGGTAAAGCTGTTACATTCCTCGTCTGTACCGTCAATAAACAGTATAGGCGGACGGTCGTTGTAAAGCTCTTCCATTCCTTGTCTGTACCATCAATCTAGACGTCTGTAAATTTGTAAACAGTATTGGCAGTCGGGCGGGTTTGGGGGTGGGGGTAAAGCTGTTCCATTCCTCGTTTGTCAGAGGTGACTTATATATTCCTCATCTGTACCACCAATAAACAGTATGTGGGGTTTAGTAAAGCAGTTCCATTCCTTGTCTGTACCACCAATAAGCAGTATGTGGGGTTTAGTAAGGCTGTTCCATTCCTCATCTGTACCACCAATAAACAGTATGTGGGATTTAGTAAAGCAGTTCCATTCCTTGTCTGTACCACCAATAAGCAGTATGTGGGGTTTAGTAAGGCTGTTCCATTCCTCATCTGTACCACCAATAAACAGTATGTGGGGTTTAGTAAAGGTGTTCCATTCCTCAGAGGTGACTTTTATATTCCTCATTTGTACCACCAATAATGGGCGTTGTGGTAAAGGTGTTCCATTCCTCGTCTGTATCACCAATAAACAGTATTACCTACTTAGACACCGTGTTGTTTTATGATTCCACAAACATGTCATTACAACATAAAATGTTTTTATTATTTTTTATTCCAGTTGTTTGCTCCCCAGTTATTGACCATGAGATAGAAAAGGTTGTCGCCGTGTTTGTCGTAAGTTATACTTTTTCTTTATAATAACTAATACTGTAAAAAGGGATGGAGCTTTGATGTTTGATTGCCTTTAACGAACATAACTATTTGTAGGTGACATTTATATACACGCTCCCAACACTACAGTCGGCCATCTGTGCCAGTACACACCCATTTTTTACTTTTAGATTTGTATAGGTAGGGCTTTTATAGCCTCATCAATAAATTATGGCTTTTCACCAACATCCGTCTCCGCTTCCTCTTTTGCTACATAGCCTGACTTTATACATTAAATTGGTTGTTGTAATCTATGTTACTCTAATTTGAAGTAACTTTCATTTTAAATGGCTAACTTTTGAGATATTTGAAGTACAAGGAAGGGAAAATTAGTTTTGGCAAGCACGCGAAAACTACACCATAGGCTTCAGTAGTAACAGGTTCTGTTAAATTGACTTAGTATGTTCTATGTGGCAACAAATGCTTCCTAAGTGCATCAGTATCTAAATTAGATATGTAGAATCAAATCTAGATAATTGTTTGGGTTTTGAAAATTTGATACTTTCATCAGCCTATGTGGCAACAAAAGCTTACTCGGTCTATCAGTATCTAAGTTAGATATGTCCAATCAAATCTACATAATTTTTTGGTTTTGAAAAGTTGATATTTTCATCGGACTATGCTGCTTTAAATAAATTCATTGTAAGAACGATGGATCAATGCATTGATAGAAATTAGTTGAATTTGTGAGTCAGGCCCGCCTTGATCCGATTATGGCCTGCCACATGGAGGAATACAAATTTCCCATGGTAGTAATCCCAGTAATGACACCTACTCAGTAAGGGCTTACAGCGCCGGCAACGCCCACTACGCCCGCTGTGAGGGCGGGGGGGGGGGGGGGAGACTGCTTTAATGTACCAGAGGCCAACGCTTGTGAGCAGACCATGCATGTCACGATCTGTGCCTACGGCCTTTTGGCGACTTGGGGGCTTTTGAAGTCCGAGACAGTGCCGTGTGCTACAATGAATGCTCCTAAGACGATTCAGCCCACAGTGGATTGATTGGACAGAAGCTGGCTTTTTGTTGTGGGCCATATTCGATTCACCAGAAGCTGCACGTGTCCTGCTCAAAGCTACCATTGGGTGCATGGTGGGTTTGCACCATGTGTGCAGTGCAAGGCAGCCATGAGGTGTATGGTGGGCCATGTGTACAGCTAAAGGCAGCCATTAGGTTATGGTGGGCCATGTATACAGCTCAAGGCTGCCTTTAGGTGTATGGCGGGCCACATGTACAGCTCAAGGCTGCCTTTAGGTTATGTCGGGCCACATGTACACTGAAAGGCAGCCATTATGTGTATGGTGAGCCATGTATAAAGCTCAAGGCTGCCTTTAGGTTTATGGTGGGCCACATGTAGAGCGCAAGGCTGCCTTTAGGTTACGGCGGGCCATGTGTACAGCTAAAGACTGCCATTAGGTGTATGGTGGACCACATGTGCAGCTCAAGGCTGCCATTAGGTTATGGTGGACCACATGTACAGCTCAAGGCTGCCTTTAGGTTATGGCGGGCCATGTGTACAGCTCAAGACTGCCATTAGGTGTATGGTTGGCCATGTGTTCAGCTCAAGGCTGCCTTCAGGTTATGTGAGGCCACATATACACTTCAAGACAGCCATTAAGTGTATGTTCTACCATGTATAAAGACTAATAATAATAAGGGGTGCACAGGATGCTACCTGCACAAATCAAGGCTGCCCTGGGGTGCATGGTGTACAGTACATTTCCTTGTGTCTGCTCTTGATTTATGACATTCTCTGCTGCCCCTAAATATCATAGTCTGCCACTATTTGAAATCTAGTGCTCCAAAATTTCTTCTTTTCTTCCCTTTACATTAGACGCCTTTCTAATGAGATGTTATAGTGTACTGTGGTGAACTGACAAGGGAGCAGTTATTGACTCATGCCTGTATGTGCATGTTGTTCACAGGTTGTATGCGCAGAGATGAGCAAGGAGGACCACCAGCACCTCTCATTCTTGGAACGACAGGTCAGTCAGTCCACCTCCTGTCTCATATAGAGGGGCATTAATGATGCTCATGTCCCATTAGTTACAAACTCAGTGCAAGATGATCGGATATGCTCTATTATTCAGATGCTGATATTTCTTCAATGGACACTTGAGTGAGCAGCAAGATTCTGCATAGCCATTGTAGTTATCTTATTATTATCGTCATCATCATCAGGATCGCCATCACCATAATCGTTACCCCTTTTTCATTCATTCATTAAAAGAATTGTTATTGTTATCATTACTGATATTATTATTATTATTATTATTTCCCTACCTTGAGTTTATTTTTTTTAAGGTTCATAATTCAAAGAAAGCACATGGGCCACATTAAAAGAATTAATGGCAATTGAAGCAGACCACTACAAATATCCCTGTGGTCACTTGAGTAAACAGCAAAGTTCATCGTAGTCCTTGTAGTTCTTTTATTTTCCTCCTACCTTGCATTTTGTAGTGTTTTTTGTGGGTTTTTTTGTTGTTGTTCCTTTGTTGTAATTCAAAGAAAGCGCAAGGTGTTTCATTGAGTGGATTAATGGAAATTGAAGCTGTGTGAAATTGACCCATTGTGTGAAGTTTTTATGCTTTCTGTTTTTGTTTTCCTTTTTTGTACTTCTTTGGACTTTTTTGCTTTTCCTTGAGATGTCTTTGTGTGTCTGGTCATTCAACCAGAATTCTAGTGCGATTGTCTTGCAGGGTAGTTACAAAAAATGGTAACAGGGAAAAATAATCCTCATTACGCCTATATTATGCAGAACACTGTCCTGCAACAAGATAGCTATGAAAAGGACTTGGGTGTAACCTTCGACTCCCAACTCTCCTTTCAGAAACACATGAGGACTATCATCTCAAATGCTAACCAGAGAGTAGGAATAATTAAAAGAACCTTCCATCGTCTCAACAAGAACAATTTTCTCATTCTATTTAAGTCTCTTGTTAGGCCAATTTTGGAATACTGTCCACAAATTTGGAGCCCAATTTTTCGGAAAGATATTCTGGAGATCGAAAAGGTTCAGAGACGTGCAACGAAACTAGTTGCAGTTATAAAGGACTTACCCTATGAACAAAGGCTCAGGAAATTGAAACTTCCTACTCTTTCCTACAGAAGGAAAAGAAGTGACATAATTGAAGTATTTAAAATTATGAAAGGTTTTGATAAAATAGATATGAACCAATTTTTCACCTTGAATAAAAGAGAAGGCAGCCGGGGCCATACTCTCAAACTAGTAAAACCCAGAGCCGTTTCAAAATTAAGGCAACACAGTTTCTCAAACAGGATCATAAATATTTGGAATAGTCTCCCACAAAATGTTATAGATGCCGGCTCAATAAATTCATTCAAGAACCGATTAGAAAAAGCATGGGCTGATGATATAGGGAAATTTGACCACTTATTCACCACATGCTACTAATTTATTCCTTGTGCTGCTAATTACTTGCACTCAAGCAAAAATGAGAGACAAATAAGTGTTCACACTTCCTGTCTACCAATCACTATATCACTATATTTGGCATCATGTGCTTATTCATTCTGGTGGAATTGTGATATAAAATTGAACATGATTCTCTTCTTTTAATACACTGACAGCAATTATAACAGTGCTGAAGAAACGTTGTTTTGGTGTTCTTTTTAACCGAGTAGACTATTATATTGGTAGTGTGTTTCCTTAGCAATCGACTGAAAATATGTTCGGCAGAACAGACGACATTTAGCAGCGTTTGTTGTAACTTGACTTTGCAGTTACTGGTCTGCTACAAGCGGTTAAAACAAACAGCACACCTCACGTCCACAGCCATCACCAGCCCACAGTTCTGCTCCAAGTCCTCCACCAACACCGCCATTTTGAATCTGTGTGGTGAGTAGCAGCAGCCGACCTGACGGCTAATATATCTCAAAAGACATGGTTTCACAGCGTCGTACAGGCATGGTTTGTTTGTTGGAGTTTTACATCCTGGCAACATCTAAGGTTATATCATTTATCAAATTGATACATGTCGGTTCCTGGCCTGGCGCTCAGCATTAATAGGATAAGGCAAGGACTGGTTAGCTCAGTGTCAGGATAATGTGACTGAGTGGGATATCGGGTTATGGTGCTGGTGGCCTGATTTCCCAGTGGGGCAGCACTATAAAGTCACCATGAGTGCACACTACCACAAGTCGGTACTTGTCCTGATATGACCTTAGATGTTGCCAGGATATACAACTCCAACAACCAATCTGTGGTCATATCGGGACAGGTACCGACTTGTGACAGTGCGCACTCATAGCGACTTTATAGTGCTTCCCCACTGGGAGATCAGGCTGCCGGTACCATGACCCAATATCCCACACAGTCACATTATCTTGATACTATGCAAACCAGTCCTTGTCCTATCCTATTAATGCCGAGCACCAGGCTAGGTAGTGACAAGTATCAATTTTATAGGTCATTGGTTTGACTCGGCTGGGATTCAAACTCCCGACCTGCCACACGAGAAGCCTTCGCTCTACCGATTCGACCACCGCCTCCGATGGTCCGAGAGGGTGTGGGGGGTTAATTTGGGTTGATTTCAAATGGGTCGAAGCCGAAGGCTGTTTGAAACCACTCGACCCACGTGCGAGACCCAGGGCACCTAGTTTACTCGGTTGGGCTGGTGAAGTCCTTGGTGACTTGCCCAAATGGGAAAGTCGTTATTTTTCTGATCGGCAGTAGCAGATTTCAGTTTCAATTGGTTGACTTGGGCTTAGGAAAGTAGTTTTGCCACTCGGGCAAGTAGAAAATTCAGTCACTTGCCCAGTTGGGCAAGTGGGGGGAAAATTACTGTCCTACCCTGTTTAGTATCACACATGTACAGAGCTATTCGCCATTCACTATGCAACTATATTCGACTGACTTTGTATGGTACTAGTCTCATTCCACCTTATATCAAAGTAACACACTATTAAAGTAACACATTATGTAAATGAGTCCAAGTATTGGACTCATTTACATAAACTAGAAAACAGGGCTACCAGCTACCGCCCGTTAGCTGTGTGCAGTGCAACCTAGGGGTGCTGATCTTTCAAGTCTAGTGACAATCTGTCGTCCAAGCTATTTGGTCGTGTTGAGGAGTTTGTGTGTGGGTGTGTGGGTGGGGTGGGGGGTGCGGGTGGAGCTGTAGTTATTCATGTGGATAGCAATAGCTACTTCAATTATAAGTGTTATATGTAAGGGTACATAACCCTTTGTAACCGCATCATTCATAAACAGTGATGTTTAGCATAATTTCTGAATAAGATAAAAACAAAAAAAGACTAACTTGGGGACGGGAGAAGGGGTATGGGGGGGGGGGGGGAGTAACCGACAACTTAATATATTATGATAGCCATAAATTTCTTAGGTTTTAATATATACTGAATAAAGTATAGATGGTCGAATTTCATACATTTCTGAAACAATACGCCATGTACTGAGTCTGAATAGTATAGAATGATTGATTCATATACACACATACAAGTACCAATTTAAGCCTGTTCCATTGCTTTCTTTTCTAGCCGAGTTGTACGACCAGGATGCCGAATCCTTGCAATTGAAAGTGATCAAATATGTAAGTATATTTCTGAGGATTTCCACTCAAATGCTTCGCAGAGATTGTCAGTGTTCATGTGTGAAAGCTGAGACCAGGTCTATCGAGAGCTGCGCCAATGAGACAGGAAGGAATACGTGTGCGCATGCCCATGAGTATGACATTGGAGGCATTCGACTGGGCCTCTCTATGCGAATATCAAAATATTTCCTTACAAATTCCTATTCGACTGGGACCGGAAGTGGGTTACTATACGTATGATTCGGATGTGTGTTGTAGCTCCATCCGCTCCATCCGTAAATATTGTGGATAGAAAGGGCCCAGTCGAATGCTTCCAATGATTTAACAATGATTTTATTTTTACTCTGTCGACCCCTCACAGGGTATGAAAGCAACAATATAATAACATAGAATGTAATCAAATAGTGACTCAAAATAGCATGTTAATGCAAGGAATATCCAAGAATTTGTTTTGCAAATATACATATCAATATATCTCATATCATAACTGACCAAGGTGTGTTTTTATGGCTGCTTCCAACTCGTATCACTACATATTTTAAATCACAAACAATTAGTAACCACTATATAGGCTATTTAGGTGCAGAAGTATAACAAACATCCATATGTGTTTATAAGAGTCAGATAGCAGATGCCTGTTTAAAATTAAATGTAATTTTACTAAATCGAACCATCACAGTAGTTGATAATAGTACATCTATAAGCTTGCACAATTTTTGGGAACCTTTAAATTGGCAGAGACTAACAAAAAAAAGACATAGTATGACGTCAGAAGGCAGGAAATAAGGGATTATGTACACGTGTCACACTACAGCCAACTTTGCGACAGTTATGTTTTTAGATCTATTTTGTTGTAATGCTGACTGCAACCAACTTAAGCGTACAGAGAAGATCACACAATTGAAACTATGATGTAGACAGAAGATACCACTGAGAGCTTTTGTACCACATCTCTTTTCCTTAAATGTATTGATTTATTTTCGAAATTTCGTATGTATTGTAGTGGTCTGCACTGACCTCTCAGGCAAGGAGCCACTTAGACAGGTAGGCATGGGTAGTGTGTTGATATCAGGGAGACTAGGTGGTGTAATAGTTAGCACGCTGGCCCGGAATGGATAGATATGTGGGTTTGAGTCCCGCTCTAGGCGCAATATTTCCCGTTTTCATCACACCCACGACACTGATTGCCGTGACCATGATCCTGTACAAGCTACATGCTTTATAGTTGTTGAACCTACCCTGTGTATGTAAGTGCATTGCCTGTATGTATGTAATTGTAAGTATTAAAAGACTTACAATTCCAGGGGGACGAGTGTAGTGGTCTGCACTGACCTCTCAGGCAAGGAGCCACTTAGTGTGTTGATATCAGGGAGACTAGGTGGTGTAATGGTTAGCATGCTGGCCCGGAATGCATAGAGATGTGGGTTTGAGTCCTGCTCTAGGCGCAATATTTCCCATTTTCATCACTCCCACGACAGTATGATCATCTGCAGTGGACATGTATTCTTCAGAGATGCCATCCCTTCGGGTGATTAGCTAGTTCTTTAGTTATCCTCTTTCTTTTGGTGGTGTTTAACGCTAAGCCGGTTGTGTTTTGTTCTCCTTCCAGCTCAAATCAAACACAAATGCCCAAAGTGGTCTTCTACTCTTAGTCGAACCCCAGCACAACGAACTGTGCTGCCAGGTAAGAAGTCAACTCCGGCTGATCAAGTCGGCAGCTAGTCCAGGTCCTTAGGGGAATCATTGTGCAGATTTGTCTACAAGCATGACATTTGGAGCAGATGTACACCAGGACATACTAAATTCATTTTTGGAAGGCGCCGAAGCCGGCGCACATTGGGGCTGCCATATTGTGCAAATCCAAAAATGCCGCCAGTAACTATTTGATTGTGTCATTACTTCATAACCGAAAGTGATAGGATCATGAGTGAAGGCTCTTTTTATTACCGTATTCTCGCGGGTTAACGCCCATGTGTGGGTTAACACCCCCCCCCCCCCCCCACCTGGCCTATATTTCGTAAATGCCCACCCCTTAAACGCCTATGTGTGGGTAAAAGTCCACCCCCCACTTCAGTGATTTGTCAATTTAAACGCCCAGGGCGTTAACCCATGAGAATACGATATTTTTGACCTAAAGAATTCCAAATCTCTCCTTCCCAACCAACCCATCTCATTGCTCTTTTCTCCACTCACATACTCTCTCAACTACCTCTATTGTTTCTCCTCTACATACAACTCTGGGTTACACACCCGTGTGCATTTCACATGGGCATGTCATATCCAAGTACAAGAGCTGCTTCTCCAATAAAGCGCCACGTCTAGAAAACCCCATCATAACACAGGGCGATTTTTATTTTGTTCGTGCTTTTTGTTGGGGGTGGGGGAGTACATATGTTAATTCTGCTGAATAAGGCTGTTGTCAGTGCAGAAGCACTGGTCTTACAGCCATTTTTCAATTCAGGATTATTTACACAGAAAGGTATATAGAGTAAGGTATACAATAACTGTGGAATGCACAATTTGCAGAATATAAACAATGAAATGACGTAAGCTGCAAGGCGCGTAACAATGAAATCCATCTGTTAGCAGTAAAATAAGAACTTTGTGGCAACATAACTTAATTATCTAATGAATAAGTTTCCATGACAAGTACATTTCAATCAACTAACTGTGCACAGCATTTTACGTTGAATTAAAATTGAGAAACTAATGCCGACCCTTTGTTACATTGACAATATAAGCCTTTTTTAAGTTCGGTGATTGACGGTTTTGCCAGAGTGTTGGTGACTATCTTGCTGAGGGCATATTACTAGTAATGCATCCGGGGCCTTCAATGGATGACAGCTTTAAATATTGATTTGCACTTTTTAACGGCGCTCGTTTGTTTTGACGAATCAGTTGCATACTGTAATCGGAGCTGTAATGCAGTGTCGTCTGTTGACAGGTAATTGGCACCCGAATACTTGACGATGAATTACGATTTCCGGTAAGTGCTTTTGATTTAATTGTGTTTTATGTTTCTTTGATGCAGTGATATTTACTTAGTGTCTGCGTTACATTGCTACCTGGATCAATATAGTTTCTACTTAGCATCTATTAACGAGCAATGTAAGGATACAGGTAAAGGAATTATGTGTGCATATATAGGCCTATACATACTAATATATATATATGTATATATATACTATATATATTTATATATCACGCACCGCTGCTGGAGACCGAGTGGTAGTGTATAGGCCCGTTTATAGTTTTAAGAATTACCCCTCAGCGCTTGAAGGTGTTATTTGTAAAGCAATATCTGTGACATTTGAAGTTTTTTCTTTCAGATGCATCTGAGTAATTTCGCCAAAGTGATCCAAACAAAGCGCCCAATAGTGTTGGATGACATCGATCAGGTGAGACTTTGTCAGTGCAGAATGATAATGGACTGTAAAAGGGGTTCATGCGGGTACCTCTTCATTAAAACAATTTCACCAATTTATCTAGTATTTTACCTGGCTTCAAATTTGTTGTCATTATATTTGTGAGCCTTTGACTTCAAAAGTATCTCTGGACACATAGTTGACTATATGCTTTTACATTCTCTGTAAAAGTGACGACCTGATAATGATATGACGGAATAAGATCTGAACAATTCTCGGCGTGATTATGGCATTTGTTGCTGACGCGGCATTAAGCAATCAGCACTCACTAACTAACTCTTACTATGAAGGCAGCATGACATCTATAGCGGCTTACACATAACCGCACAAAAGAAACAGGAAGAAGCGAGTTTGAATTAAAACTGTGTAGTCCGATGAAAGCAGCAACTTGCTGAAACCAGAACACTTATCTAGATTCGATTCTACATATCTAACTATGTGTGCACGTATTAAGCATTTGTTGCCATATAGAAGGGAATACTGAGGCAATTTAATAGAACCTGTTACTGCAGAAGCCTATGGTGTCACAGTTTTTGGCGTGCTTGCTAAAATTAATTTTGCATGGTTGCACTTCAAATATCTCAAAAGTTAGTTATTTAAAATAGAAGTTACTTCATTAACTAAAGTAAAGTAGATCATAGTGATCAACTTAATATACTTGAGTCAATGTAACTTTTTTTTAAACTGTTATTGCTGAGGCCTATGGTGTCAACATTTCGACGTGCATGACATTAATTTGGCATTTTTGGACTTCTATTTCAAAATAAAGGTTACTTCAAACTAAATGTAGGTAAAGTATAACGACCTAATATATTTATCTAAAAAAAGACAGAAATTCAAGACCACCGGACTATGAAACTTTAATACATAATTTCTAATTCACCAGCTGATTCCACTAAAATTGTGAATTGTGTAAAAGGACAAGACTATCTGTATATATAGTTCGGCCGATATGTGAAATATTTGGAAGAATTGTGGGTTTGATGATAACCGCATGAAATTTGGCACACATCTAGACTATTCCTCAATGATGATTTTTGGCTATAAGGCCATCTCAGACTCGACCTGTGACAAAAATGGCGGCCATTTTCAAGATGGCTAGTTCTAGGGGGGGGCCGTTCAAATATTATGTACCGCTGTTTTTATCAAAGTTTGACACCCTCCCCTTCTAACGCCCGATAAAGTGGTGTTCTCTGTGGCGGAGTGGTTAGAGTGTCTGACTTTTTTTCTAGGTCAGACTCCTAATCTGAAGGTCAGTGGTTCGATTCCCCGTGCCTCCACCTGTGCCAATTTGGATTTCCACCACTGTGTATAACTTACAGCGTCATCAAAGGCCAGTTGCTCTCATACCATGTCTATGTGGTATGGGAGGTTAAAAATCCCTTGGGTCGGTAAAACTGTAGGCTCGGGCTTTCTTTCGACAAACTGTCTAATGGTGAAAACAAGGCTGTTCAGACTTATCCATAATAGGCAATACCACTAGACAATACACGCCACATACCACTAGGACATACACCCTCCCCCCACCCCCGTAAGCGTTACGTACTATTTGACTGGTCCCCTGACCTGCCTGTGCTCGCTCTGGCCCTGACAGAAACAGCTGCTGGAGCTGGAGGACATGGTGGGGTGGAAGCTGGAGTCGATGCTCGCCGTGCCGGTCATCAGTCGGGCAAACCACGAGGTGGTCGCCATCGCATGCATGCTTAACAAACAGGGCGCGAGCAGGTCAGCCACCCCCTCCCTCTTCTTTCTGCTTTCAGTCTTTGCCATCCAATAGACCATTTGCGCCACCAACCCGCCCTCTGGTGGCAGTGCTAAGAACTAATGTGGGTACCAGCTCACCGTTCCGTAGAACTGGGCCGCGTTCAGGCTCCGTCTCGGAGGCGCCTCGGAGGCGCCCGTGACGTCAGGCTAGTCTGAACGGATTTAGCTGTTGGCCGCCTCGAAAATGGTTGCAATGGTAAAGCTGTGCTGTCATTGGCTGAAAGCACTGAATGCGGCAGCCATTTTCGAGGTGCTTTTCATCTCCAGTCTGAAAAGGGAGGCGTCACCGAGACGCACCCTGAATGGATTTAAGCCAAAAAGCATCGCCGAGATGTCGCCGAGACGCCTCCGAGACGGACCCTGAACGCGGCCCAGGTCTATTGTGTATATGCGATTAGTTTGCAAAAACCCTGTTCTCTTGCCAGTGCTTGTTGTCGATAGAGATAGTAGTAGTAGAAAGACCCATTGAATTCGCTGCTAAGTACATAGTGTGGTAAATGTTGAATATGCCTCGGTCCCAGTTAGAGCTACGCCGAGTGTACCCGCTTGTGACGTCATTAGTAACCGAAGGCCTACGTCAATACGGCCCGGTCGATTTGAAGCAGGGCTGGTAGCGCTAGTAGGTTAAAGTTGCATGGTCCGATGAAAATATCAAATTTTCAAAACCGAAGCAATTATCTAGATTTGAATCTGCATATCTAACTTAGCTACTGGTGCACTGAGTAAGCATTTGTAGCCACAGAGAAGGGAATACTGAGACAATTTAATAGAATCTGTTACTACAGAAACCTATGGTGTCAGAGTTTTAGCATGCTTGACAAAATTAATTTTGCATGTTTGCATTTCAAATATCTCAAAAGTTAGCCATTTAAAATAAAAGTGATTTCAAACTGAAGTAAGGTAGATTATAACGATCAACCTAATATATTTATCTCAGAAATTGACAGAAACTCAAAATCATCGGACTATGCAGCTTTAATTCTGTCACAGATAGTAAAGAGATAGATGGTTAAGTGACATCATGAATGCGTGATAATTGGCCATTTTGAAAGCACGGTAATTGTCCATGTCATTCATATGCTATAGCCTAGGTGCAAGACTAAGTTTGAGAATAGAACAGGGTTTAGCTGGGCTTTAAGTTTTATTATTAAAGTTTAACGGTGTACTGCTATCCTTATATATGAAATCCTTGATTGTATGATTACTGCATAGTACAGATATTTTCCATGACCACATTCGATTATCAAAATAAACTGATATAGGATCAATTTAATTAAATTGGCATGTTGTCACTGACACAAACACTTTAAAATAAGCACTATCTCAAACTAAGGTAATGGTAGATTAGGATGATCAACATCAGGGTTCGTACAATCTTGAAAAGGCCTTGAATTTGAAGGTATCTCTTGAAAAGGCCTTAATTATGAAAATACCCCGAAAAGGCCTTGAAAATGCACCAAATGCACAAAAAAAAAAACCTTGAAGTTCTGTATTTTGGGGGGAGGAGAGAGGGCAAATTTGATTAACAACAGTGTTTTGAATGGCTAGGTGTGTGGCTTATTAACAAATCTAGGACAATTGTTAAGTATAATAAAGATGTTAATTCCTTAGTTGGTTCTTTTTCTTGATAAAAATAGCATACAGAAAACTGGTGAAGTAAGACCATAAAGAGTTGACATGTAATATTTGTTCAGCCTTACAAAATGAATTTCTTACCTGAAAATGCCCTAAAAAGGCGTTATTATTAAATTTGGTTGCTGAATAGCTGTGTGAACCCTGAACATGATATATTTATCATTGGCAATCTGGCGGTAAACGATGCCTTTTGGAGTGTGCCAGTGCAGTTTCCGCGGTACGCCAGTTTACGAGGGACACATACATTCAAATGCATTGTCATTGGCCGTGAGCAATCTTCATACAGAAAAAGTCAAATATCTCTCAAATTACACCACCTAGAAACAAACCGCTTGGCACACATACAGACAACATATTCAACAAACAGATTATATTAAATTTATAAGGTTAGGGTTCTTGATTTCTATTAATTTTGAATAAAACTAATGTTTTGCACTGTGCATACTGTCAAACTCAAGGCATTGTCAATGGTCGTGAGCAATCTTCATACAGAAAATACAGAAAAAGTGAAATATCTCTAAAACCACACCACCTAGAAACAAATCGCTTGGTGCGCAGAAGCGATGTTCTCCCTCGCAAACTGGCGTAGCGCGGAAACTGCAACACCGGTTTGACCGCGTGTGGGTGTAAGGACTAAGTGAGCCCCTTCTGCTGCGGGTGGTTGCAGGTTCACGGATGCCGACACGTCGACGATTCGCCACTGTTTCGACTACACAGCAGCAGTGCTCCACAGCACGCTGGTTGTTCAGAACGAGCGCCGTCTCAAGAAACAAACCCAGGTGAGCCTTCCACTCCTAAACAAACAAACAGGTTGGTTGGTTGTTGGAGTTTTACGTCTTGGCAATATCTAAAGTCATGTCAGAACGGGTCAAACAAACAAGGAAAAAAAACCACAAAAAAAGTCCACTGCCGGGTCACTAGGCTATTACTATTAGCCTACGTCAGAACCTGTGTGTGTGGTCGGGGGGGGGGGGGGGGGGGGGAGGGAGAGGTTTTCTTTGTTTTCTTTACGTCCTACCAACATCTAAAGTCATATCAGGACAGGGGTGTTTGTGTGTAGGGTGCATATGTATGTGTATATATTTTGTTTGTTTGTTTGTTTATTTCATTATTGTTTTACATCCTTGCAACATCTAAGGTTATATCAGGATGGAGGGGGTTGTGTGTGTTTGTGTGTAGGGTGTATATGAATGTGTATACATATGTTTTGTTTGTTTATTGTTTTACATCCTAGCAATATCTGAGGTCATATCCGGATGGAGGGCGATTGTGTGTGTTTGTGTGTAGGGTGTATATGTATGTGTATATGTTGTTTGTTTGTTTATTGCTTTACGTCCTAGCAACATCTAAGGTCATATCAGGACGGGGTGGGATTGTGTGTGTTGTGTGTAGGGTGTATATGTATGTGTATATATTTTGTTTGTTTATTATTTGACATCCTAGCAACATCTACGGTCATGTCAGGACGAGAACCGACTTGTGACAATGCGCACTCATGCCGACTTTATAGTGCTTCCCCACTGGAAGACCAGCCCGCCAGCACCATGATCCTATATCCCACAGTCATATTATACTGATACTGTGCTAACCATACCTTTTCCTATACTATGAATGACGAGCACCAAATATAGTATATGAGACTGTCTCAAAAGGTGCTAAGCAATATGGGACAAAACTTTGTCCATAGTAATGATCAACATTTGCTCAGGATAAACTGATTTGTTTTTTACTTGGTGTTTCATAATCCCAATAGAATACATATTGATTTGAAGCAAATGTCCTTGTGTTTTCAGTGTAACCGTTTCTGTGCTGTTTTGTGTCAATCGTTACTATGGACAAAAAAACGAAGAGTTAACACCTTTTGAGACAGGCTCATATGTAAATATAGCTTATTCATTGAATAAAGTCTTTTGTCAGCGCCGTTACACTGGTCTTCCAGCCATGTGACAATAGAGTTATTTACAATACATGTATAAGTAGTCCGATATTGTCACTAGCAGCTAGCTCAACTCAGTTGAAATAACAATATTAATCTTTTCAAGACTTAACATATGGTATAGCTTAACAATTCACATATTGACATTAATATTTTTTGTTTCAGACCCTACTGCAAGTAGCCAAGAACCTCTTCACACATCTGGGTGAGCAATTACATGCAATCTTGACAGGCGTTTCACCATTTCGTACACCCATAAGGCTCTCCTCGGAAACTACTGGGCAGTGGTTCCAGACAGCTGCTGGGCACGACCCGGTGAGCCCGGCACCGACCGCCAAGCAATCCGCTAACGGCTCGGGCACGGGCGTAGCCGGCCAGGCGGTGAGAATGTGCGCCGCCAAGACGAGCCCCAAGCCGGGGAGCGACGGGCAGCTGCCGGCCACAGGCGGCCCCACAGGCGGCGGCCCCACAAGCAGCAGCCCCACAGGCAGCATCCACACAGGCGGCCGTATCACAGGCGGCCGTACAAAGCAGGCCTCTTCGTCCTTTTCCGCCATGTACGACTCGACCCCGAAGCACTCGATGTTCCAAGAGCGCATCTCCGTGTCCCACCCCCACCCCCGCTCTCAGCCTACACTAATCAACGACCGCAGTTGGATCATGGGCTGGCCGTTCCTTCAGCGTCCAGACGCCGCGTCTGATCGCGCTAGAATGCTGGCGTACTGCAGCCGCCAGGGCGGCGGCACCCGAGCCCCGAGCCCCGGAAGAACGATGCTGTGTCACTTATCGGAGGGCGGGGCTGCCGCGCCGGCCAAGGAGCAGGCAGATTTCTTCCGGAGGACAGGCTTTATGCTTCCGCCTGAGTTCTTCTCAGAGCAGAATAGCCATTCTCCTCGGAGCTACATGACGCAGAGCGGGCATTGGGACAACGGCCGGCTGGTTAAACATTATGAGCTCCCGACAGAGGCGGCTCAGAGTCTGGGGATTCCAAGTCCGCGTATGTCTTCTTAGGCAGGGTCCGTAGGGGCCTAGAAAGTCTTGAAAAGTATCGAACTTCATTTGTGCCATTTCAAGGCCTTCGAAAGCTTTGAATTTTAAACCTATTTTGGGTAATTAGTCTTGAAAAACATTGAATTCCATTAAATTGTCCCCACTGGTATAAATTAATCTGAAATCGCCATTCGCCTTTGTTTGTATTTTTCCCTGAAATCCAAATGAAAATAGTTTTGAATTCCTATCAAAAACAGCCCCGAAAAGCCTTGAAATAGCCTTGAATTCCTTATCTTCACATGTGTACGGATCCTGTCTTAGGTCATAAGGCGCCGTTTTCCGATACATCAAATGTTGGTTCGATCGGCGGGTTTGCGTTTCGCGCGTTTATGTTTCGCGTTTTGTGGAAAAAAGTATGTCAATTTACTTGTTCCATTTATTTGTTGGTGGATTTATCAGGTTGCTGTTCCTGTTTGACGTGTTTTGTGTAGGGTCTCTTGTCAGATGGTATATGTGTTTGTCAGTTGGTGCTGTGTGCTTGGCACCCTGTCCGCCATGAACAGGCAAGTGCCGGCCATAGGGTGGGGGGTGCGGGGTGGGGGTGTCGGTGGTGGTGGAAGTGAGCTCCCGACCCAAAGCCGCATCCATGTGAGACGGGATGGTCGAATCGATTGAGTGTCCATCTCACGTTTTGATTCGAACCCATAGGTTCGAACCCTGGTCGAATCAAACCAATGACTAAAAAATGTAATCTTGTCGCTTCCTAGCTTGACACTCAGCATTGGCTCATAATTTCGAATTGTGGTTGATCCGGCGGGGGAAGCATGAGAGCCACGCCATCAAGCGGCCTCCACACCTACTCCTCTACCCCCCTGCCCCCCCCCCCCCCCGTTGTGACCTGCATTCGGACCCAAATCACTGCAGGATTCAGTTTTACCCACCGACTTCCTCTGTCTCCCCCCCCCCCCCCACCCCCCACGCTCACCCATGTCAAATCAGATAAAACCCGAAAAATATCAACTCACGTCAAACAGCAACATGCAATAAATCCGCAGCATAACACACCCGTGGGGCCGCCCTGCCAAACACACCCCAAAGAAGACAGAAGAGGCGGCCACAGCCCAGCTGAGTGACTCACTGGATACCAACGATGGCGACCGGACCGTCACACCGGTGACAACGCCAGTCCAACCCAGGAAATCAGCCAGGCCTAAAAAACTGTCAGCAAAAGCGAAGCAAGGTGACGGCATGGCAAAAAATGCAGGCGTCAATCGATGCCATCGAGCGACGCTGGGGCACGCTGGAACTACACGCATCCCAACAGCGCCAGGCCCTCGCCGACCAACAGAAGGTGCTCGCGGAAGCCACCGCGGCCCTCACTAACCACCACCACCGAAAGCATGCACCACCAGGGCAACACACGCACCCCATCCACCCCACCCATGCCACCGACACAACACTCGGCCTGCCCAGCGACAGGCCCCCGCCGTCACCGCGCCAGGACTCTATCACCCAGATCGCCCGCACCAAACATGCCACGAGGCCCCACACACTAACAAGTGAGCCGGGACACCCACTCAAGCCGGCTCAAACTCTGGTCCTCCCCGTCCCCTTTGCCACGGCCACGCCGGGAATACCGGGGCCACGACCGCCGGGACAGCCGGGAACACTCCCTTGGTCGCGAGACAGTAGGACGCCGACAACACCGAACCGGCGAGGACGCATTTGGTCGAGCCGCCCGCTCCACAGCAGAGGAGGTCGTCCGGCTCATTGTCGCGGCGGCGGACGGCAAAGCCAACAGCCCCAAAAAAGGCATTTCGACAAAATATCTTTTCCCTTACGACTTGGTCGAGAGAGGGGATGAGGGGAAATCAATAAAGAAGGGGGAGCCAACCCGCGAGGAATATGTGTTGGGCCTGAAGTTCCTCGAGAGCCAGCGCGCATTCCCATCTAGCGCTCTCCCAGCCCTGTCACGCCATCAGGAGCTGGTGGCGCAGGACAATTGCACAATAGACTGGTCCGTGGTGCAAAGATACTCCGAGGAGATCTTCACAAGGATAGCCGACGGCCGCCTGCCTGACGGCTGGAGGGATATGGCAGCCACCAACGCCATACGGCTGGAGGTTATTGCAATGGCCGGACACACCTCCAGCAAGGACACGGCAACGGCCGCGGCCGACCCACAACAAAGTAAACAAAACAAAACGGGCAGCGACCCCCGCAACCATTATGACAAGGCAGCAATGGCCGCTCCCTGCCCCGCCTGGAACAAAGACCCCATGACGTGTGACAAAGCAGCTAAAGGAGAGTCGCACGGCACGGGGCAAAAGAAACTGGCGCACGTCTGCGGCTACTGTGCAAACGTAAGGAGGATTGTAAGCAACCACATGGAGGCAAGCTGCTACTTAAAGAAGTCCAGAGATCGACCCGGTAAGAGATCGACGATGGATTGTTAGTGCCTTGGCAGGTCATTCCACCCCCCCCCTCCCCCGCCGAGCCAGTAAGGACTGGTTAGCTCAGTGTCAGGATAATGTGACTGAGTGGGATATCGGTTCTTGGTACTGGTGGCCTGATTTCCCAGTGGGGCAGCACTATGAAGTCACCATGAGAGTGCACTGTCAGAAGTCGGTTCCTGTCCTGATATGACCTTAGATGTTACCAGCACATAACACTCCAACAACCAACCAACTGTGAGGTGTACAGCTGGTCTCCTCGTCCTTTGTACTGTAAGCAGTAATACAATATTCCGCACTCACCTTTACTACAACTAGTACAAGTATTTGTTGCTTCTATAGCCAATGGGTTGAATGAGTGCAGGGGCGCTCATTGGCTGTTATTGGGCGCGCAGAACCGTCCTCCCCCCCCCCCCCCCCCCGCCGCGCCCATCCTTTTGCTTTCGCATGGGGTATGGGGCGAGACCAGAGTGGCGGGGGGAGGAGATACTCCATCCTGCTAACTCACACACCACCCTTCCAACACCTCAAACTCTCATCCAATCACAACACACATTCCCTCAAGTATATATACTCTCCACTGGTCTGAGCCAATCACAGGCCACCATTCGCCCATTCCATTTCCTCCCTTACTGGCCACCACAGGCGTGTCGCAGTGCCGACCACGCCGCACCTCTTTACTCTACAAACCACAACACCTCGCAATGCCGTGTCCAGTACATCAGCGGACAAGCAGACAAGTCCGGCCGGAACACCGAGCGATCCTCCACACTACCCATCCAGATGGGTGACAGGATCTACCCTATGAAGACAGGCTTAATGCCTTGAATCTAACAAGTCTGTTCTATAGACATGCTCGAGGTGACGTCATAGAAACGTATAAGCATATGCAGAAACATAGAAGCATATATCTGGATTATATACCATAAAGGCTCCATACATTAAATTGGAAATATCACCAAAGGAGACCAGAGGACACAAACTTTGACTTCAAAATCCCAGGACCAACTGGTGAGTGAGGAAAATTGTTCTCCTTGATAGAGCTGCAAACACATGGAATAGGCTTCCACAAAAATAGTCAAAGCTCCATCACTAAATGCATTGAAAAACAGAGTTGATAAATTTTGGACTTAGTATCAGTATATTCAGTCCTCAGTGCATGATCACTATAATTATGACTGGCCATATATAGACAGGCCAAATCTGTTAAGAGGCTATTATGCCTAAATATATAAACTGAAGAGGATAAATATAAGTAAGTATAAGTGTAGATACACATAGCAGCATGTCACGCAGCGAACTCAGCCATGAGCCACACGCATCACCGAGGTAGCCCCAGAGGAATGGCTCAACCAATAACGACGACAACTATCCCAGCCCGGGGCAGCGCTCACCGTGACGGGCACAGAGCGTCGACCGGGAGCTTCAGGCAATGGAGGAACGCAGAGCAGATGGCGGAGATGCAGGTCAGCATGAAGCGCATCGTGGCCGAAGCAACGGCGCCACAGCCAGCCAAGGACCGACCCATCCGGCGCCGTTCACCTATGCCATAAGTTCTTTTTTTAACATAACGAGCTGTCATTAGAGGCCCAATAGGGCCTAGATCAGCCAGAAGAGGATTTATAAGTTAATCTGTGTAAGATCTTACTCCATGAAGCTCGACGCCGAAATGGTCACACGCGAAGCATACATTAATCACCTCGAAGCCCTCAACGTGATCATAGCACGACATATATTTATCCTTGACAGCAACCATGGTGGCCATATTATACGTGTGCTCTATGATAACCAGACCAGAGTACATCTGCTCGTCACTGGCTAGTACTGGTTGTGGCCAAGATCTGTGTTTCATAGCCGCCGCTCAATCGGCCTGGATATTGTAGGGATTGTGGCAGATGAAGATGTCATTTCACCACTTCCCAGGTGTAGGCAATACCTTAGCAGATGCACTAAGGAGGGCCCAAATTAGCACTACACACATGGATGTGGCAGTACGTGCTTGCATGAAACGGCGACTCAGCCCCGTCTTTCTTACCTCGGTACCAGGCACGGTGGCCTAATCGGTGGAGCGCGTGCCTCGTGTGTGGAAGGTAGGAAGTTTCATTCCCGATCGAGTGAAACCAATGACTTTAAAATTTATACTTGTCGCTTCCTAGCCAGGCGCTCGGCATTAGGGCAAGGACTGGTTAGCTCAGTGTCACGATAATGTGACTGAGTGAGATATTGGGTCATGGTGCCGGTGGCCTGATTTCTCAGTGGAGCAGCACTATAAAGTCGCCATGAGTGCGCACTGTCACAAGTCAGTACCCGTCCTGATATGACCTTCAATATTGGTAGGACGTCAAGCAGCAACAAACAAACAAACAAATCTTACCCCAGTACATCAGGAATACCACACGCCCAGGTAGGAGGCAGTCGAACGGCAAACATCAGCTAGGGCCCCAGACACATGGGCCAGCTACTGGGCAGCAATCTGGACAGACAAGCAACACTGCAGCCACGACCAGGTGCCCAAGCTGGCACCAACACAGATGCACGTCAGATGCTGGCTCGAGGACATGGCGAGATGACAGTGCCCATATTCAATCGCCAACTCCATGTCGCATCTACGAATGTCCTTCAAGTTGCAGCAGGCATCACTCGAACCCCTCAACGACATCATGACGAAGCTAGCCCTCGAAGCAATCAAAAGATCGAAGGGGCACACCCCGCGCCCAACTACTTACGTGTCACTACACATCACAACCAATGTCATCAGACAGGTGCAATGGTCCCGGCAACACAAAGTAATGGCATTTGCAATACTAGTTACTGTCCTACCCTGTCATGTACTACACCGGAGCCCGCCAGCCTGGGGTCACACCGAGGTCAGCAGCGACCTTCAACCCCACAAGAAACACCACCAGAGTAAATGTAACTACGCGCAGCGTGACACTGTATATCAAACAGAAGTGGGCGAAGAACCTGCTGGCCAACCATTAGAACAGGCTCCTCACTCTGGCACCAGCGCCAGACCCGCAATTCTGCCCAGTCATGACATACGCTAACATGTTGGTGGAAGCACTAACAAAAGCAGCGGATTAGTGTTCCCAGCAGATGGTGCCACGATGGCCATCCCATACTTCCATAAAGTATGGAAGGAAGCACAGATTGCGACTAGACGGCACACTCAATATATACCCTGCATGTTATACGGAAGGCGGCAGCCACCATTCATTGCCTATCTATGAGCATGGGAGGTCAGAGCTGGAGGTCCAGACGTTTGGAGGCTGGACTTCACAGGAGCATAAGTATAAGTTTGTGCAGTATAACTGCATAAGTTGTACATCTGCGCCACAGACGCTAACATGGTGAAGCGGACCCTCATCGATGTGATATCAAAATAGGAAAGAACAACAAACATGTGGTCTAACTTAGCTTGGCTGCCTGATGTGCTGAACATATAATACACCCATCAGACTAAAATATACACATTTCATAAGCTGATGAGTGACAAGTGAACATTTGAGGTAATTAGTTAGAATTGATTATTTGAATAACTGATTATACAACATTCCCATTGATTGACTCATCCCACCCCATTGATTGACTTATGATGTTCACCTTACTAATTCACCTTATCTTGTCTGTCAGTGTCTGCCAATGTACCTAGTTAATGGCATTACTTCAGGTCTATGTAAGGGGAGCCTTCTATGACCGAGATGCTCCGAGCATATGAATATGAGTGGCCAGCGGGCCCAGGTGACTGTCCATGCATGGTAATAAAGTGATGTTTATCCCAACTCCTCCCGTCGAGTTCTGTGTAACCATGCCAGTGATGAAGGATAATAACAGTGGCCAGTTAAACTTAAAGGTGTACACCAACGAGGGTTGGTGAAGTGAGCGAATGTTGAAATATAATGGTGATTATATGTTTAACTGTTGTTTGGTTCATATAGATTGAACTTCCATTGAAGGAAAAAGAACGCAGGATCATCACAGGAACGCTAGTGGAAGTTATAAATATATATATATATGAGGTATAACGCAGTATACGAGTATAAAAATAGAAAGGGAATTGTTGTAATTATTTATATTACTTGATATTACTGATATTATTAATATTACCGATATTGTTATACCCCATAAGACTCCACACGTAACTGGTGGCGCCACCTGCAGCCCACCTCTCCTCCACCGGATGTCGACAAGTGTCAGTCGCAACGGATATATATATATCCAATATGGGTTCTGTTTTCTTAATATTTGTATAAAGTTCATAATCAAATCTAATTTGCCTCACTTCAATCAATGTTGTATAGTAGTTAGGTAGTAACTGCCATAGTTATTTCTTATGCCATGCAGTTATGTTTGTACAATTTAAAAAATATATAGTATATATTTAAAATAACTGACTTTTTTTCAGATGATCTGACGCTGTTACTCAGAGAGATTATGCAAGAAGCGAGAAACTTAACCAAATCAGAGCGGTAAGTTATGTGCTATGATGACCCTGTAACTTCTCGCCTCCTCGCCACTTTGGTAGTAAGTTAGCATGCCCTATCTCATCACATACCTTTATTCAAAGATGCTCAGCTTGCAAATGTGCCTGCACTATTTGCCTGCAATGTACGGAGACTGGAGCCTCATCTGACCATTGTGTGTTACATTGGGTGAAGACTGCAGCTTTACCTGTCTCATTCTGGCACGATGGGTGGAGACTGCAGCCTCATCTGACCATTTTGTGTTACATTGGGTGAAGACTGCAGCTTTACCTGTCTCATTCTGACACGATGGGTGGAGACTGCAGCCTCATCTGACCATTTTGTGTTACATTGGGTGAAGACTGCAGCTTTACCTGTCTCATTCTGACACGATGGGTGGAGACTGCAGCCTCATCTGACCATTGTGTGTTACATTGGGTGAAGACTGCAGCTTTACCTGTCTCATTCTGACACGATGGGTGGAGACTGCAGCCTCATCTGACCATTTTGTGTTACATTGGGTGAAGACTGCAGCTTTACCTGTCTCATTCTGACACGATGGGTGGAGACTGCAGCCTCATCTGACCATTTTGTGTTACATTGGGTGTGAAGATTGCAGCTTTACCTGTCTCATTCTGACACGATGGGTGGAGACTGCAGCCTCATCTGACCATTGTGTGTTACATTGGGTGAAGACTGCAGCTTTACCTGTCTCATTCTGACACGATGGGTGGAGACTGCAGCCTCATCTGACCATTTTGTGTTACATTGGGTGATCATTCTGACACGATGGGTGGAGACTGCAGCCTCATCTGACCATTTTGTGTTACATTGGGTGAAGACTGCAGCTTTACCTGTCTCATTCTGACACGATGGGTGGAGACTGCAGCCTCATCTGACCATTTTGTGTTACATTGGGTGAAGACTGCAGCTTTACCTGTCTCATTCTGACATGATGGGTGGAGACTGCAGCCTCATCTGACCATTTTGTGTTACATTGGGTGAAGACTGCAGCTTCAACTGTCTCACTCTGACACGATGGGTGGAGACTGCAGCGTCATCTGACCATGTTGTGTTACATTGGGTGAAGACTGCAGCCTTATCCATCTCCTTCTGCCACAATGATTTTCAAATCAGCGGTGGGTTGGGGGGGGGGGGGGGGGGGGGGGGGGGGACTCCTGTCGGCGAAAAGAAACCACTTTGAATTATTTGTTAGTCTTGAAATAATAAAATAGTTGGAATTTCAAGGCCAAAATATGTCCAAGTAGGTACCAGATTTCAAGGGGGGCATTCCCCTGGACACCCCCCCCCCCCGCCCCCTAGTTTTTCAGTGGTTATTTTACTTTTGTTATTGGGACCCCTGAAAAGGAGTGATGATTTGGTTTATCTACAAATAGCTTGCGCTGTTTAGCACCAAAGCCTGGGTAGCGGTCGGGTGGGTTTTGTGCTTCTGACAATATATAATTTACACCCTGTTATCTCTCAATGCTGTTGGGGAACAGCACTAGGCTATTCTTCTTTTTTCTTTTGTTTGTCTTTGTATCAAACTCTTGTTAATTTTATTCTATTATAAACGTGAAGGAAGATAACATAATATGGCCGGAAGACCATTTCCTCGGCGCTGGAAAAATACATTTATTCGCTGAATAAAAGATTCATTTATCCACTAAAAAAGCGTACTACCTGGTTAACAATTTGAGATGTGACTTATGATGCATTTACCCATCTCAGGTGTTCGGTGTTCCTGTTGGAGGGAGATGAACTTGTCGCCAAGGTGTTCGATGGCGACATCAGGAATGGTAAAGAGGTAAAACAGGTACCTATATTTTCTGTTGTTTGTACACGTAAGCCAAAGCACTCTTTTTGGAACAAGAGAAAGCATTTCTAGTTTCTAAAAATAATGCCCTTTGTAAATATGAGGTTGTAGCTTTCAACCATATTCTTACTGTAAAATGTATATGATGATGATCCACTTTCAAGATACTATAATTGACTGGATCATAAATCCACTTCATGAGGAACTATTTGTCTCTATTTGTGGTTTGTCATGTAGTTGGTAGAATTTCTATATCCTCAAATGATTTCATTTGGTTGCACCGTATCGTCTAAAAGCATGTCATTCAGTAGTTGGTGTGCTGTTGTTTCCGTATATATATTTAAATCCATTTTTATTATATATGTGTATATATATAACGTTTTTGATGTCATGCCGGTTTCATAATTTATATATAAAACCTCTCTAACCGCCCACCTTCACAGATCGACTACTCCTCTATATCGATCACTTTATTTGGGTCCCAAACGATTGCCTATACAATACCATCGTACCGATAAAAAAAACTCCATAAACCGAATACCTACCTAAATGGACCATTTAAAGTCGGTCCCCATGGTCAGTCGATTTAGAGAGGTTTTGCTGTATATAAGAACAAACGAAACCGGCAATAACTTTTAGAATATATGTGTGTTGTATATTACAACTTGTGTCTTTTCATTTAACTATTGTAGTTGTGTGATGATGAAGGGGTAAATGTTATTTTGTTTGTAGTTAAGTCAGTTTGTAGTTAAGTCAGCTTGTTTAAACATTGACGGTTGTCAATACTTAAAACAGCTCACTACTGCATGCCGCATTTGTTTCATAACATTGTCGAGGTAATGCATTTATGTCGCCATCCGCATGCCATAGAGCTCTTAGCATAACCCACTCACGTCGAGCTGTGGCATACCAAGCATAACAAGCAAATCACCTTCACATATTAATATCTAATCACATATTTGGTGTACTGGAGATGGAATTATTCATTTAGTATTGTGTGGGAGGGGGGGGGGGGGTAATGTTATGTTGGTGGTGGTGGGTAGGGGAGAAAATATATATTTGTACGAATTCAGTTAATCCTGAAGCGAACTACAGATACATGGATATTACTATATGAATATTACTGTACCAAGGTATATTATCACGGATATTACTACTGTCTGAAGTCCACGGATGTCTTACTAGTAGATTAAATGGTTGGTTGATTGTTGTAGTTTTACGTCCAGGTTCATATCAGGATGGGTACATACTAGTGACAGTGCGCACTCATGGTGACTTTATACTGCTGCCCCACTGGGAGACCAGGCTGCCAGCACCATGACCTGATATCCCACTCAGTCACATTATCCTGACACTGAGCCAATCAGTTCTTGCCCTATCCAATTAATGCCGAGCACCTGGCTAGGAAGCGATAAGTATCAATTTTGTACGTCATTGGTTTGACTCGACCAGGAATTGAACTCCCAATCTTCCGCATGGGAGGCCTGCGCTCTACTGATTCGGCCACCGTGTCCGGTACTAGTAGATCAGATGGGGTATGTGTAACTAGTGGCGAATAACAGTAATGTTTCCGTTATTTCCAGCGATTGCATTACAAAAAGTCACATATATGCATATATATATATATAGTAATGTACATATGTGTTTATATACATATACATATAAATATATAATTATTATTACCATTATATTGTCTATAAACACATTCTCTATGAGTTTCGAGAAACAAGATACGAGTATTGACCCATAAATGCGGTACCTTCACAATTAAATAAATGGGGTGTCGCTAAACCAAGATCTCGCTGTGCCTTGTGGGTAGGTTTTGTGTGTGTTGGGGAATATTTCTTCTAGATGTGGTGTGTACAGTTAAGTGAGCTGTGTTGTGTATGCTACGCGTTATTTTCGAGTTTGTTTTCGGGTCCCCTGTGCAGACTGTTTGCTGGTTTATATTGGTTATTCGTAAATGACTTATCTTCCTTATACTTATCCTCTTCTGTATATTTTGGCATAAAATGCCTGTTAACAGATTTGGCCGGTCTATTTATGATCTTTAATAATTATAGTCGTCATGCGGCGAGGACTGACTATACTGATATTGAGTCCAAAATTTATCAAGTCTGTTTTTCAATGAATTTAGTGATGGAGCTTCGACTATTTCGGGTGGAAGCCTATTCCATGTGTTTGCTGCTCTATCAAGGAGAAAGTTTTTCCTCACTCGCCAGTTGGTCAGACATGAGACAAAACTCTGCTCGCAGCGATTTATAGTGCTTAATTAATTTAGCTTATTACTCTATATATCATCTTTCCAAAAATATTAATTACTATAGTTTTGGTAGAAACTGAAAATGTAACTATTTCTATGGTAGGAGTGGAGATTTAAGTCTTTGCTATAACTATCTTGATGCGCCATACAAAACTTGTATTTAAAGCCACGGCGTAAGAAACAGTGGCCTGTCAAGTTCAGCTGAACAGTCTGAGCATCACAAAGTTGGTGGAAGACATGTATTACACAGAGATGGGTTTTAATCAATTAGAACAGCCGGGTTGACAATTTTGGGTAAATCATTATAGGTGCTACACTAAGAACCTCTTCTTAGAATTGCATAGTCCGACCCGTCCTGATATGACCTTAGATGTTGCTAGGACGTAAAACAACAACAAACAAACAGCATAGTCCGATGGTTTTGAGTTTCTGTCATTTTACTGAGACAAATATACTAGACTTCTATTTTTCCGAGATAAATATATTAAATTGAGTGTTATCATCTGTCTTACTTTAGTTTGAAGTGACTTTTATTTTAAATGGCTAAGTTTTGAGATATTTGAAGTGCAAACATGTCAACTTAGTTTTGGAAAGCACGCCAAAACTCTGACACCATAGACTTCTGCAGTAACAGATTCTATTAAATTGCCTCAGTATTCCCTTCTATGCGGAAACTAATGTGCAAGAGGTGCATCACTATCTAAGTTAGATATGGAGAATGAAATCTAGATAATTGTTTTGGTTTTGAAAACTTGATACTTCATTGGACTATGCAGCTTTAACTAAGTTCTAAGATGTGGCAAGCTATGCAACTTATACTAAAAGTTGATGCCCAAATGGAAATACTGAAGTTTGTTTTTGTGGGATTTTATGATTTTTGTAGTTTATTTTGAGGGTTTCTGTGTTTGAAGGTGTATTTACTTGTTCAGGTTAGCTTTCTGGGGTTTCTTTTCAGATGAGCTTTGCTTGTCATGTACAAGTTTATTATCACTGAGGATAGATGCAGTATAGTGCTTGGTAAAGGAATTGAGATGACCAGTCTGCAATTTTAGGGAACTTTCCATGTGAACATAACATTAGTTTATATGGAGGACTGAAGACATTTGAGGAGAGCAATCGTTAACGTGAAAGTCACTATCCCTCTCGCTACTGGTTCTTAACGCCTATTGGAAAGCTTTGTGTGCTAATGTTACAAATATCCGCAAAGCTTGCTGTCTATATGAAGAGTTCAGGTGCAAAATCCTGTAAACGCCAATCCTTATATTGAGATAAGCATTGGAGTCAAACCTCCAAAAGGTTAATCCTTTATATTCCTTTTTTTAAATTATTATTATTCATTACTCCCTAGCCATTTCTTCACAACCAACATGGAATTTGTGAGAATTAAGATTACCTTCAGGTAAATTTGTTAAATTTTAAGTCAATTTTTGGATTAGTGTTTACGGGGATTCACGTCTGAACTCTTCATATATAGTATTTGTAATTAATAGAGCATTAATATCTCCAATGTATTGTTGTTGTTCTTTAACAAATTGCATCCCCAATATATAATATGACCTAATTTTGATACTTCCCATGTGTCTGTAACTGGACCATATACCCTGAGTGTAGTTCATGTGTAACCCAATCCCCATACTTAATATACTTACCAGTAATGTCTTATAGTACTCATTTATAGATTCCCCAGTATTGGTACTTGTTACCACATAGCGTGCAAGCATGGTTTTCTGTGAGCAACATTTCATTTACACATAGATTATTTTGCATAATGATCTCCGTTACCAGTAGTCACTATTGAACTTCCCAGATAGTGTTAATTTCATTTATTGAATCCCCCAGATAGTGTTAATTTTATTTAGTGAATCCCCCAGATAGTGTTGATTTTATTTGGTGAATCCTGATGCATACTTTCGATAGTATGAATCGTTGATCAGTAATGTGATTGCGTCATGTTCATTTCTACATTAACTTCTAATAACAGTTGAACTGCGAGGTGCGTATCCCCTCAGACCAAGGCATCGCAGGGCATGTCGCCACCACAGGTGAGCAGCTTCAGCATTTCTCTATCTACATTCTCTATCTACATTCTCTATCTACATTCTCTATCTACATTCTCTATCTACATTCTCTATCTACATTCTCTATCTACATTCTCTATCTACATTCCCTAAAATACATCTCTAGTACACATTCTTATCTACATTCTCTCTCTACTAAATTCTCTAATCTACATGCTCGATCTACATTCTACTAATCCTACATCCCTAGATACATTCTCTATCTACATTCTCTATCTACATTCCCTATATACATTCTCTATATACATTCTCTATCTACATTCTCTCTCTAAATTATCTATCTACATTCTCTATCTACATTCTCTATCTACATTCCCTATATACATTCTCTATCTACATTCTCTATCTACATTCTCTATCTACATTCTCTAACTACATTCTCTATCTACATTATCTAACTACATTCTCTATCTACATTCTCTATCTACATTCCCTATATACATTCTCTATCTACATTCTCTATCTACATTCTCTATCCACATTCTCTATCTACGTTCTCTATCTACATTATCTATCTACATTCTCTATCTACATTCTCTCTACATTCTCTATCTACATTCGCTATCTACATTCACTATCTACATTCTCTATCTACATTCTCTATCTACATTCTCTATCTACGTTCTCTATCTACGTTCTCTATCTATGTTCTCTATCTACATTCTCTATCTACATTCTCTATCTACATTCTCTATCCACATTCTCTATCCACATTCTCTATCTACATTCTCTATCCACATTCTCTATCTACGTTCTCTATCTACGTTCTCTATCTACATTCTCTATTTACATTCTCTATCTACATTCTCTATCTACATTCTCTATCCACATTCTCTATCTACGTTCTCTATCTACATTATCTATCTACATTCTCTATCTACATTCTCTCTACATTCTCTATCTACATTCACTATCTACATTCACTATCTACATTCTCTATCTACATTCTCTATCTACATTCTCTATCTACGTTCTCTATCTACGTTCTCTATCTACGTTCTCTATCTACATTCTCTATCTACATTCTCTATCTACATTCTCTATCTACATTCTCTATCCACATTCTCTATCTACGTTCTCTATCTACGTTCTCTATCTACATTCTCTATCTACATTCTCTATCTACATTCTCTATCTACATTCTCTATCCACATTCTCTATCTACATTCTCTATCTACATTCTCTATCCACATTCTCTATCTACGTTCTCTATCTACGTTCTCTATCTACATTCTCTATCTACATTCTCTATCTACATTCTCTATCTACATTCTCTATCCACATTCTCTATCTACGTTCTCTATCTACATTATCTATCTACATTCTCTATCTACGTTCTCTATCTACGTTCTCTATCTACGTTCTCTATCTACATTCGCTATCTACATTCGCTATCTACGTTCTCTATCCACATTCTCTATCTACGTTCTCTATCTACATTATCTATCTACATTCTCTATCTACGTTCTCTATCTACGTTCTCTATCTACGTTCTCTATTTACATTCGCTATCTACATTCACTATCTACATTCTCTATCTACATTCTCTATCTACATTCTCCATCTATGTTCTCTATCTACATTCTCTAACTACGTTCTCTATCTACATTCTCTATCTACATTCTCTATCTACATTCACTATCTACATTCTCTATCTACATTCTCTATCTACATTCTCTATCTACATTCTCTATCTACATTCTCCATCTATGTTCTCTATCTACATTCTCTAACTACGTTCTCTATCTACATTCTCTATCTACATTCTCTATCTACATTCTCTATCTACATTCTCTATCTACATTCTCTATCTACATTCTCTATCTACATTCGCAATCTACATTCTCTATCTACATTCTCTATCTACATTCTCTAACTACATTCTCTATCTACGTTCTCTATCTACATTCTCTATCTACATTCTCTATCCACATTCTCTATATCTAAGTTCAGCCCTTACCCAGAGTAGTGGTGAAGAACAACCAATGTAGAAAAAGTGGCGAAAGGCTGGGTAATTGAAATGAGAACATCAATTCTTAATTTAAGCTCGAATCGAGAGCTTTCTCTGGCTGATTGGTTGTTTGATACCAAACAGCTTTCGCTACTTTTTCTAACGGGGTGTTCTTCACCGCTACTCTGGGTAGGGGTGAATCTTTTATCTAATGTCGTAGGGGTGATGTAAACGGGAACTATTGCGTCTAGGGCGGGAATAGAACCCACATCTCTTACATTCCGGGCTAGTGTGCTAACCATTACATCACCTATGCTCCCTGATGTCACCACCCTATTCCCGTCCACCTGCCTCACATATGTATACATATTAGTAGAGTTTCAAACAGTCGGTGAGGGTGGGGAAGTTCCTATTCGGTTGATCCCGTGTATAATCGTGTGAGATGTGACTTCTTGAGGATGTTGAATTAGAACTGAGATTCAGATAATCCATTCATGTTGCTTTGTTTCCTCAGGTAAAATCCTGAATATTGATGACGCCTACACCCACCCACTGTTCTACCGGGGCGTGGACGAGTCTACCGGCTTCCGCACAAGGAGCATCCTCTGCTTCCCAATCAAGGATGAAAAGGGTTAGTTGGTTATTGGAGTTTTACATCCTGGCAACATCTAAGGTCATATCAGGACGGGTACCGACTTGTGACAGTGTGAACTCATGGTAACTTTACAGTGCTGCCCCACTGGAATAGTACACTGCCAGCACCATGACCCAATATCCCACTCAATCACATTATCCTGACACTGAGCTAACTAGTCCTTGTGACAGTGCGCACTCATGGTGACTTTTTAGTGCTGCCCCACTGGAAGACTACACTGCCAGCACCATGACCCGATATTCCACTCAATCACATTATCCTGACACTGAGCTAACCAGTCCTTGCCCTATCCTATTAATGCTGAACGCCAGGTTAGGAGAGTCTATTGAGTTAAACTATAAAGACATAAACTTGAACTATCGCCTATTTCATGGTATATCTTCATAGTTGTAACACTGCGTCTTTGCAGACACTGTGATCGGTGTGGCCCAACTGTGCAACAAGATAAATGGCTTGAGCTTCACTCAGTTCGACATGGAGATCGCCCAGGCCTTCTCCATCTATTGCTGTATCAGTATTGTTCACGTAAGTCACTTCCAATTAGGTCAATACCAAAGCCAAATACCTAGAGCATAGATACTTGTTTGTATATGTGTTGTATATGCCGCTTAAAGCTGCATAGTCCGATGAAAACATAACATTTTCAAAACCAAAATAATTATCTAGATTTGATTCAACATAGCTAACTTAGATGCTGGTGCACTTATTAAACATTTGTCGTCACATATTAAGGGGATACTGAGTCATTAATATAACATGTTACTGCAGAAGCCTATGCAAGCTTGCCAAAATTAATTTAGCATATTTCCATTTCAAATATCTCAAAAGTTAGCGATTTAAAATAAAAGTTACTTCAAACTAAAGTAAGGTAGATTATAATGAACAACCTAATATGTTAATCTCAGAAAATGAGAGAAACTCAAAACCATCGGACTATGCAACTTTGATGTACAATAATGTTTTCCAATAACTGTACAATAACAACTATATACCCTGACTTAGTGCAGAGTTGCCAACCCTTACGGTTTCGCTGTAAGGTGTATGATATTTCATGTCCCCATCATCACCTTACGCCAATCTTCCTGTTTTTCATTTTCCAATGTTGACAACCCTGCAATACCATTAATATAGTAATATATCAATCTTATGGATTATTGTGTCCAAAATGCTCCACAGAGCATCTAAGATTTTAACATCTTTCTGGGGAAGTACCACAGAACCCCCATTATAACATCCCTTAAGATCTTCCAGTTTTTCATTTCTTGTCAGTGACTAACAAAAAGGAGACTTCTCCTTTTTTTTTGTGCGCGCCTAATATTCTATGGATAGCGTGTTATCATATATTGGCTGATGCCAGTAATATGCCCCAGAGAGAATCAGTGTCCCTACATTGGCTGATGCCAGTCATATGCCGCAGAGAGAATCAGTGTCCCTACAATAGGCCCCATGTATACATATTAGTGAATCTCACTGACCATGACTTAATGAATAGCCTACCAACAGTTATTTCACTAATGTGAGTCTTAACCTGGCCTGTGTTGATATCACTGGTTTCTTTCCATCGTGCACCACAGACACTAATGTACCAAAAGGTGAGGGATCACCAGCACAGGAACCGACTAGCCAACGAGCTCATGATGTACCACATGCAGGTACACAATCAAACCATTGTCTCCTATCGTAAATAGGCTCCTCACTGGACATTGTTCAGACGTGCCCTTATGGGTCACCGTACTCAGCATGCCCCATAATTTACACATTTTAATGGTGTGAATGCATAATCCTTCTTAAAGTTCATGTGTAATGAAGCATAATCCCTCTTAAAGATCACGTGTATTGAAGCATAATCCTTCTTAAAGTTCATGATAAAATATTTGTGGATTATAATGTGATGAGCATTTAGTTAGGAATGTTGGCTATTTATAAAGGGCGTGACCTTAAACAGCAGCAATCTGTTCAGTGCTATAGCTGCAATCAGATCTTATCAATTTGGTAACAGAAACAATCCTGTTAAAGGCAGCTATAGCTGCAAGCAGATACTGTCAATTTGGCATTTTATTGAAAGTGATAAGAGCTTTGGTGATTTTAGTGCGATAGCACCTAGCTGCTACAGTGTAACAGTCCAATCTTTTTATGCACCCAATTTAGAATTGTACATTGATTGATGCATGAAGGACCATAAAAGGGTCCCGTACGGGGCCTGAAAAGTCTTGAAAAGTCTTGAACTTCATTTACCACATTTCAAAGGCCTTGAAAAGCCTTGAATTCAACCTGTTTTGGGTAATTAGTCTTGAAAACCCTTGAATTCCATTCAACTGTCCCCACTGATCTAAGTTAGTCCAAAATCATCATTCGCCATTGTTTTTTTTGTCTGAAATCCAAATGAAAATAGTCTTTAATTCCTATCAAAGACAGCGTTTCAAAGCCTTGTAATAGCCTTGGATTCCATATCTTCACATACGTATGTACCATGTAAACTGAATTGTGTTGTTACAGATTGACCCAGGGAACGTTGCAGAGCTGACGGCCAAACAGATCCCCTCCCCAGAATCGTTCAACTGCGACTTCAGCAAGTTCCACTTCACACCAAGAACTATCCCCTATGACCAGTCGCCACTGGTAGGCAGTAGTCTATATAGTGTTTTAAGTCAGCCTACCCCACTGTCTTTGTAGACGCGGGTCATGAAGGGCACAAACTCTAAAAAATTTACACACCAACATTTCCAGTCAGCTTGCAGAAATATATAAAAGAATTGTATATTTCTATAATTTATGGGTCTACCATTAGAGCATCAAAGAGGGTGAATTTTCATGTCACTTAGAATGAATCTTTACATTCATAATTAATTCATTTAAAAGCTAAATTGGCTTCGTTGATCAGTAGGTTCTGACCTATCTGCTGTTGGATCACTTAAAGTGACTTGATTTGACATATTTTTCATAGTTCAGAATATATCTATATTTTGTTGTTGATTTTTTGTTGCGACTTATATAGCAGGTGAAGGTATTCTGAAGAAATAGCACCTATGTATTATAGTTGATTTTGGTTGTGACTTACATAACAGGTCATGGTTTTCTGAAGAAATAGTATCTGTTTTAAAAAGGCCGGGTAGCATTATTGTTTGTTACCTAAGTTTTGACTGTCTTTTAACTGAAGGTCATTCAGAACACAATAACTGTCTTGCAGGCTGTCCTTAGCATGTTCAATGACATGGGATTCATCAATAAATTCAAGATTTCACACGAGAGTTTAGTCAGGTAAGTTCTTATTTTTCTTACAATTAAAACCTCAGAGAATTTTACTAATTCATGTTGGCTGTGGAACAAGTCTGACTTGCCTTAGTGCAGTTCCCCACTACCCATGCTGCTCAGCCACCTTAGCCCAATAACAATTACAGAAGAATATCGGGCAGACAAGAAACTTCCCTAGTTAATAATATGGGAATAACATGTTATACCATATATAACTCTACATAACGTATGTTTATTTTACAAGTATATAGCAACCAATTTGTTCACACACAAATTACGTGTGTATTTAGGTTGCTCTGGTGTAGGTGTATTGGTCACCTGACTATTCCTGAGCTTTGATTGGTGCATGTGCCACCCACCCAATTTCAATGTATTATAAAAGCAGTGCCTGATTAAACCAAGCCCTCTCTGCACTTCAAACTTCATCCGTGTCACCTCATTTATTAGGTAAGGAGGGAGCTCTGACTCTACAAACTTGAACCATCTTATTCTATCTCTCTATTCTATTTCATTCTACGTAAGTCCTTTCTATAGACTTTGCATATCAACAAAATGAGTTGCTGTCAACCAAGAAGAAGATATTAACATGAGGGGTTACATGATAGCATGCATTACATTGTAATATTACATTGGATCCAGTTACTGGGAGGAATGTGGGGTTAAGACGTTTAATGTGATTGTACACAAATACTGAATTTGTGACTAGGATCCCAGTATACACGCGCCCTAATGCCATGACCTTTGCACTGTGACAGCTTCGTGCTAATGGTGCGGCGTGGTTACAGAGACCCTCCCTACCACAACTGGGCGCACGCCTTCGCAGTCGCACACTTCTGCTATGTCATGTACAAGAACCTCAACCTCCTCGACTGCCTTTCGTACGTATATTACCCGATCAGAGATCAAATTAACATCAGCACCATCTGTTTTTATAGATAATATGGTACGGGTAACAAACAAAGGAATTGAAAAAATAATAATTATGGTAGAAAGCAAAGGTTTGTGGGTATAATGCATAATGTCGCTATAGAAATATAGGTTTGCTGATTCAGTGCACAAGGAAGTGGTCATAGAAGCAACACTTTGTCAGTACAATGGATAATGGGGTGATAGAAGCAAAGGTTTGTCAGTACAATGCCTAATTGGGGCATAGAAGCAAAGGTTTGTCAGTGCAATGCCTAATGGGGCCATAGAAGCAAAGGTTTGTCAGTGCAATGCCTAATGGGGCCATAGAAGCAAAGGTTTGTCAGTGCAATGCCTAATGGGGGCATAGGAGCAAATGTTTGTCAGTACAATGCCTAATGGGGATATAGAAGCAAAGGTTTGTCAGTACAATGCCTAATGGGGGCATAGGAGCAAATGTTTGTCAGTACAATGCCTAATGGGGGCATAGCAGCAAAGGTTTGTCAGTACAATGCCTAATTGGGGCATAGAAGCACAGGTTTGTCAGTACAATGCGTAATGGGGGCATATAAGCACAGGTTTGTCAGTACAATGCCTAATGGAGGATAGAAGCAAAGGTTTGTCAGTACAATGCCTAATGGGGGTATAGGAGCAAATGTGTGTCAGTACAATGCCTAATGGTGGCATAGAAGCAAAGGTTTGTCAGTACAATGCCTAACGGGGGCATAGGAGCAAATGTTTGTCAGTACAATGCCTAATGGGGATATAGAAGCAAAGGTTTGTCAGTACAATGCCTAATGGGGGCATAGGAGCAAATGTTTGTCAGTACAATGCCTAATGGGGGCATAGAAGCAAATGTGTGTCAGTACAATGCCTAATTGGGGCATAGAAGCACAGGTTTGTCAGTACAATGCGTAATGGGGCATATAAGCACAGGTTTGTCAGTACAATGCCTAATGGAGGATAGAAGCAAAGGTTTGTCAGTGCAATGCCTAATGGGGGCATAGGAGCAAATGTGTGTCAGTACAATGCCTAATGGGGGCATAGAAGCAAAGGTTTGTCAGTACAATGCCTAATAGGGGCATAGCGGCAAAGATTTGTCAGTACAATGCCTAATGGGGGCATAGAAGCAAAGGTTTATCAGTACAATGCCTAATGGGGGCATAGATACAAAGGTTTGTCAGTACAATGCCTAATGGGGGCATATACACAAAGATTTGTCAGTACAGTGCCTAATGGGGGCATAGAAGCAAAGGTTTGTCAGTACAATGAATTAGGTGACCTTACGCGCAAAGGTTTGTCAGTCCATTGCCTAATTGGGGCATGGAAGCAAAGGTTTGTCAGTACAATGCCTAATGGGGGCATAGGAGCAAATGTTTGTCAGTACAATGCCTAATGGGGATATAGAAGCAAAGGTTTGTCAGTACAATGCCTAATGGGGGCATAGGAGCAAATGTTTGTCAGTACAATGCCTAATGGGGCCATAGAAGCAAAGGTTTCTCAGTACAATGCCTAATTGGGGCATAGAAGCACAGGTTTGTCAGTACAATGCCTAATGGAGGATAGAAGCAAAGGTTTGTCAGTACAATGCCTAATGGGGGTATAGGAGCAAATGTGTGTCAGTACAATGCCTAATGGGGGCATAGAAGCAAAGGTTTGACAGTACAATGCCTAATAGGGGCATAGGAGCAAATGTTTGTCAGTACAATGCCTAATGGGGGCATAGACACAATTGTGTGTCAGTACAATGCCTAATGGGGGCATAGAAGCAAAGGTTTGTCAGTACAATGCCTAATGGGGGCATAGAGGCAAAGGTTTGTCAGTATAATGCCTAATGGGGGCATAGAAGCAAAGGTTTGTCAGTACAATGCCTAATGGGGCCATAGACACAAAGGTTAGTCAGTACAATGCATAATGGGACATAGAAGCAAAGGTTTGTCGTTACAATGCCTAATGGGGGCATAGAAGCACAGGTTTGTCAGTACAATGCATAATGGAGGCATAGATGCAAAGGTTTGTCAGTACAATGCATAATGGGACATAGAAGCAAAGGTTTGTCAGTGCAATGCCTAATGGGGGGATAGAAGCAAAGGTTTGTCAGTACAATGCATAATGGGGGCATACTTGTCAGTACAATGGATAAGGAGGCCATCCAGAAATAATTCCTTTTTGGGGGCGGAGGAGGAGTAAGGATTTCTTTAACAAACTTATGATGAGAATATAAAGTTATATGCAGATCTTTTGAAATAAATTTATACCCGAAGTGTATTTGTCCAGTGAAGTTTCGTAGCAGATCAAAATAAAGGTGGTAATTTAGTTATAGAAAGAATCTATTTACTGTTTGCTATTGTTGTTTCCGTGGTGATGTAATTGCAATGTGTGTAAATTATCTCTTTGCAGGGAACTTGAAATGTTAGCATTATTCGTTGGCTCGCTCTGCCACGATATCGACCATAGAGGGACAACAAATTCCTTCCAGGTCGCTTCTGTGAGTATTCCCATCTGTTTTCACCATACATCGTGGGGTCCGTATGGGGCCGGAAAAGTCTTGAACTTCATTTTTGCCATTTCAAGGCTTTGAAAAGTTTAGAATTGAGTCTATGTTGGGTAATTAGTCTGGAATTCCATTAAAGTGTCCCCAATAATCTAAATTAGTCTGAAATCGCCAATTGTCATTGTTCTTTTTTTCTCCCTGTAATCCAAGTGAAAATAGTCTTGAATTCCTATCAAAAACAGCCTTGATGAAAAGCCTTGAAATAGCCTTGAATTCCATATCTTCAGATGTGTACGGACCCTGACATCGATTCCAATTTAGAAGATATGTCAGTGTAAATTACACATTCTCATTCATTGAATAAGGACAGTTATTTGCACTGATTTTGGTGAATCAGAATTAAAGGAACAAACTGTAGGCGGAAACTTATTTACTAATGAACCCCCCTTTTTTTTTTAGTTAACAATTTAATTCAGAAGAATATAAACTTTTACAGTGCCAATGTCTAAATATAGACTTTTACAGTGCCAATGTCTAAATATAGACTTTTAGAGCGCCAAGGTGTTTCGGTCTGTTAATATATACATTTGTAACAGTCTTCTCAGAACTCTTGTTTTCATTCAGTAAGTTCTTTAATAACATTTCTTATATTGTTCATGTTTCCAGGAGTCAGTGTTGGCGGCTCTGTACAGTTCAGAAGGCTCCGTCATGGAGGTACTTGAAAGTCTTAATACATACTCTATTATTATATTAAGCAATCGTAGACCATATTGGTTTTTGTTTATATATATATATATATAGGTATAAAGAAAAAAAGAAAAATCCTCCAAAGCTAGTGGCGGTTGGCGGCCCGGTAGTTACAGTAGGGGCCGGTGGTGGCGCCATCGTCGGGTTTCGGAGGAGGCAATATACAGAATGCGTGCAATAATATAGACAATAAATTCCCATCCACGCCTTTATACTCGCATATTTCGTTATGCATCACATATATATCCGATCATAAGTGAGTAATTCATATTAATGCTGGTTTAGTATTGACAACAGGTTGTCTAACATTTGGACTTATTTAATTCACTTATAGTTGCATAATCAGTTGGTTTAACAACAAAAATCATATTCACCACAAGAAAACCTATCACACAATCACAATTATTCGACTGAAACTAAATAGAAACATCCATTTGAACATTTAAGGTGAAAGCAGATGCAAATCCTTGGAATTCCAGACCTGCCACATTTTTTTTAATGCAATCTGTATTTTTCACCTAAAATCCTGTATGAATCTGTATCACATAATTCATATAGATATTTCCTACATACCACAGGGATGAAAGATCTCCGCGATTCCGCGGATTTCCGGGATTTTTCAATCCCGTGGCACCATCAGCGTATACTAATATGTGGTGGTGAGACCGCAGCACTATCAGCGTACACTACTAATATTAATAAATGCTTCAATCACTCAGCACTATCAGCGTATACCAATATATATGTAACCCAACTTCCGGGAACTTTCCGCGATTCCCTGACAATGCTAAACCTATGGGAGAATATCAGCATTTCCGCTTTTTTTCCCGGAGAGCACTTTCATCCCTGATACCATAAAAAATTTGAATACAATTACATAATTTTATTACTCAAACATTATATACAACAAACTAAAGTAAACCCTCTCTAAATCGACCGCCCTTGGGACCGACTTTAAGTGGTCCATTTAGGGAGGTGGTCGGTTTAGGGAGTTAGAATATGGTTACAATGGTATTGTTGGGACCCAAATAAAGCGATCGATAGAGGGGAGTGGTCGATATGTGAAGGTGGTCGGTTAGAGAGGTTTTGCTGTACATTACATTCACATACAACATCCATCACTGTGGCTGTGACTACACATTTTTATTTCCATGAATTTAACTAAAAATCCTTATCAAAGTGGAGTCTGGCCATATCACTAAAAGTAACATCGAAATCCGTATCGGATACGGATAACCCGTATCATGTGGCAGGTCTGTACTTCCAACAGTTTCTAAGCAACACAAAATGATAAGCTTTTACTGTGGTGGTTTTGCAGTGTTTGTTTATTTGTGTTATTACCGGATATTTGACTTAAACATGACCCGTCTCTGCTTTCAGCGCCACCACTTTGCTCAAACCGTGTGTATTCTCAACACTTCGCAGTGCAATATCTTTGAGAAAGTCTCCCGTGCGGTAAGTCCTCTAGGTCTTAATCAGTCAGGTGTGTCACTTTGACATTGACCCATAATTTCGAATTGTGGTTGATCCGGCGGAGGAAGCCTGAGACGCTCACATCACTAAGCGGTGCATGCACCCTCCCCCCCCCCCCTCCTCCGCTTACACCGCTTGACCCGCATTCGGGCTCCGATTTCAAAGTGGATTGGTTTACCACGCCCACCCACCCTCTTTATTACGCCACAACGGGCGAAGAAGAAGAAGACTTTGTGGGGGTCGGCTCCCAGACCTACCTCCTCGGGCTCCCAGGTCCTTCCTCTACCATCAGCTGACATTGAGCACGTGGACTAAACCCACACCTCAAACAACATTTAAACATTTAACCTTTAAATTTAACCTTTGTATCCTTTATACTGTTGTATTTGAATAACCCCCCCCCCTTTTTCCACACCAGTCTCAGGCTTCCTCTGTCCGAATCGAGGTGTTCTCTGCTCCATTGAATGTCAGTCGTGCTATGTGTCGTCACTAGAATCAGGGTGCGTAGGCCTAGGCGGCCTTGAAATCCTCGAAAGTGCTGGAATCTTTACTGTGGATTTGTTGAAAATCCTTGATGAATTTTTGTCAAGAGTAGAAAGAAGTAGGCAGTTTGGATAAAGAAATAGATGACCAACTACAGAAAACCAAGATACAATGATGGACTGTAATAGCATTCATCACGCTCGATTTACTAGATCAGTAGATGGTTGCCTGATGGGATATATGTATGTGTGTAGAAATAAATTGTATGTTCTTGAAAATGGATATGGAAAACCTTCTTTTTACACCCTTGAATGTCCTGGAAAAGCCTTGAAGTTTATCCTGACAGAGGTGTATACACCCTATAGATTATAGTTTCTTGGTAACTAGTGAAATGTTTTTTAAATGTTTTACTATATGTATATATATATATCATGTCCCTACATACATACAAGTCCTCGGGTGTGGACGGGTTTGTTTTTCAAATGGTCCTGATCTCAGCATGACATATCACTTACTAACTGTAATGTATATGTACTGCTGGTCACTGGCGAGAGTGACCAGCCGCGCCGGAACCAGCACAGGGTGGTCCAGAAATAAACACTTGATACTAAGACGTCTTCGTGTCCAGTCAAGTCTTTACATGGTGTCAGATCAGAACCCAAGCCATATTGACATGCCGTTGTCTGGCCTGAAACCTCCAGGGCAACTGCAACTGGAAGGTGACCTAGGCACTAACTGGGAAACATGGTACCATGCCTACACCATATTCGCCGGAGCTACGGGTGTATCTTCAAAGGCAGAGAAAGCACAATGTTGTGTTTTTTTACACGTGGCTGGGCCCGAGGCCCAGAAAGTGCACAGGGCCATGCATTTCGACCAGAGCACCGAGGACAAAATTAATCCTCTGATTGACGCGTTCCGAGCATACTGCGAGGAAAAAAACCAATGTGACCGTCATACGCTTTAGGTTTAATCACCACAACCAGACAACCACTACCATGGACACATACATACGGGAATTACGAAGTATGATAGCGCGCTGTGAGTATGGCGCAATAGAGGATTCACTGTTGCGTGACCGCCTGATAGGGGGTGTCAAGTGTGACAGACTCAGGAACCGGCTGCTTCAAACAAAGAAACTAACTCTACAAAGATGTGAAGAAATATGCAGAATGAGTGAGTTCACGGCAAAGCACTTGACCAGTACACTGGACTCAAGCGACAGCCCAGTGGACGCGATACGCACACAGCAGAAGTCAGGCGCCGGTGCACCGGCTCCCAGACAGCAGCCGCCATTCCAACGGCGTGGCCAGCAGAGCGTGGCCACAGCAACAACAACAAAGGCCACATGTGCTTGGTGTGGGTATGTGCACAGACGGGGCGTGTGCCCGGCGAAAGGGAAAGCATGTGCAGGATGCAGCAAAATAGGACACTTCGTCAAGGTGTGTCGCAGTACACAACAATCAGCCACACCAGTGGACGACATTGCTGTGGACACACATAACATCCTGGAGGAATGTAAGCAGGAAGGATTGGCCTCCAGCGATGACGAGCTGTTTGTTGGAGCGATGGACAAGGAACTCGCCAGGCTAAAACCGGAGCTGTGGTACGTGGATTTAGCTGTGGAAAAAACACTGGTGCGTTTCAAGCTTGACACAGGATCGCAAGCGAACATTTTGCCTGTGCGCGTATTCAACAAACTGAAGAAGACAACCCTGGCGGCACCGACATGCAGGCTGATCACCTATTCGGGCCACAGGATACAACCGATCGGGGAGGCGACAATCACCGTACGAGATCAAGAGTTGCGGTTCCAAGTGATCGCAGAGGGAGGGCCGATCCTAGGCAAGGAGGCATGCGTCAGCCTCAACCTGCTCAACCGCGTAGATGACATCGATGCTGATTCGGTGCAGCAGGTTCCACCAAGCATAACATCCTCGGCGGCTGAAAAACTGGTAATGTCCTATTCAGATGTGTTTAAGGAGCTTGGCACCATAAAAACCGGTGCAAAAATACATGTAGACACAGACATTCAGCCAACGATTGACCCTCCACGACGCGTGCCTCACGCGATTGAAGAGAAAGTGCGAGATGAGCTTGATAGAATGTTGAAGTTAGGGGTGATTGTCGAGATAACTGAACCTACTCCCTGGGTAAATTCCATCACTATTGTGAAAAAGCCGAATAAGATTCGTATCTGTTTAGATCCTACCAAGCTGAATCGAGCAATAAAAAGAGGGCCGTACCCAACCCGTACGGTCGAGGAAGTAGTGTCCAAATTGGAAGAAGCAAAAGTGTTCTCAGTGTTAGATGCCAATAGCGGCTACTGGCAAATCGAGCTGGACAATGACAGTTCCAAATTATGCACCTTTAATACTCCTTGGGGTAGGTACAGGTACACAAGGCTGCCGTTCGGCATAAAAACTGCCGGCGACATATTCATTTATGAGATGAATCGCATATTAGGTGACCTCAAGGGTGTCAACGTAGTGACAGATGATATCCTAGTGTACGGGCGAACTGTAGAGGAGCACAACGCTAACCTTAAAGCAGTCCTAGAGCGAGCACGGCAGGTAAACCTCAAGCTCAATCCGAGCAAATCCAAGATTTGCCAGTCAGAAGTGTCTTACGTGGGGCATGTAATAAGTAAAGATGGTCTAAAACCCAGCAGAGAACGAGTTCAAGCAATAAATGACATGCCGACACCCACAAACGTAGCAGCAGTTCAGCGGTTCCTGGGTATGGTAGGTTATGTAAACAAATTCATACCGAACATGGCCAGCATCACTAAGCCACTCAGAATACTGTTGAACAAAGAAGTCGCATGGCATTGGGACAGTGAACAGCAGACAGCGTTTGACAAACTAAAAGCACTATTGACTAGAGCACCCGTACTAAGGTTCTATAATGTGTCCAAAGAAGTGGTACTGCAAGTAGATGCATCCAAATCAGGGTTGGGTGCAGCCTTAATACAGGAGGGGAGACCCATAGCATTAGCATCCAAAGCACTAGATGATACCCAAAGCAACTATGCCGTAATCGAGAAGGAATTGCTCGCGATTTGCTTTGGGTGCACTAAGTTTCACAACTACATATTTGGTAAAAAAAGTGGTGATCCAAACTGACCATAAGCCGCTGGTGGCGATCTTGAATAAACCGTTGCACATGTTGTCTGCGCGCATGCAACGTATGCGCATGCGTCTCTTAAACTATGATCTCACCATAACACACATAAAAGGTTCATCAATGTATGTTGCAGATGCCCTGTCAAGAGACCACAGTTCATCCATAGAGCCGAACAACTTGTTCGACACGAAGTTGACCATAGCAGCAGTTGACATCCTAGGTGGCATCACACAACAGATTCGAGCCGAAACAACACACGATCAGACACTGCAAGACGTCAAACAGCTTGCAGAAACAGGTTGGCCAACACATACAAATCAGCTAACGCCCAGCACAAAACCGTACCATACGTACCGACATGATATAACAGCAGAAGACGGTCTGTTATTTAAGGGGGACAGAATTATAATTCCGCAAAAATCACAGTCAAAGGTGTTAGCATTGATACACGAAACACATCAGGGCATTGCAAAGAGCAAACAGTTGGCGAGAGATTATATTTTTTGGCCTGGGTTACAGAGGCAAATAGAAGACATGATATCGCGCTGCCCGATATGTCAGAAATTCCAAAATAATCAACAAATAGAACCGCTGCGTTCGCACAACATCCCAAACGCTCCCTATCAGAAAGTGGGAGTGGACTTGTTCTATGTGGAACAACGAACATTTCTCGTGGTAGTCGACTACTACAGTAAATACCCGGAAATAACAGAATTACCCATAACCACAAGTTTGGCAACGATAGACGCATTAAAGCAACAATTTTGCAGGCATGGCATTCCCGAGATAGTTGTATCCGACAACGGGCCTCAGTTCTCAAGCCAAGAATACAACAAATTTGCAGCCGACTACGGCTTCCAAGCAGTCTTTTCAAACCCTCAGTTTCCCCAAAGCAACGGACAGGCAGAGCGTTACGTGCAAACAATAAAAAAAATGATAAAAAAAGCCATCATGGAAGATAAAGATTATCACATATCACTATTAAACTACCGTAACACACCTTTAGTAGGGATCGACGCATCACCAGCACAGCTGCTGATGAGCAGGAGGCTGTGATCCAAGCTCCCTGTCACACGAGAGCAATTAAAACCTAGGACACAAAGTGCAAAACACAAAGAAATCACCAAGATTCAACAAGCTCAGAAACATTACTACGACAGTCGAGTCGGCAATCAACACCCGAGGTTAGAAATGAATGATGACATTCACTATCTCACGCATCAGGGTACCTGGGCCCCCGGGACTGTTATCGGAGTAAGCAAAACAAACGACAGAGACTATGACATACGTAATCTGCAGGGGAAAACTTTGAAGCGAAACCGCATGCACATACGCAAAACCAAGAAACGACCCTCAGTGCAAGTCGAACAACAAGACCGCACGAGGGACCGCCAAACAAATCACAAACAGCAGGCCACACAGATCGGCGGAAAAAAATCAACAAGATACGGTCGAGTAATTAACCCGGTCAATCGCTTTGGGTACAATTAGCACGCAGCTGTGGCCGTCCATGAACTAATAAAGTACGAGCGTGGCTAAAGTAATAACGTCTTGTTTATAGTGGTAACTGTATATGTTAAATTGTGCAACTACTGTTAAGAATGGAGATAGACCGTATGACACGGCATACACTGAGATTAGTGAGATCCAATGGACAAAGTGAACAAACGTAATGTTAGAATTAAGGCATTTAATTCTTGATTTCATGACTGCTACCAGGGACCAAACTGACACAAATACATGTTAAGCATAAGGGTCGATCGGACCATATTCATGAACTTGTTGGAAAAAGGAGGATGTAATGTATATGTACTGCTGGTCACTGGCGAGAGTGACCAGCCGCGCCGGAACCAGCGCAGGGTGGTCCAGAAATAAACACTTTGATACTAAGACGTCTTCGTGTCCAGTCGAGTCTTTACATAACTATGCCATGTAGGTTAGATCCCGTATTTCAGTAATATTGTAGTTGTAACTGTGTTCATTGTTTCCATGCATCCAAAATTGGGGGAGGGGGGGTATTTATAGCAGCGGCACAAAAGAACAACGAAATTACCGTTTTGTGTCACTCATATTTTGTCAAATGTAAATCCCATATATATACATATATATATCTATGAACCATCATCATCATCATCATGCTGTCGGTCGCGATGCGACAAAGACTGCTTTCATTACTTGACTGCCGCTCTCCATTTAGCTCGCTGCTGTGAGAGTTGCGTCCATGAGTGGGTCTTAATGTCTCTCAGCTTCAGGTTTCTCTTGATGGTATCCTTGAACCGAAGACGAGGGCGCCCTCTCTTTCTGTAACCAGAAGACAGTTGAGAATAGAGGATCTGCTTTGGTAGCCTGTCTGATGACATCCTCATGAGGTGTCCAGTCCATCGGAGATTCTTTTTGATCAGAAGATCTTCCATAGAGGGCAGCCCCGTCCGTTCGAGTATTTCCATATTTGTCACTTTGTCCTTCCAGGTTAGCCTCATGATTGAACGCAGATGTCGCATCATGAAGGCATGCAGCTTTTTCACCTGTCGTCTGTACACTGTCCAGGCTTCGGCTCTGTGTAGTAGGGTGGATAGCACGATTGCACGGTAGATCTTGCCTTTGACCTGAATGGACGCATGGTGGTTGTTCCAGAGTCTCTGGCATAGTCGGCCGAAAGATGCGCTAGCCTTGGCCATCCTCCTCTGTATTTCAGCATCAATGCGTCCATCACTTGATATAGTGCTTCCGAGGTAGGTGAATTCCGGAACAGAGTTCAGCTTGTTTCCGTCAACCATGATCTCCTCCTCTCGGGTTCTTGTAGAGTTGGGTTGGTACAGCACCTCCGTCTTCTTGATGTTAATCTTCATGCCAAACTTCTTTGATGCATCGGAGAAAGTGTCCACTATTTTCTGGATCTCTTCAGCAGAGTGGGCAACCAGTGCACTGTCATCTGCGAATAGTAGCTCTCTCACCAGTATCCGAGTAGTCTTTGTTTCGCTCTGAAGTGTGTGACATTGAATAGGTCAGCGCTCTGTCTGGACTGGATATAGATGCCATCCCCCATGTCTTGGAAAGCCTCGTCGAGCATTGCTGATAGGAAGATGTATGAATCACTATTGCATATACCGAGTATTTTCTTAATTCTCCACCATTGAGGCAAAATGTGACTTTTAGCGATACAAGATTTTGCTGATCTAATTTTAAAAGCACAACAGTTGTTGATATATAGTATGGTAAAATCTGTTACGGAGGTTTTGTTTTGTTTAAATGAAGTATTAATAGAAGTCCCTATCTTCAAATGACAACCTGCATCTAGGCCAGCGGTGTCCTGGCACAACAGGTGTCCTCTCATTGGAGCGGACCAGACAGGATGGCCTAACGAGTTCAGTGTCCGTCTCCCGTTTTGGTAGATCGTGGGATTCGAACCCACGGGTTCGAACCCTCGTCGAGTCAAACCAATGACTCGAAAATTGATACTTGTCGCTTCCTAGCCGGGCGCTCAGCATTATTAGGATAGAGCAAGGACTGGTTGGCTCAGTGTCAGGATAATGTGACTGAGTGGGATATCAGGTTATGGTGCTGGGCCCATATTCATGAGCTTGGGTTAGGGCTCTAGCATTCATGAGCCGGTGCCAGCGCTAACCGCGGAGCATAACCCAGGCAATACTACCCCGCTTTCAAAACAAGGGTAACTGCTAGCCGGGGCAGTTAGTGTGTGTGTATGGGTGTAAATCTATTCAATGCGATCATATTTGCCAGATTTACATACGCAATAAGTGAAATTTAATCAAATTAACCTTAAAATCGAACCGTTATTAACGCTACCGCCGCATTGGCGGCATTATGCATATTGTCGAATCGACGAAAGTAAAGTAAACAAATCGCCACCGCCGCTTTGACGTCGATATCCATACTGTCGACGTCAAGTAAAAATGGCTGCCGCCGAATCGGCGGGAATTTCTTACGCCCAAATCTATTAAATGCTGTCATATTTAACACAATTACATACGCCATAAGTGAAATTTAATCAAATTAACCCTAAATTCAAACCGATATTAATGCCGCCGCCGCCGCATTGGCGGCTTTATTCATATTGTCGACTGGAGGGAATTCCCAAATCTATAAATAAACTCACGGTTAGCTATCCGCGGCGGCTTGGACATTGGTGAATACGACTTGACCTATTTCTCCAACCCGCGGATAGCTACCCCAGAGCTAGCATGTAGCCCACGGCTAGCCTGGCACCAGTCCATGAATACGGGCCCAGGTGCTTGGTCTCCCAGTGGGGCAGCACTATGAAGTCACCATGGGTCGCACTGTCACAAGTCGTAACCGTCCTTAAGGCCCTGTCACATTACGGCGTATGGCGGGAGCATATTGAAAACCTACATAAGTCCTGCGGGTGCCGGCCTATGATGACCTTTGGTGACCTCTCAGGTGGGTTTGAGCATATGTGGAACCTATGAGGAGCGTATGGGAGCGTGCTGTGACATTTTTTGATGGTTTTGATTGGCATGTGGAGCGTTATTAACGCTACCGCCGCATTGGCGGCATTATGCATATTGTCGAATCGACGAAAGTAAAGTAAACAAATCGCCACCGCCGCTTTGACGTCGATATCCATACTGTCGACGTCAAGTAAAAATGGCTGCCGCCGAATCGGCGGGAATTTCTTACGCCCAAATCTATTAAATGCTGTCATATTTAACACAATTACATACGCCATAAGTGAAATTTAATCAAATTAACCCTAAATTCAAACCGATATTAATGCCGCCGCCGCCGCATTGGCGGCTTTATTCATATTGTCGACTGGAGGGAATTCCCAAATCTATAAATAAACTCGCGGCGGCTTGGACATTGGTGAATACGACTTGACCTATTTCTCCAACCCGCGGATAGCTACCCCAGAGCTAGCATGTAGCCCACGGCTAGCCTGGCACCAGTCCATGAATACGGGCCCAGGTGGCTTGGTCTCCCAGTGGGGCAGCACTATGAAGTCACCATGGGTGCGCACTGTCACAAGTCGGTAACCGTCCTTAAGGCCCTGTCACATTACGGCGTATGGCGGGAGCATATTGAAAACCTACATAAGTCCTGCGGGTGCCGGCCTATGATGACCTTTGGTGACCTCTCAGGTGGGTTTGAGCATATGTGGAACCTATGAGGAGCGTATGGGAGCGTGCTGTGACATTTTTTGATGGTTTTGATTGGCATGTGGAGCGTATGAGGAGTGTATGATTATTTTAGGAGCGTATGAGGAGCGTATGCGAAACCTATGCGAGACCTATGTTATCTCTCCGCTCTATCTCTCTCTATCTCTCTTCCTCCCTCTCTCTATCTCTCTTCCTCCCTCTCTCTATCTCTCTTCCTCCCTCTCTATCTCTCTTCCTCTCTCTCTATCTCTCTTCCTCTCTCTCTATCTCTCTTCCTCCCTCTCTCTATCTCTCTTCCTCTCTCTCTATCTCTCTTCCTCTCTCTCTATCTCTCTTCCTCCCTCTCTCTATCTCTCTTCCTCCCTCCCCCTCCCTCCCCTCCCTCCCTCCCTCCCTCCCTCCATCTCTTCCCTCCCTCCCTCCCTCCCTCCCTCCCTCCCTCCCTCTATCTCTTCTCCCCCTCCTCTCCCTCCCTCTAACTCGTCTCCCCCTTTCTGTCTCTGTGTCACTCTATTTTTCCCTGTGTTCTTAGTATGTATGTAAAAGATTAATTCATGTAAAAAGAGAGGAGACTCATTACAATTACATTAACTAGATGACTTTAAATTAGGGAGCGAAAGAACGTAACAGACATGTAAAATTGTGTTTTCATATCTATAAAATGATATCGTTTATTTTACTAGACATATAAACATATTAGCATCTCATATAACAGGAGATATGTCACAACATCACAGACATGTAAAAAGCGATAACAGTACAGTGTCAAGAAAAGCACATAAGTTTGCAAAAACAGTAGACAGACACAGCGCATACAGACTGATCAAATGTTTTGTCAGATCATCCTGTCTTGCCATGACAGTGCTCCGGCGGGTGAGACGACCCAGTCTTTAATTAGATTGCGCTGTTCCTTTCCTAGCTTGGACTTAACTTGGGGTTAACAGGTAGAACGTCAATGCCAGGAAGGTTGTGGCCCTCTCGCCAACCTCCAGGCACAAAGTTGTTGTTGGCTGTCTCGGGACGATCCAGCTGCATATTCTGTAGCGCTGGGTAGTGTGTCCTCATGAGGTTGTGCAGAACAATGCACGCCTTGACGATGATCTTCACGTTGGAGGGGTGGTGCTGCATAGTCGTCAGCAGCACTTGGAAGCGGTTGGCTAGAATGCCAAAGGCATTCTCTACCACTCTCCTAGCTCGGGAAAGCCGGTAGTTGAAGAGTCGCTCGTCATGGGTCAAGCCCCTCTTGCCGTACGGCTTCATCATGGTCGGCCGCAGGGCAAAGGCGTCGTCACTGATCAGAAAATACGGCACATCCTTCTGGCCGTGGACGAGCGGTTCAGGGTTCGGAAAGCCGATGGTGCCACCTTCTGTGCCCGCCTTCAGTTCGGAGGCGTTGTAAATCTGGGCATCGGACGCGGAGCCCAAACCGCCAATATCTGCCCAGATAAATTTGTAATCCGCATCTACAAGTGCCAACAGGACCACGGAGAAAAAGCCCTTGTAGTTGTAGTAGAGCGACCCACTCTTTGGAAGGCACTGGCAGGCGATGTGCTTCCCATCCAGAGCGCCACAGGTATGGGGGAAGTTCCACCTCTCTGAAAAGATGTCCACGAAGGCACGCCACCCTTCTGGAGTCGTCGGACACGTCATGACCTCGGCCATGTACTCGTCGACGATGGCCTTACAGACTTCACGCAATATCAGTGACTGTGTGTTGTGGGGCACCCTCCACCCAAACTTCATGGAGGAGTATTTTGTGCCAGATGCCAGGTGCCACAGAGTAAGTGCTATTTTCAGCGACGCCTCGAGCGGCACCCTGAATGTGGTCCGTTTTTTTGCGATCCTCGGTCCCACTCGCGCCACAATCTCGTCAAACAACTCGGGAGGCAGCCGCATGAAGTTCACAAATGATGCGGTGTCCTCGCTGCGGAGTTCGACCATCAGCTTGTCGACCAAGCCAAACTGTGGCCGCCTCCCAATCCAGGGTCTGACCCACACTGATCGTCGCCGCCGCTCCCTCCTCCTTCGTCTCTCGATACGGGATGCCAGAAGAACCATGGGGTATAGACCAAGCTCATGGTGATAAAGGGCAACTCTGTAGAAAAGCTGGAACTGTACTTGCAGTGCCTGGGCATCCATCCTGTATGAGCTGCTGAGCAGGAATGACCGAAGAAGGCGTGCGTCGCCTTTATATACCGAGACCATAGGTCGGGCATACGCTACTCATACGCTACTCATACGCTACTCATACGGTTTGCATACGCTCCCATACGCAACTCGTAGGTTCTGCATATGCTGCATACGCCAGAGATCCACCCGAGATACACCCGTGACGCAAGTTGAGCGTACAGGTAGCATACGCCGGCATACCCCTAGCATACACCGGCGTACCCCCAGCATACGAGGAGCGTATGCCAGCGTATGAGTAGCGTATGAGTAGTGTATGAACCATACGCCCCCGTAGGTCGCGATTTTTTTAGCATGGACAAAAATATTTGGACGGACGGACGGGAGAAAGCGTATGGCGGCGTACAGCGGCATAGGCCGGCATAAGCCGGCACATGATGGCGTATGCGTAGCTATGCGTAGCTATGCATAGCTATGCGTAGCTATGCGGAGCGTATGCGTAGCGTACGTGTAGCGTATGCGTAGCGTATGGCGGCGTATGACGGTGTATGCCGATGTATATGACGTAAAGCGCCTACGCCGCCGTACGCTCCCGCAAAAAACCCTAATGTGACAGCCCCTTAATATGACCTTAGATCTTGCCAGGATACAAAAATCCCAACAACCAACCAACCAACCTCATAGGATCGACAGTCAAATGAAACAAAATCTGTTTGCACATTTAAAGATTGTTCGAACATGGCAGACGGTCACTGATAACCAGGTATGCTGAAGACAGATACGACTGTAAATTGTATTACACTGACCACCCAGTGTACATTGGCAGCTATGTTGGGTATTCCCCATTTGTAATAGGTCCTATGGAATTCTACTTGTGAGACATGTACGTGCCTCTCGCAAAGTAATCTGAGCTGATATGTAAGAATTTGGCTCTAAGTTAACGGGTGTCTTTTTCTTTCTTTTCAGGAGTACACTCGCTTACTAGATCTGATTCGGGACATCATCCTAGCCACAGATCTTGCTCATCATATCAAAATCCTCCCAGAATTGCAAGAGATGGCCAAAAGTAATTTGTTTACATCTAACTTTGTCATTTTCAATAACTCGACTCAGAATCTGAAATAGTGGTGGCATATTTGGGAAGATTGTTGGTTATGTCTGGACAGGCTGAATCTTCCATGCGTGGAGTAGCTGTAGTGAGCTATGTATGTTGCATAACTAATGTTGCTTCTTTGAGAGATATATAGCCCTTTAATTATAACTTTGTTAAAGCTGAAATGTAATGAAAGCATCAAATTTTCTAATCCAAGCCACTGACCTACATATCCAACTTAATCTATACTGGTGCACTCATTAAGCATTCATCGCAGTTTGGTGCTCCTGTTCTACCCTGCTAAGCTCCAAATGTGTGGACCGCCTATTTTCGTGTGCACACCCGAGTTAATCCAGCATGTTTTCAGTTCAAGTTACCCCATTGAAATAAAAAGTCACTTCAAGAATAGATTATAGCGATCAACTTAATTTTTTTATTTTTTAAGTTGCATGGTGTGATGAAATATAATTTTGTCAAAATTAAAACAACTACTTACATTTGATCCTATATATCCAACTTAGATACTGGTACATTAGTTAATGATTTGGGACAGCATATACAGAATAGAGAGATTAAACGGAGAATAAACATTGCCAAAACAACATTTCTAAAGATGCAGAAAGTACTAACATCTAGAGACATCAATATAAAAACAAGACTCCGACTGCTAAAATGCTATGTGTGGTCTACACTTTTATATTGCTGCGAGACATGGACTTTGAAGAAAGCAATAACAACAAAGCTCGAGGCATTTGAAATGTGGCAATACAGAAGAATGTTAAAAATTCCATGGACAGCAATGATAAGCAACGTGGAGGTCCTAACAAGAATGAAAATAAAGAGACAGATAATACAAACAATCAAAAACAGAAAAATTCAATACTTTGGCCACATGATACGACACCAGGAATCACAGAGAAGAATACTGGAAGGGAAGATAGAAGGGAAAAGACCAAGAGGGAGAAGGAGAACAACATGGATGGACAACATCACTGAGTGGACAGCAATGAGCTATGCGGAATGCGTGAGAGGAACGAATGACAGGAAGAGATGGAGGTCCATTGCAGCCAACCTTCTTCGAGAAGACGGCACCCATTGATTGATTGATACAGAATAACCCGTGAATTTATAACCTCACCCCTTTGGACACTCACTTTGAAACACCCATTATGCGGGGAGGCTATTAACCAATTAGGCCAATCTTGTGACCTCATTACCCTCCCCCCCACCCCCCGACAAAGTAGGCCTACTGTGCAGGGCCATAGAGGGGAAGGGGAAATGAGGTGGATGTTACCTCATCCCCTCCATTTTGGATATTCAATGCTGTTTGGTCAATTCTATAAATATAATTAATCAATTTGGGTGATTTAAATTTTGAAAATTTTACATTTGTCAATTAAAATTGCATCTGCTATCGGGACTGTATGGTATGAGGGAGGATGAGACATGGATGACATAACAGTAAATAATAACAGCAATAATATGTACATGAGAAATGCAAGCAGTACGCATATCCTTGGCGTTCTAAATGTATGTGAAGATGCGCACGCATGTGTTTTGCACGCATCCGTTTGAAATTTGTCAGTTACACTATATATAAAAGGAAAAACTAAATTTGTATTGAATGTAAAAAGGAGTGAACCATATGGAGTGAGATATGTGCATTTGAAAGCTTTTGACTTTCAGATCTTTTGTATTAGCTAATGCAGCAGCCGTTCCATGCTGGCCACATCAGCTGGGCCTGAGCATTAATATTTGTTGGGATCCACTGCAAATACACAAGTTTCCAGTTTTAATGCTATGATGGCAGCAGCCCTTCTGGTTGTGCCTATGCATTATCATTTAGACGGGATCCATCGCAAATGTGCCGGGTTCTGTACTTAATGCTATGATGGCAGCAGCCATATTCTACGATCCAGCCGGACCTGAGCATTAATGGCTTGACGGGATCCGCAGCAAATGTGTAGATCTCCAGGTTTAATGCTATGATGGTAGCAACTATTCTGGTCATGCGTTATTGTTTGGACGGGATCCATCGCAAATGCGCTAGGTTCTGGGCTTAACACTATGACGGCAGCAGCCGTTCCGCAGCGTATGCGCCGGTGGACGGCTCAGGATTGCAGGGCGTGCAGTTCGTCATAGGTGAGTGTAGAAACTGATATGGTGCTACGACCCCAGGCCATCCTCCAATGCATACGCTGTGGAATGGCGCATTTGCAAAGGATCCCGTCCAAACGATAACACATAGGCATGACCAGAACGGCTGCTGCAATCATAGCATTAAACCCAGAAACCTGCGCAATTGCGGTGGATCCTGTTAAACCATTAATGCTCAGGCCCGGCTGAATCATAGAATGTGCAGTTTGGTGGGTGGTTCATAGTTTGATGTTTTGACATTTCTGCCATTGGGACGATATCAATCATATACCGATGTATATGTGATATTGGATATTCGATGCTACTTGCTTAATTCGATAGATATAAATCAAATTAACCTTTCTAGAAAATAATATTTTGTTAAAAACCCTAGTGCCACGAACCTATGGCACCAATCCATTCCCAGAATGTTCAGAACTCAACCAGAAATACCTGCGTACAGCCCTGTCAGGTTCCAGGATTAGTAGGTCATCTCACATCACATGGTCATCGAGAGATTACCATTTAGGTCATTGCCACAGGACTTTTGGCAAGCTTGTCGAAATTATTTTGGGTTCTTTCAGCTCAAATTGCCTCAAAATGACTCCGGACTACTGATTAGTAGCTCATAACGATCAATTTGATATATTTATCTAAAAAATGAGACAAAAATTCAAATGCCATTAGACCATGCAACTTTAAATCAGATTATGCAACTTTAATTTAGTGTTAAATACTAAGTCCCAAATATAATGGTAATATGAGCTAATATTTCCATGTACTGACCTGATCGCCTGACTATTGCCTATCGATCACTGCGGTAGCCATTCTGCAGTACATGGTGTAGCCTGAATGTTTGACTTTCAGCTGGCTACAACAAGGACAATAAGAAGCACCACATGTTACTCCTCTGCCTTCTGATGACGTCATGTGACCTCTCAGACCAGACCAAGAACTGGAGGAACACCAAGAAAATAGCCGTCAGTCATTTAATTATTAATTATCCCTACATAGCCTTGGTATAAATGCTGCTCTCGTTATTCGAATTTTTATTTTATTGTGACAGTTTTCTTTTGGTAAAACAGTTTATTCATCAGAAAATACAATTTTTTCAGCCCCAAGGCATTGGTCTTCCGGCTGTTTACATTACATTGTAAATAGGTAGTTCAGTGTAAACTACATGTTCAAATACAATTAATAGAATACAATTAATTTCTGCACTTTGCATTGACTTAATTGCTACTTATTCCTAAATGCTTAAGTTTTCAACTTTTATTTTAAAACCCAGAATGGCTGTGTATGTTTGAGCTGTTGCTAATTAGAAATAAGGGGGTAGCTTGTGTGTTTGTCATGCAGGAGCTGATATACCAAGAGTTCTTCAGCCAAGGGGACAAGGAGAAGGATTACGGGCGAACGGCCATGGCGATGATGGATCGCAATAAGGCGTATATCCCGGAGCTGCAGATCGGCTTCTTGGATGGCATCGCAACGCCCCTCTTTGTGTAAGTTAATGTCTGTCTCTTCTTTTGGACTAAATATATCATATTATTAACTGTTTTATAGAACGTGTAATATACATGGGTGATTGGGAGTTTGGTTCCCGGTCGAGTCAAACCATTGACTTATAACATTGATATGTGTAGCTTCCTAGCTTGGCGCTCTGTATTAATAGGATAGGGTAAGGACTGGTTAGCTCACTGTCAGGATAATGTGACTGAGTGGGATATCGGGTCATGGTGCCGACAGCCTGATTCCACAGTGGGGCAGTGGTATAAAGTCACCATGAGTGCATCACAAGTCGGTACCCATCCTGATATGACCTTCGATGTTGCCAGGACGTAAGACTCAAACAACCAACCAGCCTATAATATCATAATTATGTGCTCTATAATCCATTATGGGAATATAAACAAGGACACTACCGATCTTCAGTTCCCTATGTAATAGTTAGCACTTATCCTATCTAGCTGACCCTGTTATTATGACATAGACCACGGTGGCGCCCCCTGTGAGCGGCCCTGTGCACTGTATGCCAGCTGCGCCTGGCCTTAACGCATTCAATTTAATGTGGAATAACACAGGACGCAGGACGCTCCCCGATCCAGCTCGCCTTCTATCTGGAATCATGCTAGCTTGACACTCATCTGTGCGATACGGTATGTCTGAGGGTTTCTGCAACCCGTGTGGTAAAATTCATTCTGGACCGAGGTGCATTACTGACGTGAAACGGGAGGACGCCGCAGGCAACCACATACGCATAACGCGCAAATTCTCGGCGGTCAAGATGGCGACGGCAGGAGAAGCCTCCGATGAGCGAGTGATGGAGGATATCACAAAAGACGTACGGAGTATGTGCATTGATGAAGAGGAGCGACGCGTGAGGGAGGAAATAAGGCAGCTGGAAAGGGACAAGCGCATGTTTGACTTGGAGGAACGACGGACCGTGTTAGTAAAGGAAAAGGCGGCCAGGGACACAGTGAAGCCACCACCAGCCGAGCAGGGCGGAGCAGCCCATACGGAAAGAGGTCACTCAAGTTACGGGGAGGTATCGCGCAAGAGCCGGACACGGCGGCGCAGATCGCACTCTCGTAGTGACTCCAGTTCACGTAGCAGGACAAGGAGCACGTCCCGGAGACGGAAAAGTAAGTGGTCTTTAAAAAAACTATACTGAGGATAAGAAGGATGTGCGCAAACTATCAGTGGCCGAGTTACAGGAGGCATCATGCCTGTGGTTCCTGAGCCTAGATGGTGTGACGTTAAAAGATGGCCAAGCCCTATTCAGCCACCTTGCTTACATTGCATCGAAGGCTAAGCATGAGCTGTTCAAAGACACTGCCCATGTTCGATATGACACGGCCGTGCGTAAGCTGGCGGAACGGGAGGGTTTCGCTGCATTCACGGCAGGGAATGCGGCGGCGAGCCTGATCCACTACGGGCATGAGGCCATGCGGGCCAAAACTAAGAGTGCGACCACCGGGAATCCAAAGGGGCTCAAGACCTATGAAAAGGGAGGCAAGCGGGCCTGCTTCCCCTGGAACAAGGAAGTGGGTTGTGACAGTAAGGAGGGGGACTGTAGCTTCGGGCATTGGTGCAGCAAGTGCGGGAGCCGCAGCCACAAGCGCATTAAGTGCACCCGGGACTGACGGTGCACCGGGACGCGCCACACCGGGGACGCGGAGCATGACCCAGATTCGGCCATACCGCGGGAAAACGGGGGCGCGGGGTGGGGCGCAGCGAGCACTCAAGCAGCCACACAACCCGGCGGTGGACGCGGCCGGGGCAGGGACGGTAGCGGTACTGGGGTTTGGGACACCCAGGCAGACACACAACCCGGCGGTGGACGCAGCTGGGACAGGGACGGTACCGGTCTCCGAGGTACTGGGTGTGATGCATTACTTGACGGCGCCGGAGGGCGTGGTATGGATGTTTACAGTGGCGCATGTGGGTCAGTGAAGATGCCCGAACCGCAGGGCTGGCTTCCCGCACGTGGGGAGGTCCCGGATGTAAACAACAACAACACTGTGGTCGCGGCACGCGGGGAGGCCCCGCCCCTGGGTGGGACTGACAACACGGGAGCCCCAGGGGGGGCGGGAGGCTGCCATGGTGGCGTTACGGAGGGTTGCAGTGGAGCACGGGGGTCAGTGGAGACACCCATGCCACGGGAGGCCCCGGATGTAAACAACAATAACAACACGCGGGACGGGGTGGACACCCTGATGGCGGCGGCGGGCACCCTGGGGGGGATCCCCGGTGACCAACAAGTGGGGGAGACACCCCACAGAGGCACCCCTGTATGGACAAGCAGGGGGGATGGCCTGGACCCGGGGTGGCTCCACGTCGAGGACGGCACAGGAGATGAGCATGTATTTGACATCACCGTCAGGGAGACGGTTACCGACTGTGTAGCCGACTTCCGACTCTGGAGGAGCTGCATGACAGGTTTGTGCAGCTGCACGCACAGCATTGATGGTGTCGTGTCCCAGATGAAGCCATGTAGGGTCTTCACAGAGCTGTTCATGAGGGGTGATACTGACCCCGATGCCGAATATATCATGAAAGGCATCTGCTTCGGCTTCATGGTAATAAACCGGGACTGCGACGCTTGCTATGAGTGCCATCAGGGCGCCGGGGGAGACCGTGAGGACAGAGAGGTCATGTCTGGCAAACTCAGGAAGGAGATCGAGGCAGGGGCTTTGACCAGGGCGGCGGACCGGCCGCTATGTGTGCATAGGCTCTTCTGCATCCCCAAGGATGGAGGGGGGGTGAGGGGCATCGTGGATTGCAGCAGACCAGAGGGGGAGTCAGTCAACAACTACACGGATAGCGTGATGGCCAAATTCTCCTACAATAGTGTCGACGATGTGGCCGCCCTGATGCAAGCCGGAGACTATCTCGCGACCGTGGACATCCGCGATGCTTACCGGGCGGTGAGCATCCACCCACGAGACCGGGACCGCCAGGGCATATTCTGGGACTTCGGGAATGACCCGGTCTTTTTAAGAGATAACAGGCTATGCATGGGGCTGGCCTCCAGCCCTTATGTCTTCAGCAAGCTGTCTGATTTTGTTGTCCGCTGTGCAGTGCGTGAGGGCGTGGGGGAGGTGGTAAATTACCTCGACGACTTCTGTATCGTAGCTCGGGACTTCGACGCGGGCTGTACGGCCCAGGCCACCCTAATGGGGATCCTCCGGAGATTGGGCTTCTACATAAGCTTCCCAAAAGTCACCTCCCCGTCCACCAAAACAAGGTTCCTGGGTATCGACATCGACACCATCGCCCTGGAGATGTCGCTGCCGGAGGACAAGCTGACCAGGATGACCATGGCGCTTCTGGCCCTGGAGGGCCGGAAGAAGGCTAGGAGGATCCAGCTGGAGCGGCTGGCTGGCTTGCTGGCGCACTGTGCGAAGGTGGTCCGGGGAGGCCGCACTTTCTGCAGACGCATGTACGACACGATCAACACAGTGACAAAACCCCACTTCAAGGTCCGCCTCTCGGGGGTTTCCATGAGGATAGACGATGGTGGCTGGACTTCTCCAGACGGTTCAATGGGAAGGCAAAAATAATCGGCCGCCATACCCCATACGTCTCGACTTACAGCGACGCCTCTGGGGAGGGGTTCGGGACGATCCATGCCGGCGATTGGAGGATTGGAGCCTTCGGGGAGGGACCAGACGGGAGGATCAGGGATGAGGTGGGCCACCACCACGCCACACCCGATGGGACTTGTAGGGGGGCCCACATAAACGTGCTGGAGATGTGGGCAGCCTTCTGTGCGGCCCAGACCTGGGGCCACCTGTGGAAGGACAGCACGGTGGTCATGGTCACGGACAATGAGACGGTCCGAGCGGCCTTGACCTCGGGTCGGTCCAAATCAAAGGGGGTCATGCACTTCGTGCGCAGGCTGTTCTGGATAGCGGCACAGTACAATTTTGATGTTCAGTCTGTTTATGTGAAGAGTGCTGACAACACGATCTGCGACGCCCTGAGCCGTTGGAGCGCCAGTGACAGTAAGGACCGAATCCGGGTCGCAGACGGAGCACGCAGGCTTTGTTGCAACCACATATTCACCAACTCCCCTGACCCTTCTATTTCCAGTTGTGGAGTTGCGGAGGGAGAAGCTGGCCGGGCAACGCAAGTACTACGCCCCAAACTCCATCACAACACTGGGGGTCCAGGTGAGACGATACCTGGAGTTCATTGAGGAGTTCGGGGGCCACTTTCCCACCACACCGTGCCCTCCGGAACAGACAGCACTGTATGCAGTCTGGCTGGCCAGGACTATCAAATACACATCGGTGTGCAACTATCTCAGTGGCCTGAACTTCTTCTTGAAGACGGAGGGCGCGGAGCCGATCGACTACAAAAACTTTGAGCTAGCATCCACGTTGAAGGGCATCAAGCGGGAGCGGGGTTGCCATCCCAGGCAGGCGGCCCCCTTACTGCCTGACATGCTTAGGCGAATATTCGCTGCCCTGACCACCTCGGCGGGGCACACCGCCTGGCGGGCGGCCATACTGTGCAGCTTTAGGGCACTACTGAGGAAGTGCCAGGTGACAGCCTCGGACTCGTCACTACTCAGGGGAGACTTTTCCTTTCTCCCATGGGGAATGTTGGTGCGAGTTCGTCGCTCCAAGACGATACAATTCGCGGAGCGGATGCTCGAAATACCTGTGGCTAGGTGCCCGGACCTCTCCCTGTGTGCAGTTTATTGGACTGAGAGACACTTCAGGGAGGTCCCAGCTGGGCCTGATGCCATGGCGTTCCGGATCCCCACGCCAGCGGGCGCCACGATGGAACTGCGATACTCGACATACCAAGGGATGCTGAAGCACTTCTGTGGGGTCGCGGGATTGGACGCTGGGGACTACTCATCCCACTCCTTGAGGAGGGGGGGCTGTACCTTCCTATCATTGTGTGGCGCCACCCTGGAAGAGCTCAGGATGCGCGGTGATTGGGCGAGCGATACCATCTTCGCCTACCTGCAGACGCCATTGAGCGTCCGCATAATGAACGACATTAGGGTTTCCACGGCACTGGCCGGTATACTGAGACTGTGGGGTTGGGGGGACCATGGGTCTCTTGGCATTTAATATATCTCCGCCAGAGAATATATATCTTCTTCTCAACCACATCAGTCTTATCTTGTTCTGTTTATTGGGGCCAACTGTTTATGTGCTCTATAATCCATTATGGGAATATAAACAAGGACACTACCGATCTTCAGTTCCCTATGTAATAGTTAGCACTTATCCTATCTAGCTGACCCTGTTATTATGACATAGACCACGGTGGCGCCCCCTGTGAGCGGCCCTGTGCACTGTTTGCCAGCTGCGCCTGGCCTTAACGCATTCAATTTTTAACTTTAGGTGGGCATTTAATATATCTCCGCCAGAGAATATATATCTTCTTCTCAACCACATCAGTCTTATCTTGTTCTGTTTATTGGGGCCAACTGTTTTTTTATATATATATATATATATATATATATATATATATATATATATATATATATATATATATATATATATATATATATATATATATATATATATATATATCATAGCCTACAGGATAAACAAGACATGGAAACGGGTTGAAGTAGGTTGAAATAGGTTTATACCTTACTCAGGCTCAGGTAAAATCACTTCTGCCGATATATACCAAACAAATTTCAAAGCAGTGAGAGGTGGACGATCCCTGGTTAACCACGTCACATTCCGCCAGCGGCGCCACCGTCCAATGTGCTCCCGCACTTGCGAGGGATCGAATCCTACACGCATGCCCATTGGTCGGCTTACAAATAAATACATGCACATTATCTCTTCCATTATATTTATATATTTATAATACTTATACTCCACATATAACTATATATATAGTGTGGGTACGTATGTATCTATGTATGTATTTATCTATGTATGTATATATGTATAATAACAACTTCTGAGGGTTTCCATGGCGTGTTGTGCCCCGCGCAGGGGGCCGGCGAGGTGCATGCTGGACCCCACCCTCACCACTTGAGCCGGGGGGGGGGGGGGGGAGGTACTCCAGAGCTTATTACATGCGATAATGGGATTATCACTATCCATATTTATCTATGTATGTGTATGTATGCTGCTACACAAAGCATTGTTTCAATCCACTATTCAGATCTATTGGTGTTATTGTTTTATTCTAGCAAGAATTGTTGGGGGGGTTTTGGTGCAGAGTGTTTGCTTTTTTTTAGGTATTGGTAATGGTAATGGTAATGATTAATTAATATTAACCTACTTACTAACTCAATAGGCCCCACCTGAGATTACCATGAACACAAGTTCAATCACAAAGGTGCACCCTACATCCCCCATCACCCTTTCAACGAGTATGTTACTACTAGAAAGATAATCAGTTATGCCCCACCCCCTACTAACGTCTACCATACTAGTCTAACATAGTTACCTCCCCGCATATGTTTCTTTTTCGCTTATCGTGTTCTTTACCTATCATTAATATACCGATGTTTTGCTTATTTTCCTGTAATTGTCTATCTGTATATTGTTCTAGATTTGTTTACTGTGTAGAAGCAATTGAGATTAGGGCTGGAAGACCAGTGCATTAGCACTGACAATATGTTATTCAGAGGAATAAAAACACTTGAACAAAAAAAACATGATATAACCTTACGTATGTAGCATTTCATATAGGACTAGTGCAAAAAAAAATTAATGAAATTTCAAGGAAAGGTAATTAACTAATGCAGGCGTGGTTGTCTTTTTGTTGTTTGCAGGATCTTGACGGACATATTTCCCGATGCGTATGAAGTTAAGGCGGCTGTCAAGAAAAACCGCCAGATGTGGGTGACAATGCACGAAAAGGTGCAGAAGGAGAAGATCCAGCTCAACACATCAATGGATGTGTTCGAGTTGGAGCTGGAGGGAGAAGATTCGTGATGGGGTTCTCCAATCACCGCCGACAGTCAACAGGCACGGTGTGACAGCAGTCTGTCGTCACTGACAGTGTGACAGCTAGATAAAAGATTCACATCTGACTTAGTATTAGGCTACTGTAGTACGGGGTAAATCTGTTATCTACGTGACAGCGCTTCACCTGCGCTTCGTCGCCCATCCCTCCACTCCACTCCTCACCTTACCTCCTCTCCTCCCCATTTAGAAAATATAAAAAATGTTAAACCCACAGAAAACGCCGTGACTTATGCAAGGAACAGTGAATTAAACGTAGCACCCCCTGACATTAGCCGGTAGCGGTAGGGGAGCAGACCTAAATGTCTTTATCAAGTTGACATTTGAAGCGCGGAACTTGGGACGGTCGGATGATGCGGATCTACAGCGCGGAGATAACAACTCCCTCCTCCACACCCCACTCCCAACTCCTTTACTTTAAAAAAAGTGTTATATTTAGTAACAAAGCAATATCGGTGACAGGTATGGCACTTTGGGGGCCATTTGCAAACAGTGAAAATATGCATATATATATAGATATATATATATATATGCATATCGTACCAATATATATATATATACAGTTGGGGTTTCCTTTCTCATTTCACTTGTGTGTGTCCATTTTTATATTGTACTTGAGATTAGGTCGTACCTGCAAATACACAATGAGGCCAGTCATCGTGGGTCTGGGTCTGGGTTGTCCTCGTTCAATAGAACTATTCAGTGGATTTTTAACCAGATTCCCCCTTTTTTTCTTTTTGAAATTAGAAAAGTCAAACATATATATCACTACGCATCTGTTTGGTCACTTCTTTTTTTTTATGAGTGATTTTTATTCATTATGCCATTAGCCAACATGTATGCTATTATCTAGGCAGGTCTCAAAGCTCGAAAGGCTACCTCAATCTCGAAATGAGCTTGAGGTAGCACAAGAACTTAGTTTCTTTAATGAAGATAACGTCATGGTAAGAGCCATAGATCGAAACTGAACTATGTCTTTTCTATTTTCGGAATTTTACTTCTATTTTAGTATGAGATGCTAAACTTCGTTAGCAGCTGTCACTGCCAGTATTGTCAGTAGATGCAGCTGCTGGGTGCCAATTAGTACTCATTGTGCTATTAATTAACACAAAACTAAAGTGCTAGTTGCTATGGTAACCTCGACTAATTTATAGTAGCATAATCCGATCGATGCCTTTAAGTTTCTGGGTTTTTTTTAATGATGAATATATTAGGTTGATCATTGTAATCTATGTTAGTTTGAAGTAACTATTATTATAAATAGCTAACCTTAGAGATACTTGAAGTGAAAACATGGCAACTAATTTTGATGTGCACATCAAAATGCTGGACGCCATACTCTTCAGTAGTAATAGGTTCGACAAGAATGATTTCAATGAAACAATAAATGCTTAATAAATGCACCAGTATTTAAAGCTGCATAGTCCAATGAAATATTAAATTTTCAACAACAAAACAATTATCTAGATTTGATTTGACATATCTAACTTATATACTGATGCACTTATTAAGCATTTGTTTCTGCATATAATGCAATACCGAGTCAATTTAATAGAACATGTTACTGTAGAAGTCTATGGTGTCAGAGTTTTGGCAAGCTTGCCAAAACTAATTTTCCATGTTTGTACTCAAAATATCTCACAAGTTTACCATTTAAAATAAAAGTAACTTTGAACTAATGTAAAGTAGACACTAGTGATCGATCTAATATATTTATCTCAGAAAAAAATACAGAAATTCAAAACCATCAGACTATGCAACTTTAAGTTGGATCTATAGTATGAAATCTAGGTAGATGTCCTGGTTTTGAAATGTTGGTGATTTCATCGGACTGTGCAACTTTAATGAATTTGTTTGCATCATATGACATGGCTAAGTAGGCTACACGAGTTAGATTTGACACTAAAGGTTTGTTTGTTGGAGTTTTACGTCCTGACGACATCTAAGGTCATATCAGGAATGGACAGTGAAGGAGAGTGTGCAAGGGATCTCTCAGATGCGTCATGGCTTATTATTGTAGGGACATTTGACAATGTGATACATATTTTAAAGGTGCATATTAAATGTTAGTCGGTAGTGAGTGTATTAGATGACTATTCATGTGGTGCTTGGAGTGAAGTTGGCTTTACTTCACAATGACACACTATGACAGCTACCTATAGTGGCATTCTGACGATTACACAGTAGTTATGACCGAGTAGAAACCTAATCTCAACCAGGCCAGTTATTTTTTTTTTTTTTAATTGAGACTAAAATGCTAAATGTATTTGCTTGAAAAGACAGGAGGAGAATCCATCTTAGAAATTAGGGGGAGGCCTGCCACAGTTCAATATGCATTGTCCATTGACAAGAAGTAATTGTGACACAATATTATTGTTGTTTGCACAATTTCATTATTGGGGCCACAATGAAGTATTATGGCTGTACAAACATGCACATTGCTGTCTTCTAATTCTGGTGTTTTGACCTTAAACACGCTCCACCCTGTGAGTATTCCCTACTCATCTGTCCTGTTCTCCATACGGTAGCCTTCTTAAAATACTCGTCCCTGCAGTGATACTTCATAACACTTATTCATTAGTATATATAAGTTATTCAACTTAATTTCAAACAGAAGACTTCCGCAAGATACTGTGACGCCAACGTGAACTTAATTCTGGATCATGTTATTTGCAGTTTTTCATCGGTTGTAGAACATGGCATTAAAGTTGCATAGTGCGATGGTTTTGAGTTTCTGTAATTTTTCTGAGATAGATATATGAAATTGATCTATCTTACTGACCAGACGGGATGGCCGAATGAGTTAGAGCGCTCATCTCCTGTGCTGGTAGATCGTGGGGTCGTGGGGTCGAGCCCTGGTCGAGTCAAACCAATAACAAAAATGTATATGTGTTGCTTCCTAACCTGGCGCTCGGGATTATTAGGATAGGATAGGACAAGGACTGGTTAGCTCAGTGTCAGGATAATGTGACTGAGTGGGATATAGGGTCATGGTGCCGGCGGCCTGGTTTCCCAGTGGGACAGCACTATAAAGTCGCCATGAGTGCGCACTGTCACAAGTTGGTACTGTCCTGGTATGACCTTAGGTGTTGCTAGGACGTAAAACAACAAACAAACAAAAACATCTGTCTTACTTTAGTTTGAAGTAAATGTCAAATGACTTTCGGGCAAGCATGCCAAAACAGTGACGCCATAGGATTTTGCAGTAACAGGTTCTATTAAATTAACTTTGTATTCTCTGTGGCAACACATGCTTAATAAGTGCATCAGTATCTAAGTTAGCTATGTAGAATCAAATCTAGATAATTGTCTTGGTTCTGAAAGAGTTTATGTCTCATCGGACTATGCAGCTTTAACTCCAGGGTAATAAGTTTGGCTAATAGATTGAATTGACATGGCTTCCTATGCTGGATATACACCGGACCTTCCATCTTACGCCCCCCCCCCCCCTTCTGTACACACACATGCCTCCCGGTGTGGCATGCTCAGCCGTGTCCATTGCTTCTGCGCATGCGCGGATTTATTATTCTATAAAGTCACCATGAGTGCGCACTGTCACAAGTTGGTACTGTCCTGATATGACCTTAGGTGTTGCTAGGACGTAAAACAACAAACAAAAACATCTGTCTTACTTTAGTTTGAAGTAAATGTCAAATGACTTTCGGGCAAGCATGCCAAAACAGTGACGCCATAGGATTTTGCAGTAACAGGTTCTATTAAATTAACTTTGTATTCTCTGTGGCAACACATGCTTAATAAGTGCATCAGTATCTAAGTTAGATATGTAGAATCAAATCTAGATAATTGTTTTGGTTTTGAAAATTATATGGCTCATCGGACTATGCAGCTTTAACTCCAGGGGTAATAAGTTTGGCTAATAGATTGAATTGACATGGCTTCCTATGCTGGATATACACCGGACCTTCCATCTTACGCCCCCCCCACCCCCCTTCTGTACACACACATGCCTCCCGGTGTGGCATGCTCAGCCGTGTCCATTGCTTCTGCGCATGCGCGGATTTATTATTCTTTTTGTATCTCTATTTCCTACTGCAGGAATTCACCACACTTTTATTGATCTTTTCTTGGCTGGGGGGAGGGGTCTAGAATTAGCCTACTTAGGCCACGGTTGTAGTGAATATCCAAATAAGTCTTAGTGAAGTGTCTTAGCTGACAGCTTGAATGTGGATGGATTTTGACGCATGCGCAGACGATGCTGTTAGATTCTGACGCATGCACAGAAACGATGGACACGGCTGAGCACAGTACACAGCTGAGCACGCCACACTGGGTCTCAATGTACGGGACTGACAATGGTGTGTCCCCACATCGTACCAATTCCGCTGTCACTGTGATATCAAAGGTTAATTATAGCTATAATACACACATGTTCTTCTGACGTGGATACATCGTATATATTGTCATAGATTGATCAGTCAGCGAGCGACCTGGAATAATATTAAGCAGCAGTGAAGAAGAAACTGGTACAACACTCACACAACTTGGGCCAGTCGCTAAACCCTTAGTCGTGAATACATGTAGCAACTGTAGCAATGATAAGACGTGGGCAATAATTGACGACCTGCATTTAGATTTTAACAGTTATATTTCTCTACCCGTCCAAATAATCTGTTATTTATGTCAGTGTGTGTATATATATATATATCCATGAGCCGGAATTTATGAATGACTTAAATGGTTAAATACTATACTGTCAAATTTCATGACACTACTAGGGCGCACAATACTGGCTCCGGGTTTATTTGGGGGTTTATTGTTTGATCTTTTTTTTAGTAGCATGTTTTATGGCTCTCTTCTTATTTTTGCTTTTAATAACACTGTATTCTTACCCGAATAATATGACTCATTGAGGTAACATTGCTAAGATATCTTAAGAACAAATTATAATTTTTGTTAAATGCATGAGATTCGGCGAATTTTACTATTATTATTATCATTAAATAAGGAATTGTATATAGGTGCTACACGCTTTTGACATGAAGATGGGGGTAATTTTCCCTTGTGGGTTGTTTTTCGCTTTGTGCTAAGGTGTGTCAGTAGTTCTACCTCTCGTGTGCTGACCCACCTCTGTTCGATGTGTCCCCTAATGGCGACCTGCTGTCTGAGTGAGCAGCATCCCTTTACTTTACACGGCCATGTTCCCAGCTTATCGCTCCTCCCATCTAAAGCCGTCTTCACACGTACAGTTAAAACGGGTTTATTTAAGCCGGTGTAGCTAATCCATCACACAAACTGGTTTACATGTAGTGAACTAGTTGAGATGACTTGGGGCTAAACCGATTTAGCGCCGCATTCACACTCACATTTTAAACCGGTTTAGTTAAACCAGTTTAGTTAAACCAGTTTAACAGGTGTGTACACCACTTAAAACATGGGCGGGTTACTTATATATGTTAAATATTAGGGAGAGGGAAGGTGTTTAAAAAAGATATATTCGGTAATGCCCATCAGTAGCTTTTAAGGATCAACACCTGATTGGTTGATTGGTTGGTCTGACCTTAATGTAGGCTTCATATATTATTAAATATCTTCCTTGTCGTATGAGGCAGGTTTGTGTAGATGCGGCCAGACCTCCCCACTGGTGACACCTCCCATTTTTCACACTTAATTAAAGACAGATATTTCATTCATAAGAAGACACCGGGTCAGTTGACAGTGTCTTGTGGGTATGGGATATGTAATCATGCAAATATGACGATAAGACTTGCTACCATCCCCAAGCCATGCATGAGTTGAGTGTTGTATGCTTAATTATTTTCCCTTAATTTTATTTTTCCACAATTATTTCCGAACTGAAACACTTGGTTTCGTTCAATGATCAATCTCCTTCCCATGCCGTCACCTAACCGAATTGTATTATTGTGAATTATTCAACGGGTTTCGTCAGCAATACTTATTTGTTTTCCCTTCAAACATTATAGAAGTCAATTTTGGAATATGAACTCGCATATCAAATGAAATCTCAGCGGTTGTTTTTTCTGTGTATATCATCATAAATAGATAACTATGCATTCGGAAAAAGAAGAGAACAGATATATCTAACTAGTATGACGTAAATCGATTATGAAAGTCGTTTTGGGGGGGGCACACTTTACTTGCAATAATATGAACTTTGCTAACTATAAGCTTCACGCATTGAGTGTTAGAGGTATATTTTCTACTAGAGAATTGCTTCGAATGAAGGAAACCGGTGAATTCTCTGATGAAGCAGATGTGGCTTTCGTTTCGCCAGGGTTTGATGAACATTGGTACATTGGTATTTGTAACCCTTAGGAGGAATGTGGTGGGAAGCATTCAATAAACTTAAGTATTTACCTTCACATTTGCTTCTAATTTTAGCGGTATCAGTTTTGGGCTTCTTTTTTTCATTGCCGTGACTCAGTAGTTGTAATTGGTCGCCTGGTCTGTATCTCGCTCGGCCGTGTGTAGGTAGGCCTATTTTGTATAGACCCCTTTCAATGTTTATAAACATTGTGTATGCGCACACAGCTTGGCTGCAGAACGAATGCACACTGCCATTGAGTTTATTCAAAATTAATAGAAATGCAGAACCTGAACCGTATAAATGTAATATAATCTGTGTGTTAAACATGTTTTCTGTATGTACTCCAAGTGGGTTGTTTCTCGGTGGTGTGGTTTTAGAGAGATTTCACTTTTTCTGTATGAAGATTGCTCACGGCCATTGACAATGCATTGACTATGCCGATATGCACAGTTCAAAATGTCAGTTTTATTCAAAGTTAATAGAAATGCAGAACCCTAACCTTATAAATTTAATATAATCTGTTTGTTGAATATGTTTCTAGATGGTGTGGTTTTAGAGATATTTAACTTTTTCTGTATGAAGATTGCTCATGGCCATTGACAATGCAGTGAGTTTGCCGATACGCGCAGTTCAAAATGTCAATTATATTCCAAATTAATTGAAATGCAAAACCCTAACCTTATAAATTTTATATAATCTCATAGTTGACTATGTTTTCTATATGTGGTCCAAGCAGTTTGTTTCTATGTGGTGTGGTTTTAGAGATATTTCACCTTTTCTCTATGAAGATTGCTCATTGCCATTGGATTTGCAGTGTGACAGTGTGTCGTCCTGCAGCCAATCAGCGCGCGCACACTGACCTAAATACCTATGCTGACGTCATATGAAATAGGTCTATACTACTGAGCATCGCGTGTAAGGAGAGGCACACCGTTCAAATGGTTGGTTGGTTGTGAGTTTCTAAGGTAATACCAGGACGGGTACCGACTTGTGACAGTGCACACTCATGACGTCTTTATAGTGCTGCTTCACTGGGAAATCAAGCTACTGGCATCATGACCCGATATCCCACACAGTCACGTTATCCTGACACTGACACAAGTATCAATTTGATAAGTCTTCTGTTTGAGTAGACCGGGAACCGAACTCCCGATCAGGCCCGCGCTCTACCGATTCGACCACTGCGCCCGATCTGTTCAAATAGTCACGAGATTCTTCTCAACACATGACCCCCCCCCCCCCCTTATTCATTCAATCTGGGGCTGATATTTTGGCAATTTGCTATGTTACTAATGGTTAGTGTTACATTCGAATTTCAGGCCATTTAGGTGCCATGCTCTATTTTCCATTGGAAAGGAATATAATAAATACTTATATAATAGGTGAACAGATTTGCATCTATTGTAAGCATTGCTGGTGATTGTTCCTTAGCCAAATTATACAACCATTGGTTAGTGATGCTTCTATTTTCAAGAGATTTTGTATAGATCTAGTGGGAAAGGGTTTCATGCTTTTACTCGCTATTGTGACCAGGTTTAATTAGAGTATTGCATGTAGTTAATACTAAGCTCCAGGTGTGACAGATATTCTTGTTTACAGTTAGTTCATTTGTTTCACAGTGCAAATACCGTGTAACGCCATCAACTGGTTTAACTTAAAATAAAGTTATTATAGAATGTACTATTGTTTGGGGTTTTTGTGTGTGTAAAATGTTACAGTAGAATATTGTGATCTTTATTAAATCTTGACTGTTATACATGTGATACATTGATTAAAATCACCATTTTTAAAATTAATTAACCAAAGCGTGCACAACTCATTTAAACAGGCATAACGCACATAAATATAAGGAGCTTACAATGTGCAAAATCAACTATGTTAAACCAAAGACCCTATAACACTTAGACGGCTCACTCCCTGTCTCTCCCATGGTAATGTAAATTTTGCAGTGCCATTTTGTGATGGGTTTGATCATCCCAGCTGCTGGCTGGTGTAAACACATACAAGGTGAGAGGGTGAGTTAACAATTTTAAAAAGAGAGATTGTCGTTTGGATGCTGATGTTGCACCGACTGCATGGTCCCCATGCTCTCCCCCCTCCCTCCTCCCGGCCTCACTGCCCTTCCCCCTCCCTACCCCGCCCTCCCCTCCTCCTCCCCCCCCTCCTTCCTCTCCCCCATCCTCACCCACCTCACTTGGCATCCTCACACCACACCTCCCTCTCCTCTCCCCCTTCCCCCGCCTCCCCCTCCCTCCCCCACACTCCCTCTTCCTCCCCCGCACTCCCTCTCTGCCTCCTCCTGCTCACCTCCCCTCCCCCACACTCCCTCTTCCCCCCACCCTCCCTCTCCCCCTACCCCTCCCCCTCCTCAGTCGCCGCTCTCACAACCTCCTCCCTGATGTAAGCGGGGGGGTGGGGGGGGGGGGTCCCCACTGGTTGCATGTTGCTACTCCTATAGAACTCCCACCACCACCGCTACCCCCACACCACCCCTCCACCTCCCCACCCCACCCACCCCTGCCACCATACACACATTCCCCCAGCACCCTTCTTCCAGCACACTAACACATACACACATACATGCCCAAGCACACACACCATTCGGACAACCCATTATAACACTATCAAAATGATCAAACCCACCACTTGGTGCGCTGGCTATTCGCTTGATTACACAATAGTCAATACAGGCTGAGTGAGCCGTCTTAGTGTTATAGTATATTAAGTTATACTCACTTATAGGGTCTTTGATTAAACTTAAAATAGAATTAGATTTTTAGAATTAAATTTATAATTAGATATATTTAAGGTCAATTTAGAAACTCATGCCACTTGATATTATCAGCCATTTTCATTTCGTACTTCTGTTTCACTAATTAGTATAAGGGCAATGTCTAATGACACAAGACATGTGGCTGAGGTGGGTTGTGATGGGTGATCAACAGTACTGCCACCTTGTGTCTAAATCTGACTCAGGGAATTCCCTTTAAGTCTCGTTTTCAAAGTGGGGAATACCTTCTAAGGCCACAATGGCGACCTCGGACGTGGAACTTCAGGGTTATGCTAAAACTTATATTATTCCATTTGTTGTGTTCGTTGTTGTCATCAAATTGTCAAGAAGACAGCAATCTAAACTATACGCTAAGGCCTACGCCTACATAGTTAACAGAATAGGATACAGGTATAACAAACTGATCAAAACAAGGAAGGACAAACTTTTTCTCGGGCTCCACGAACAAGCAACGCACAGTGAAAGACGGATTTCGATCCTTGAGATCGGAGCTGGCGGCGGGGCAAACTTCGAATACTATCCTAAGAACGCAAATGTTACTTGTTTGGACCCTAACCCCGAATTCGCCAAGTACTTGGAGCAAAATATAGCAGAGTGCCCGTGGGTAAATTTGGTGGAGTCGGTGTGGGGATCGGCTGAAGATATGAGTGCGTTTCCTAGCGGCAGTGTGGACGCAGTTGTCTGTACTCTTGTGTTATGTTCGGTAAACAACCAAGACGGCGTGCTCAAAGAGATCTATAGGATTCTTAGGCCTGTACGTATACGTCGGTTTCATATTTCACCACTTTGTAAAGGTTCCTTATATGTATTCGTCGTATGTTGGGCTGAGTATCACCGTTTACACCGCGCACATGCATCCGTCTGTGTACTTTGAACTTCAGCCGGGCGGTGTCATTGAACTTTTGAAGTTGAACGCATGCATCGGCATCATCGTGCCTCCAGGGGCGTAATCGATTAATCAACTCGGGTCACCCGAGCCACTTTTTGGCGCATGCGCACATCCTACAGACTCGGGTCGAATAATCGAATACACTTCTCCGCGCTCAGGTGGAAAAAATGATTTTTTTTTTAAATAACCGATAAAACTACAGCAAAATAGGCTTTAAAGTATTTTATGATGGCCTGGTTTAGCTATATTTCCATTTCATTAATCTAAGTTATTCTTTAAAAAAAAACATGTATGACTGGTACTGGTAGCTGTTATCCTGCAGGACGGTACCGGCGCAAATGTGACATCATCGCTCGTAGCCAACCCCAGCTACGAGGTGGGTTACTTGGGTCGGATCGTTTTGCACACGGCACGTGTATTTGTCGACTCTACTCGCAGTGTTCGATTTGAAATTCTGACAACTCGGGTGACCCGAGTCGCCCAGGTCGTGTTAATCGATTACGGCCGTGGAGATGGACTAGAGTCTAGATGAGTAAATTAATTGTGTTACTGCGTGTGGTTTGGGTTTATATTTTATCATTATATATAAGCAACTAATATTATATTATATGTTTAGTTTTACATAGACCAGTTATACGCATACATACTTCCAAGCTATTTTCAGTATTGAAAAATCCTCTAAATATAATTATCAGGAGTTGAACAGGGTGGGGGGAGGGACCTACTCCTAGCCCGCCCCCATTAACCGGCCTCCTAACCGGATTTATTTATCGTTCAACAGATCGTTGCATAACACCAAACGTATATTGAGAGAATAATAAGTAATACAAACCTATCAGCAGGGATGAAAGATCTCCGCTATTTCGCGGATTTCCGGGATTTTTCGTGTAGCTAAAAGTGTAGACTAATACTTTTTTCAAATGCCGCAGCACCATCTCGTGCAGATGGCGAAGCACTATCAGCCTATACTACTAATACGTTCTTCAATCGTATACGTAATACTAATAAACCCGACCTCCGGGAATTTTTCCGCTATTCCCTGACAATGCTAAACCTATGTGAGAATATCAGCATTTCCGCTTTTTTTCCCAGAGACCACTTTCATCCCTGAAGATTCAGCATACAGTTTCTGATGTGCTAGTGTTTTTATTTTTTAGATGTGCTTCTTATAATGTCGTATAATTGTGTTTTTGATGATTGAATAGGCCTAACTCATGTTCGCTTGGTATCTGTAAGGTATGCGTGGAGTATCTGAATAAAAATCAGTAGAAATGTAAATGTGCTTCACTGGTCACAGCTGGTCCAGTGTATTATTAACAACCCCACCCCAACAACGTAATTTATAAACTCGCATAACTAACTACACTAGAGTAACACTAGAATATTTCTAACAAACTGACTAAACCTCTTGACTAACTCCAACATTGAAACTTACTACACCTTTACCAAGTGAATACAGAAGATAACTTCTGCTTACATTCTAAATACTGTCTAAATACTCACATTGATCTGACTAATATTGATCTAGTTATATGACACTACTGTTACCATAATGCTATGGAACTTTTGGGTTACAGAATTTGATTGTGTTACATGATGCAAATTGTGTATTCAATGGTTATTATATACCTTTTGTGTAAATAACCCAGAATCGAAAAATGGGTGTAAGACCAGTGCTTCGGCACTGACAAAAGACTTATTCAGCAGAATAAACATATTTACCACAAACAAACAAAATTCAGTACAGAAGTGAGCACACTATAGCTGGCATTTGCTTCCTTTGTGCAACTTAAATGATAAACAACCCTGGCGAGTTTTGTTGGAATATAAAGCTAACTATCGTATTCTATATCCAGCACACTAAATCTTTATAGAGGCTTGTCATAAAGGGCTTAATCAAATCAGCAAGGACTTTCCAAGTGGTGCAAACTATGATGATATTAATAGTTCTATTAACAGGATGACTGATGGTTCGTCTGTGGTTCTAGAAAGTGTTGGAAGTTTTAAATACATTTTGAAAGTTGAAGATAAAACTTGTTTTATGTATCAAATTTGGGAAGGTTATGGAAAACCATCGACATAAATATGATGACAGATTGTTCATTTTATATATAAGTTATATAACGTGCCTTCCCCCACCTTTTTTTTAGTCTAAAGTAAGTGATAACACTTTGTTGTTCTTATTCCAATAGTGTATATTTACGGAACTAAATAGGCTTTTTAAAAACTATTTTAAGTGGTCGTGGAAAAGTATTGGAAAATGGTGGCTTAAAGATACATAGTTTGATTTTTTGAGTATCTGCCCATTTTTTCAGATAAATATAATAGGTAGATTTTTATCTAGTCTAATTTACTTTAGATTGAAGAATCTTTGAGGTTAAAGGCATAACAACTGCATTTAGAACACTAGAAAATTGAACAACGAGTCATATGAAAAATACAAAACCTTAAAGTTGCAAAATCAAATGGTTTTTTAATTGCTCAGTATTTGCTGCCATATTTCCTTTTACAGATTTAAATATAGTAGGTTGATCATTACAATCTGCTTTACTTTAATTTGTTGTAACCTTTATTTTAAGGGGATATATTTAGCGATATTTGAAGTGAAGACATGCAGAGTTCATATTTATAATTTTTTTAAATAATTATATATATATATTTTTTTTTTTTTACCTCGGTACTAAGCCTCAGGCTACTCGTAGCCGAGGGAGAAGGAAACACATCCGGGTCCAGTAATTAGCATAATCAACTCGCTCCGGCAGTTTTTCTATAGATCTACACCGACATACTAACTGTAAGTATGATACTTTGGACAGTAAATTTGCTTTATGATACTTTACCGCTGCTTTTTGTGAATTTTGAAACTTTTTTGTAGAAGTTTATTATTTTATCAGTGTTTTTATGATTCGTGAAACATCGATAGAACAAAGCGCCATTTTTTCTTTGTTCTTGTTTGCAGCCCATTGCCGAACGGAGAGAGGTGTGGTTGGAGCCACACTTCGTTGGGATTTATTCCTGGGTTTCTAATGAGATTCCCCACATTGTGTTATTTAGGCGTACCTCCGAATTTCGTAGCATTTTCTCCAACTTGTTGGCATATTGGACCACAGGAGGGAGAAGTGTACGGGATAGAGAGTGTGGGAGGCTACTGATACACTGGTCCCTACCCCTCGTTTGGTTTTGGTTTCGATACCATAAACCTATGACACTCACACATAATTCTCTCTCACGCCTCTGTTGGAATGGTGTAAATACGTTCTCCAACACCACTAGATGCACAATTTGGGGTTTCTTAACCTTTTGCGTGACATTTGGTTGAGTTTTCTGTAACTTTCGTTCGATTGATACAGGGTTCCGATGGCTACGAAGTGGAGTAAACCCAAAGCTCCCAGCAGGTTGACAGATGATGCTGACTCGTTGACGGTGCCGGCCTCTCCGGAACACCCGATATCCGAGGAGGTCAGTGGGCCAGAAGCAGGCCCGTCTGACCTAGAGGCGAGACTGACACGCCTCCTCCAGACGAAGATCGAGGAGATGATCCCGGCCAGATCTCGAAAGAGGACAAAGAGGCCGGTCCCAGAGTCTGATGACTCGGAATGGGAGGACTTCTCGGGTGAGGATTCCTCCGGGGATGACTCCTCTCCAGAGAGGGTCCCCGTTAAGAAGAGGAAGAAGGCCAAGAAAGTCGTCAGTTCGTCTGGCGACGAATATCCACTAGCCCGGAAGAAACCGGTAGTTAAGAGGAGGAAAAGCAAGAAACTGAAGAGGAAGAAGAAGAAGGACTCTTCTTCTAATTCTTCGTCGGACTCGTCCTCCACTGAGTCCGACTCGATACGCAGCGCGCCGGCAAATATGCCAATATAGGTGGAAAGGTGCAGAAGAAGTGCCAGGTGGAGAAAGCCAAGAAGGTACTCACCACCACCATGATGTGGGAGGCGATTAAGGGTCATTTCAACATCTTTAAACCAGCAGAGGTGATCACCAAGCTGGGTGAGAAATATACCGGGATAAAGGGAATCCCTGATTCAGTGGTTAATGATATGGACAGTGATGTGAAGCTCAGCGATGAACGCAAAAAGGTTTGAGGGCGCACTCCATACGGTCCATAATGCGGTCCTAGGAGCGTTGACGGCGATTGCGCCCATCGCGAATCGCATGCAAGCTGAGAACAAGTTCTCTTCACTCTGCAGCCAGATGGACGGAGGGATTGCCATGCTCACAGCAGCGAGCAACTTTCTGTCATACAGACGCTTTGAAAATGTGTTTAAGGCTGTCTGTATGGATGCAGGCAAAGAAGTTGTGCGATCCAAGAAGGTTGTAGACAACGATGGCAAGGAATATACCTTGTTCCTTCCGCCCAAACCCGTCAAAGGGAAGCTATTGGACAAATCTAAAATGTTCAGTGGAAAGCTACAATACCTTTTCAAACAGGTGGAGACGGGTTCGAAGTGTGGCAAGCATATGACAAGACAAGAAGGCTGGCGACACTAACAATGCTCGGTTCAAGAAAGGGCGAAAAGGTTCCTGGCTTGCCAGTTTGGAGCTCAGAGATGCGTATTATACGCTTCCTATTTACAAACCAGATAGGAAATTTCTGTGTTTTGTTTGGAATGATCAACTCTTTGAGTTCACCTGTATGACAAATGGTTTAGCTTGTGCCCCTCGTTAATTGTTAAAGCCAATATTTTCAATTATGGCTAGAAATGGACATATAATGTTCCCATATATTGACGATTCCTTCATTGTGGTCCAATCGAAGACAGACTGTCAACGAGCAGTCGATGATTTGTGTGCAACTTTCAATAAGTTGGGGTTTTACATTCATGACAAGAAGTCAGTTTTTACTCCAACCAAAAGTTTTAAATGTTTGGGTTTTCTGTTAAACACGGAGGATATGACCGTTTCACTAACACAACAAAAACTAGGAAAGTTTATCACTACAGCAGACCCAATTGTTGCAGTTAACGAGGCCTAAGATTAGGCAGGTTGTAGCTTTAATAGGAGTCATGATAGCCTATGCTCCAGGTGTTCTATATGGAAAAGCTCATATTAAGTCGCTAGAAATAGATAAGAATTTAGCATTACTAAAGGTAATTTTGAAAGGAAAATGTCTATTTCAACAGAAGGATTAGAAGATTGTGGTGGTATGCATTAGAATGGGCGAACCTAACCCTATTGTTATGACAGATGCATCCTTAGAGGGATGGGGTGCTCATAGAGACCATCAGGCAACTGGAGGACGTTGGTTGGATGATGAAATTTCTGATCATATCAATGTGTTAGAACTTAGAGCAATTTATTTAGGTTTATGCAGCCTAGTGCGTATACCGAATTTTCATGTCAGAGTGTTGACAGATAACACTACAGCGATGGCTTACATTCGTAATATAGGAGGGACTAAGTCCAAACCTTGTAACCAGGTAGCCAAATTAATTTGGAACTGGGCTCAGCAGCATGACATATGGCTAACATTGGCGCATATTCCAGGTAGTCAGACCACCTTAGCAGACAGGAAAAGTCACCATTTTCATGATCATTTGGAATGGTCTTTGAGTGACAACATTTTTGAGCAGATTTGTTTTAAATGGGGAACACCACAAGTAGACTTGTTTGCATCACAAAACAACTACAAGATATCTAAATATGTATCTTGGCACCCAGAGCCAGATGCTTGGCTAGTAGGTGCTTTTTCTCTGGTTTGGAATAACAAATTCTATTATATATCCCCACCATTCAGCATTATCAGCAGAGTGGCCAGGAAGATCAGAATGGATCGCACACACCCAATTCTGATAGTGCCAGAATGGGACACACAGCCATGGCTGGCATCAGTGGCATTGGGAGCAAGAGACAGCCTCAGATTCCCAAGAGCAAGGAGGAACTTACGACACCAAGGGCCGTTAACAACCCATGGAGACGTGTCAACGACACCCCTGCTGGCATTCCTTTTTTTAACAAACATTTAGAGCAATTTGGCTTAGACAGAGTTACCCAACAAAGGCTGATTTCACATGCCTGGAGGAAAGGAACAGTTAAATTGTATACTAGTTATTTAAAGAAGTGGGGACTTCATTGTTTAATTAAGAAAGTTAAGCCATTAAAGCCTACAATAGCCCAGGTAGTCAGATTTTTAAGAATGTTAGAAGATGAAGGATTAGGGTTTGGTGCAATTAATGCAGCCAGATGTGCATTGTCTATTATTCTACCAAGAATAGATGGACAAACGATTGGAAAACACCAGGTGATACACTGGTTTTTACGGTCGGTTTATGAAAGAAACCCACTGAAACCAAAATATAACAGATTTTGGGATGTATCAATAGTGTTTAAGCTGTTTAAGTCTTGGCCTAGTAATAGACATTTAGGTATTAAGGAACTAGGATTTAAGTTAGCAGTTCTGTTAATGCTGGTTACAGGCCATAGAGGACAGGCGATAGTAGCTTTGTCTCTAGAAGGACTGGAAATTGACAGAAAGGAGGCAACATTTGATTTAGATCAATTACTAAAATCAAACCGCACAGGGGACCCCCTGTCAACAGTACATGTGACTAGTATTCCTGATGATCGACGAATTTGTGTAGTGTCGGCCATTCATCATCATCATCATGCTGTCGGTCGCGATGCGACAAAGACTGCTTTCATTACTTGACTGCGGCTCTCCATTTAGCGCTCTGCTGTGAGAGTGATGTCCATGAGTCGGTCAATACATTTCATGAAAGCTGCCTGCAAAGGTGTTGAAGTGCTGCTGGCTTTTGCAAGTTACCAGCGGCACTCTCTCGGGGAGCAAATAGAGGTTTCACACCAACAAGATGTCAAGACAGGCGCAAAACTATTTGTCCCTGCAGTGGCTGGTCGGGAGATGTTGGGAGTTCCATACATCAACCGCCCTTAATGCTGCTGCAGTGACATGGTTTTCTGTTTAGGGTTTGCTCCCCTAGCCTTCGGTTCTGTCAAGAACCTGTACCACAAGGCAGTGGTTTACAACTCTGCAGGGCAGGGACGTCAAACTCCCTGAGGTATTGCAATACCTGCAATACTTGCATACCTCGGCCATTAGGGCTTATATATCCAAGACAAAAGGAATACGAAATTCAACACAGCTTTTGGTGAGCTTTATTAAACCGCATAATGGACCATTAAGGTACGTAAGATGGACCATTAAGGTACGTAAGGAAGCAGGCGTCAATACTGGACGATACGCTTCCCATTCAACAAGAGGAGCTATGGTCTCGAAGGCAAGACAACTAGGGATTTCAGTTAAGAGAATCCTGGCTCATGCAGGCTGGAAGACGGCTAGATCGTTTGCAAAACATTACAACAAATGACTAGAAAAGTCAAGTGGCCTAGCGACATGCTTACTCACCACTTAACAAGACAGGTGAGAAGTTAAAAATTGCATTGTGTTTGATACTGATGTATACTGAAATAAGAATGATTAAGGATAAAAATGAGGTTACGTAAAGGTCTCCCTCGGTTACGAGTAGCCCGAGGCTTAGTACCGAGGTAAAATAGTATAGTTATACAAATCTTACCTGGGTACAGATGATGGATAACTGTTGTTTTCTCGAGGTACAAGCCTCGGATAGTCATGGGCTAGGGCCCGCCCACCCAACCCTGCCACGACTATCATGTTCGCTTGTGCCAAGACGAAAACATTGAAGTATCCATATAAGTTTAAGATCATTTTTATCCTGAATAAGTAGGTAAAGATTGCTGGACCTGGATGTGCTTCCTTCTCCCTTGCCCACAACTATGCGAGACTTGTACCTTGGGAAAACAACAGTTATCCATCATCTGTACCCATGTAAGATTCGTATAGCTATACTATATATATGCATAGGCCCATGGAACCAAAACATTCACCTACTATATATATAGATAGTAGGTGAATGTTTTGGTTCCATCAGACTATATGTAATGATAGTAGGTGAATGTTTTGGTTCCATCGGACTATGCAGCCACACCCTGGCTGGAGTTTTCACAGACGAGTGCTGTTTTTGATTGGCTGTTTGGATTGGCAGGGTGGCCGGTTTTACTTCGTGGAGCATGTGTGCGCAGACGACGCGACTTGGCTGCACACTTTGCAGCGGGTCGTCAACCCCTTCTGGAGAGTACTGACGGACGGCTGTGAGCTCACCAAGAAGACCTGGACCGTCATCGAGACTGCCAACTTCTCTGATGTTAAGTTGGAGCGATTTAAACTCAACGCCACCACCCTTGTCAAGCCACACATCATAGGGACTGCCACCAAGTAGGCTTAGTCGGTTATGCACACGGGGGAGCCAGTCGGTTGGAATACTAGCCGCCAAAGGGTCCTGGCAAAATAAAAATAAAATCCACCAGGATCCGGCTCAAATTGTGCCTAGGCAAATACGGACACTTTCTGATCAATTACAGGGTCTGTACAGGGCCTGGAAATTTAGGAAAAGTCTTGAACTTTATTTGCCAAATTTCAAAGCCTTGAAAAGCCTTGAATTTAACCTATTTTGGGTAATTAGTCTTGAAAAGCCATGAATAGCATTAAGCTGTCCCCACTGATGTAAATTAGTCCGAAATCTGCATTCACCATTGTTTTTGCTTCCCCCCCTCCCCAAAATCCAAATGAAAATAGTCTTGAATTCCTATCTGAAATAGCCTTGAATTGCATATCTTCACAGGTGTAAGTAGACTGAAATTGTGGCTAGCCAGTACTGACACTTTCTGATCAATTAGGACTTACTGTATGGGAATACTCCATCAGGGATACCGTGTCGAGGGGGGTGGTTTAATAGTGGTTTTATGGCAAATAAGGAATCGGTTATTTGTTATATGTGCACGACGTGTTCAGTTGTTATAAATACACACCGGGTCGGTTGTATTGTATGTGATCATTATAGAAGCAACTCCTCCTTTCGGGAGTTTATATTACAGAGTACACAATATGGTTGGTAATAGTTAGCCATTCCTCCCCCTCTGTCCCCTATCCTCCCTCCTCCCTCCTCCCTCCTCGTCATCCACCCATGGTGTTAATAGCCCTGTCACACTACGACGTATCTCGCCGGAGTGCCGCCTACGCGCAAAATCACTTTTAATCGTCGAGACTCATCAAACTTTTCAGCATCCGCGCAACGTTGTGGTAAAAGTTTGGCGCGCCGTCCTGATATGACCTTAGATGTTCCTAGGATGTAAAACAACAAAAAGCAACAGTTTGGCGCAACGTGTAGGAACGACCCTCACGCGCGCGCAGCGTCTGCCTAGCGTTCGCATAACGCTATTCCAGCGATCTCGACGTGCTCCTAACGTCGCCATAATATTGGCACCCGCGAGTTGTCGGTCGTCGAAAGCTATGTGTAAGCGCAACACTTCGCCGATCCCCTAATGCGCGCCATCGACCATCGCCGTCCATCACCATCTACCAACGCGCGCGTAACGCTTCCAGACGTCTCCGACGTTTCGCCAAAAAATTACACACGTCGACGTGCGTTGGGGAGAAACGTTGTAATGTGACAGCACCATGAGAAAGGAAGAGAGAAAGAAAATGTAGTAACGCGCAATCAATGTTAGAACATTAAATTAAAATGATCAAGTGACTCCATCTGCTCAAACACTTGTGGATTGTGTATTTCCTCTCATTCGGGAATGAAAAATCGCTGACATGTTGCTGATTTCCATTAAAAATGAACGTCCTCCTAGGTTTAGGTGTTTGGGTTTTACGTCCTGACAATGTGACAACATCTAAGATCATATCAGGACATACTTTTGACAGTATACATGTACTCATGGCGACTTTATAGTGCTGCCCCATTGGAAGACCAGGCTGATGGCACGGTAACCTGATATCACATTCAGTCACATCATGATTCTGAGTAAACCGGTCGTTGCCCTATCATTTTGATGCTGAGCACCAGGCTACGTAGCGATGAATATCAATTTTGTAAGTGAATGGCTTGACTCGGTCGGGGTTCGAACCCACAACTTTCCGCACAAGAAACCAGTCCGCGTTCTTACCGATACGGGTATACCATCCAGTAGTATAGGTTTAGCACGACTGGAGAATCGTTAAGAATTTACAGAAAGTTCTATTTTTGTGAAATTTGTTGAATGGCTTTTTGGTCAGAGGTGTCTTTCCTTCCTGATTATTTAGCCCCATATCACCCTTTAATTATACCGGTAACAACATATTGTGATAATATATCATTTTCCGCCAGCGTTCTATCATGATTGATGAGGAGATGAGACAGTCAGGATACCATCTATTCTTTTATCGTCCAATTAAATAGTGAAATTATGTATTTAAGATTTAAGTAGCACAGAGATAATGGAAATGGTTTTTAGCACGGTTATTTTATATTAGAAATTTTTGTGTCGTTATATTTTCTACAGGATTATGTTTTTAACCGATTTATTTAGAATGACAAATTATATTTGAGCAAATACATTTAAGAATTGTGGATTTTATAGCGATGGATTTCAATTAATAAAATACGAACGAAATTTCTTTCCTGAAAACAAATGAGAATATCCGTAATCAAATTGTGGGAAAATCCGATATTCTGTTTCAGTGTAGTCGAGATTTACTGATGCAATTTTGAGATTTCCATTACCCAATTTCATCTATGATGTGGATCGTGTGTTAAGGTACGGACACACATACTGAATTTGGGTAGCTTATGGTTTCATTAAAAGGACATTCAAATGTGTGTGGATGTGCGCGTGTGTGTAGACTTGATAGAATGATCAAATATATCGACTGGTACTAAGTGGTAGCACTATTTTCTCTCAATAATTCAAGGAATTGTCTAGTGACTAGTGATGCGTAGAAAATTAAAAGGAAAATACTCTTATGTAATAGGCATTACGAAGCCCATGTTGAATTTAGTCATTAACTAGTTACAACAACTACAAAGTGTTACATTCCCAGCTATTAGCAGGGAAAGAGTAAAGCTAATCATAATCTAATATTGTGTGCATTTATAGGAAACATTTTTAAAAGCTTGTGTAATCTATTTTAATGCTTTCCGATCTCCATTTTAGTACAAAGACAACAGGCTGTGAAACTGAGAATTGCCCCCTCTTGGAACGGTGCAACAAGTCCCATTGATCAAATGTCCTCTTCTTAATGAATATATATTAAGAAAGGGGGAGGGCAAAATGTGCCAAGTCATTAGCTGTCACAATGTGAGTAATCTGTGTGATAACGTGTCTACCAACAATTTCATAATTGTTCCAATCTTGACCACATATGAATGATAAATAAAAACTTGCCATTATACCTACTCTTTTATTCTTTTATTTATTAGTTAGTATGATACACAGAATTCACTCCTTGTGTCATTTCTGTAACCGTTTGTGTAAATCTCAGGGTTCGTATAGGGTCTGGAAAATATTTAACTTCATTTTCCCCCATTTCAAGGCCTAGAAAAGCCTTTAATTTAACCTATTTTGGGTAATTAGTCTTGAAAAGCCTTGAATTTCCCACTGATCTAAATCAGTCCGAAATCAGCATTCGCCATTGTTTTTATTTTTCTTGAAATCCAAATGAAAATTGTCTTAAATTCAAGAACGTGACGTGTGTCCGGACCCTAAAATCTTCAGGATTGGGTGATATGTTCTATGAGAAAATAGTAAAAAATTTATGTTAAGCTCATATTAGGTACATACATGTGCGCACGCTATGCGACGGCCGTTTTCTGCCAAATATATGTTCCCGGAAAAATCGTTCTGATAACAGAGGGGTCCCCCAAAATGCTTGCAGCAGTGTCCCCTCAAATGCTATCCTCATGAATTTCAGCCTATGATGTAGATAAAATATCCATCTACAACCTCATGTTTACAATTTGCAAATCCGTTCACGTTTTCTGTGTCTGTGCACATTCAGGAGATTTGACTTGATTTCAACACTCAAACTCCACCTTCTATATATCTTGGGTAGCTTTAAAAGGTAGATGGACATTTAAATCTGTTATTAATTGACCATTGTGTGAAGTTTCATGATCCTGTAAGGTCGAAAAGGTACTTTGCTACGTCCCCAAAGTTTCAGATCAATCATATCAATGACAACCGAAAATCCACAAATATGTCACTAATGTGTGCATTTACTTTTATTCTAACGGGTGGAATCGACAGAGGAGATAGGCATCTACTTACACTGAACATTTCATTTAGATATCTCGATTAGTTAGGAAGTTAGAACAAAAAATGACTAAATTATTAAATATATAGGTTTTGGTTCACACTAGTAATGCTAAAACATTAAAACAGAGCAAGAAAACTTAATGCTTCATGGATATATGATAGTTATACTAGACTTACTTGTAAGTTGACGTATTAATGAGATTCTTATGAATCTACCGATACAAAGGTAAGGATGAAAGTAGTTACAATGGACCCATGGATATGCTCATTAAACAAGGAGAAATTTCTATAACCTTCTAAATCACTAATGTATTCATTTAGTTTTATTTTAATGCGTATATCCTCCAAGTCACTTTTATTTTAATGGGTGAAATAAACATCGCAGCTAGGGATCTACTTACACCAACAATTTCAGTGAGATATATCAATTATTAAGCAAGTTAGCAAAAATTGACTAAATATCTAAATTTTGGGTCACACACTTGTAATGCTAAAGCATTAAAATAATGGCAGGAAATTACCACCCATTACCGAAATTGAAATAGCTCTAGCACGCTTAATAATCAACCGATTGACACGATTGTTGGATTTTCTTGTATGGTTTTCAAAGCTCTTTCCATCAATGTCATTCATTTTCAGATAGGTGTGGTTTGACAATTTTGTCCACATTGCTACTGATATGCCGTGAGGCCTGTTGTTTATCGACAACGGTGATGCTTAGGTCGGTTTACATTCCATAGGCTCCTAGGACTTCAAATTAGAGGAATATATAGATTACTTAAATAACTTTTGCTTTCATTCTGGCCGGTTTGAGCTGTAGAAACTAAAATCTAAAACTATTTCTAGCAAATAACAAGAATGCCCCAAAATGATATGGGCCTAACTTATCCTCAATTTTGACATCATTGTGGTTAGTCTAGGGATGTAAAGCTGCATGTAATTTCTACTTCGTATTTAATTAACTTATAGTGTCATTAACGATTACCCAGAGAGCAAACTGAAAAGGGGATAATACCGACCCACCCACGGGGAGGCTAATGACTAACACGTGTATATATGCATAAACAATACCTGTACTCATAAGAGGTGGATCATGAAATCACCAAAATCCAGCAAACGGAAACAGCCCTCTATGGGTGCCGCCATTTGTAAACTCATGTTGAATAACCGAGAAATCAAAATCCAGCAAACAGAAACGGAAATAGATCGTCAAACTTCTGTCCGCAGCAAATGGTGGACGACAGCGTTTGGTTAATAAGAGACCCCACCCCAAAAACATAATTCATAAACTCAGCTACATTAGAGTTACACTAGAATTTTCCTAACAAACCAACATTTATATACCGCTTGCCTAACTGCAACTGAACATTAAAACTTACTACAAGTTTACCAACTGAATACAGAAGATAACTTCTGCTTACATTCTAAATACTATGTAAATACTCACATTGATCTGACTAATATTGATCTGGTTATATGACACTACTGTACCATATTGTTATGGAACTTTTGGGTTTCAGAATTTCATTGTGTTACATGGTGCAAATTGTCTATTCAACAGGTATTGTACACCTTATTCTATATACCTTTTGTGTAAATAACCCTGAATTGAAAAATGGCTGGAAGACCAGTGCTTTGGCACTGACAAAAGAATTATTCAGCAGAATAAACATATTTACATAGGCTTAATGCCTTGACATTGTACCGCCGCAGAGTAGCGCATGCCGAATCGAGGAACAATTACACTGGTCCCTCCCTACAAATCTTCCATATATGGTGTGATGACATCACTGGGACCGGTGTATGTGTTCCTCCATGCTACTCTGCAGTGAGGCTGTCAAGGCATTAATTCCATAGGCCCAATTGACTGTATTCGGGGTCAGCGATTGGTTAATAATAATACAATAAAACAAATGCCCGCTGCCATAGAATTTGCCGATACGCATAGTGCAAACCTTTTATTTCATTCAAAATTAAAAGAAATAAATAAAACACAAATGAAATAATAGTTTACTCCGTGGAAACGACAGCCGTATTCGGGTCACCCGAGTTGATAGATAGAGTGGAGTAAAAAAATACATGAGCAATCATAAAATACTTTGCTGTAGTTATATCGGGGGGTTGGTCCTAAGCATTGCTTATTCATATTATAAGTTATTATATATATGAATGAATGAAACATAACATGGCTGGAGGACCAGTGTCTCGGCACTGAAAAAATACCTTTATTCGCTGAATAAAATAATCATTTACCCACAAAAAACAACTCCAGTTTAGAAGTCAACTTGAGCATTCAAATAGCTGCCATCTTCACTGGGTGACATTCTTTTTAGACATTTTTCCTTCACAATTTCTATGCATTATTCCACAAACATATACTATTCTGTTGACAATAGAAATTGCAGGAAGAATGTAACCATTAATGGTTGTCTTCCCACTGCCCCTTATAAACAAAATAACCCATAAAACAAAATTATGAGCCCTGGAACTAATATACAAATAACCTACAGACTGGTCTTTAAGGAAACAAACACATGTTTAGAAAAAGATAAAAGATCAGGACTGTTCATCATTAGACAAATTTCACGATTCAAATATTGGTTCTATTTGTCCTGGGCTAACAATCACATTTTGTTGTTACAGTTTACTTATCTGCATATTGACTTAATACAGTATAGATTTTATCCTATGTTTAAAACATGACCGTGAGAATTTCACCTCAATGGCAGGGTACCACACATTCCATAAAGTGGGATATGCGTATATAATGGGAGTTTGTCAACAAACTTTGACTTCATAGCCACTTTATAAAAATAAAGCCGTGTTCACACGGGCAAAATGTGAGGCGAATCAGGCAAATCGAATCAGGTGAGGCGAATTAGGCGCCCGTTCACACGGACACTGCGCGAGGCGGAAGTGGATATCTGCGCATGAGCAAGTACAGACTAACCAGCGCCATTTTGGGTTCGACGACGCCGTCACCAGAGAGTGTGGGTTCGACCTAGATATGTAATTACTGAATCGTATTGGTTTGGAACGGTCAAAACTTCTGCTGGGCAGTGAAACCCTAAAAATAAATGATAAAACAAATATCTGTGCATAGATAGCGGTTTCATTAATTAAATTATATAATATGCGCTTTTGCTCGACCGGAAAGTCAACAACCTGAGGTGTCGACTGCGCATGCGTGTGAGGTGCTTAATCCGCCTCAGAGCGTCCACACGGGCAAAATTATCCGCATCACAGGAATCGATTCACGTAGACTACCTCGCTTAGGTGGTTTACAGGATCCGCATCACGTGAGTCGAATCAGCCCTAATCTGCATCAGACGTGCGTTCACACGAGAAATGTGAGGCGAACTAGGCAAGTCGCTTTCTACGAATCGATTTACATTGCCCGTGTGAACACGGCTTTAGTCTGCTTGTCTCGTTTCATTAAAGTCGCCAGCTATCCGCCGCGTGGAAAACAAACGAACTCGATTTGAAATTCTGATGCGACTGAAAAATCCCCAAAACACCAGCGGCCTGTCGTGGCTTCTGCGCATGCGCGGATTTTCGCACGTTGCGGCAATCACTGCTATTTGTTTTGTTTACACTCGGCGATTCGACGCTGATCGAGCTGCTACGTTAATATCGCTTGGAATTTAAGGTTAATTTAATTAAATTTCATTATTTGAGTATGTAATTCTGTTAAATATGACAGCTTTGAATAGATTTGGGCTTAATTTATTGCCGCCCATACTGGGAACCAGCAACTCTTGTTACTGTGTGAGCCTGTTGCCGGCACAATTTCAGCCAATCACAGCGCAGCTTTTCCATTGCAAATGGCCACCGTCTATGGGGGGGGCGGCCATTTTGGAGACAACCAACTGGCTTTGCAGTTCAGATTAGCACAGCCCCGGTCCCCTACTCTCCCCACACATACTTGGTTCAATTAAACATAAAAACTAAACAAGGTTGTGCTTGGAGAGCATTTGTCGGAGTACGCGCAGTGTCCCAGCGAGCTATAGCTGGTCCCTTTTAGCTATTGATATCACAATTATGGCAAAACAGATTTGAAAATGACATTGGCAGTCTGTTTTTCATTCTCTCCCAGTTCAGTAACTATGCTAATATTGATAAGCACTCGAACACGTACACCCACAGCTTGTTTATAGTTGATTCATACCGATGCCATTTTTAATTCCACACATACAAACACGCTGGCTAGTTTTAATGCGATAGTTACAACATGGCTGACCGACGGCCAGCGGGAAAAACAGTTCTTAGTTCTGTAATTTCCCGCTGAATGCGCTCTAATTCACCAAATACACAATAGAGGGAGACGCTGACTCGCGGATGACCCGGAAACAGTCTGCACAGGTCAAACAGCCTTCAACATCCAAGATGTCGGGAATTAGATGGTTACCGCTAGAATCTAACCCTGAAGTGAGTAATAGCACTGAATATATATATATTTACTTTCAAATTATATGTGCATTGCTCGTTATATACAATTGTGTATACATGGTTGTGAATTAATTTTTTTTTTTCGTTGACAGGTTATCAACAAGGTACGTGACAGTTTGTACAAGCCGGCGCAGTGCCAGTGTCAGTCACTCAATCTCAGTGACAGTGACAGATGCTTTCATTTTGGAACTGAGTCATTCTCTTACTACTGAGTCAGTGGCATCAGTAACCGACAAATTAACATAAAGCATGAAACACGGTCTGTAGTCAGTATATATGGTGGCTATTTCCACGCACAGTGACATTTTATTTCCATCCAGGAAAATGAATGGTACCTTAATTCATTACATGAATTTAATGTATTAAGTTTGCCTTCTGCATCATTAGGTACCCCACTAAAATTTTCAAATTATTCCAAACACAATCAAAATCAATATGCTTTTTGAATTTTTAAGATATTCCAAAAATTGAATGAGATATGTGCATTTGAAGTTCTTGAATTAAGATTTTTTGTATTAGCTAATGCATTCGAGAAGTGCCTTATTGAGGTTGTTAAATAGACTAATTATAACATTTCTTTGTTGTTTCTTCGTATAGCAAATCCCACAGCTTCTCAAAACTGATATATAAAAATATTAGATCACAAGAAAATTTTGGTTTCCATGGCAACCGTAATACAATCACTCCCACCTCCATGTCCGTTTAGCGTCCGTAGAATTGTGAGTTGTTTATAGAATAACATGAAACCTTTAGAATGAGCTCTTTACATTGATGTAATTCGCTAAGCTCTACTCCTATTATCGAATGAGTATTAGGCATGTGCACATTACAGTATTTACCCGACTTTCGCTCCGGCCGATAATCATGAATATTTATTATTATTTGAGGATATTCATTTTTTATCTACCATATTCATTTTCGTATACCTGTTTTCTATGTATTGACCAATTTTCATGAAAATTGGGTGATGAGCAGATGCATTGTGGTGATGCATAATAGGCTGTGTGATGAGTCACTCACCCAGCCATAAAATTCTGACCTAGAGAATCCAGTAAAAACTGCCTGACACCAACCTTTGCCTGCCAGATTCTAGAGTTGCGATTCCAGTTGTAGTCATTGTATGACCATTTTTAGGAAGAAAAAATGCTAAAGATTCACATTCTGATAGTTAAGATGGACATTCCTGGCAGTCTTATCTCGGATTTTTGCATCTGAATACTTGAATGGCTTAGTAAAATGCCTTTCAAACGTTGTACAACAATGAAAATAGTCTCTATCTGTGCTGACGTCTTTGGTGCTTCAAAAACGGATGTAACAATAAGGGTACTGCGCAAGAGTCTCGGGTGGGGTACCTTTTCCTGAATCTACTCTGCCTGAGATGAGGTCGCAAAAAGTTGTACGAGTTTTATCGGTCCGGCGACAGTGGCACTCCCGGCAGATTCTAGGGTACCTAGCATCATGTATTGTAGCGTCTTATAATAAAGGCCTTATAATAAATACTTGGCAAGATGCTACTAAGGTAATGACATTGCCAATAAGTATTGCTAGTCGTGTTAGGCCGAGAAACAAGAAAGAGTAATCCTAGGAAGCAGTGTTATCAGTTCGGTGGCCCACTACAGCACTCTTACCTATGTAACCCATCACTTTATTATTATATGGCCTATATTGCTGACGTGGCCAGGCCTATTTATATATTCAGTACAATATTAAACTAGATAGGGGTTAGAGCTGAGCGAAAGGATTTGTTAACATACATATTTGTTATTGAACTATGCAAATTATCAAATATTTTATTTAACTTATTTAAAAATAAATATTTAGAAGATAAATAAGATTATGGAGACACCGGATGAATGCATTCAGATCTAGGTATATGTCCAGAACATTATTTAACTAGATAAAGCACTGAAATGATATGTACATATATGTTTTTACACTATGATAGTTAATTGTGAATAAATTATTTTATTCAACTTATATTGAGATGAAAGACAAACGGTATGAAGATAAATGCATTTGGTGAATTAAGTTCAAAATATGGTACTATGTTGTTCATCCACAAACATTGAAGAACGGCAATATGCATGTAAATATTCATATTTGGATTAGTGCCCAATAATCCCTGTTTTTCCCATCCGTGTTTTCGGCTGGATATTGAATATATTTAAGTGGTTATATGCAAGATATAAGGATATTTGTTTAATATGCATTCTGTTTAATATGCATTTTAGACTGGTATTTTATTACGGAGTATCTGCACTCGTTAGAACTTAGATCAGAACTAGATGATGGGTTGAGTATTACAAATTAGTATTATTGTTGTCAGAATTTGTAAGTAAACATCGAATTGAGATCTGTGAGTTTCTTTTCTCTAAACATTGTTAATATTATAAAAGGTACTCATTACTAGATGAAATTTATTTCTACTTACACGTATGTTTTTGATGTGCTGTTTATTGATTGTTAAATTACTCGCGATAATTATTTATTTATACGTGGAATATTTATAAAGATGTGCAGTGCATATAAGTATTAATTATCGGTATAAAGCTTAAAAACACTATATCCTATTTATTTCCTCAATCCAATTTAATGGAAAATTAATTACCATCAAATCTTTTGTGCTAAATTTGATGAGTGTTCTCTAATCCCTTTGCGCTGCCCCGGGCCCTCAGTACGTCAGTAGTCTGGGGGCTGGAGATGGCCTCACATTCTCAGACGTGTATGACCTGTCTGAGAGCGGGCTGCAGGGTATCCCACGTCCCGTGTTGGGACTGCTGATGCTTTATCCAATCGAGGTATTCCATTGTTCATGACTGCAGCAAAGGAGGGTGACATTTAGGTAATCTGTCGACGAGTATTTTATTAATGGAATATTCATCCACAAACTTTTCTGCTGTTCAGTACAGAAATATGCATTTGAATTATCATGATATTCATGTTCATGCAGTAAATTACTGACTAGCATAAACTCTGCATAACTATTTGTGACGTGTATTATTTAGTGGTACCCGACGATGCTACAGCTCATACAAGGCCTTCACACCTCCTCTCTGAAATTGACTGTACCTACCTGCTGCTTTTCGTAAATGGGTCATTCTCAGAAATTGTGTACCACTTTGGTGGCATTGAAACCCAAGTGAAAACATTTCAAGTAATAGCAGAATCAATTTTCATATGAACTTTTCTATGTTGTGCATATTATGAAATTTAGTTTTTTCATTCTTTGAGTTTGATCTTATACAAATTGATAAAGCCGTTAAAAATCAATCATGTAACATCCATCTATAACATCATTTTAACACACAACAAATTCGAACATGATTTGATTGATTACAGTTAAGCCAAAATAATTATCTCTTACAAGAAAGAAGTTGTCGGGGGGGGGGGGGGGGGGGAGACCATTTGGGTAGATGCCTATATGGTGTAAAAATGCAAATTTTCATATTTTTCACTTTAGCACAACATCTATTAACATATTTCGGATACATTTTGTGGAATAGATTAAATACTTAATACAGAGTCAACAATAACTTATTTGACTTACTAAACCCAAAGAGAAGGAAAAATCATTAACAATTTAACGTGGAAACCAAAAATGTGGTGCAGTTTCTGAGAATGACCCAAATAGCATCCTTCCTATACCTTTGCACGACGCTGAGTTAGACATGGGATTGTATTATATGAGGAAATAGAGAAGCTATGTGTAATGATTAGCAGCATTGGTATTGTGTCGTACGTGTGGTGTGATGTAAGATTTGAGTGAACTATATCCTCTACATGCCTGTTTCAGAATAAAGTTGATAGATTTAAGTTTAAGTTCCTGAAACTAGTCCAGGCAGCGCTGGTAACTAGAATACCGTGTTATATATATATGGGTCGTTCTTTGAAGCTGGGTGCTACATATTTAATGTCCATGTTACGATTGATTCTTTCCTTTTTTATTATCAAGTCAAATAAGTATTGTTGCCTCTTGTTATTAAGTATGTTAACAATATGACATGTATTTAATCTATCCCACAAAATGTAGCAAAAGTATGTTTATTTGATTTTGTGCTAAAGTGAAAATGTGAAATTTTACACATTGACATAATTATATAAAAATGTATACTTTTTTATTCAACTTTTTTCCTGTAAGACAAATTTGTTTACTTAACTGTAAGACAAAAAATCTTGTTTGTATGTGTTTTGTATGTTAAAAATTGTCACAGGTGTGTTTAATTTCCATGTTACACAGGACATTTTAATGTATTGTTTAATTTGAATAAGATCAAAATCAAAAAGTGAAATATCTTTTTTTTCAATTCTGACAAATCCACAAAATGTAAACCTCCATCAAGTTCATAGGAAGATGGATTCTGCTATTATTTGGAATGTTTTTACTTTTGTCTTCCCTGTCACAAAAGTAGCACCCAGTTTCAGAGAACAACCCATATATGGGTCATTCTTTAAAACTGGGCACAAAAGTGTGACATGGAAACCAAAAGTGAAAACCTTCCAAATAATAGCACAAAACCTTCCAAATAATAGCATAATCCAATGTCCTCTGTAGGTATGCATGTTGTGTATAGATACATGTCAGAGTTGCAAAAAATGAATTTCACTTTTTGAAATAGATCTTATACAAATTGAGCAATACATTAATATCACTTGTGTAACATGAAAATCGAAGACATCCAGAATCTCATTTTAACATATACAACATAGTCAAACAAGATTTGAATGAATACTCTTAAGCAGACATGGTTATGAGTTACAAGAAAAAAGTTGAAAAAAAGTTTGGCAACATGCATAGTGTAAATGTGTAAATATTCACGTTTTCACACTAGCACAACATCATATAAGTAAACTTTTGATATCTTTCTTGGGGTTGCTTCAATAAATGTACTATTGCTAACATACTTAATACACAGAGGATACAATAATTATTTGACTTGCAATCAATGAAAGAAAGAACAAATTATCAGCATCGTAATGTGGAAACTAAATATGTGGTGCCCAGTTTGAAAGAATTACCCTTATCCATATTTGATTTGGTGCGGATATGAATTGACCAGTAAGCTGTACTAAGCACCCATTGAAATCGCCATACAAGGAGTGGTATGTTCACCCATATGTGCTGATGCTTGCACTAGATGTGGCGGTGTGCCAGTGTTGTCATGCCCTCTGTACTATGAATTAACGATGTTTGTGTACCGTGTGTCGCATGGAGCTTATTTCTTCTGTTGTCTGCAGTATGTCACCTCTCTGGGTTTAACCACTGACAAATGGAATTTCACGGACATCTACGGCCTTGATCCCGAGCTGCTCATATTGGTTCCCCGCCCCGTCGCCGCAGTGATGCTCCTCTATCCCATTGGGGAGAAGGTACAGTGTGGTCCGCCCGACAGCCTGTCGCTTATCTAAGCTTGTCCTTTTGAGCTGCGCAAGTTGAATGATTGTCAGTTCATATCTGTTAAAACTGTATGTCGTACATATTCTGCCCCCCCCCCCCTCCTTTTTTCCCTTTATTTTTGGTACCAGCCTGTAGCTTTTTATGCTTGATTAAAAACAAATACAGTAAAACCTCTCTAAATAGACGGACCATGGGACCGACTTTAATACTTTAAATGATCCGGTTATGTCGTTGGTCGGTTTAGGGAGTTAAAAAAAATCTTTACAATGGTATTGATTGGGTGATCATTTGGGACCCAAATAAAGTGATCAATATAGGGAGTGGTCGATCTGTGGTGGTCAGTTCGAGGTTTTACTGTATATAGGAATAATAAATGTATGTTTTACATCTATAAATATAAACTAACATAATTGATCTTCCAAAATAATATCTATTAAAATGTTGAATAGCATGTTCAGTTCACCTACGCCCCTAATAGATTATTGAATGCAATAATGCACTTCTATGATTATTGAGAATCTTCAGAAATTCAGTTAATAAACGCATCCAAAATATATCCAGGTATGAATTTCTTTATTTAATAAGAGGGAAATTATCATCGGTGAAGGTGTATGTTGGTCTTGGCTTACCTATCTCGCTCTGGTGTTCTATACCTTTTGGAAAATGGTTCCATTAGACTACCCTCTAAGCACTTCAAATTTTACTCAGCCTTTCATAAAGACTTGTTTATTCCATGGACCTGTCAATGCAATATCCTGTCTGTTTCATCCTTCCCGGGACCCTCAATGCGTACCAGGTACCCTAGTGCTAACTCATGAAACTTGGCCGCCCTGATGTCCTTAGCTGTTGGCAGGACGTAAAACTCCAACAAGCAAATAAACATGAAGCTTGTTTTTAAATATTTTGTTCTAGATGGGGGTGGGGGTAGAGGTCTCGTTTCTATATTGTGTAGAGGTAGATCATTGGTGTTTAAAAAAAAAAAAAAAAAATCCACAAACTAACCCCTCTGCTGTTTTCTATTTGTGCTCATTTCCTTTCCCATATACTGGCGTGTGTATGCATGCCATTGTTGTAGACCCAAGTTGGACAGGTGTGCGGAAAATTGTCACTTCCACATACCTAAAGTTCCTGTGTTTCCCTTTTCTCTGATATAAAAATATAGGAAATGTGTATCCTAATGTACTCTAACATTGATCATCTTGTGTAAGGATTTAAAAGTAATGCAATTCGTTCATATGGTCATGTTTAAGTAATTGAAAAAAAGGAAGAAATAACAGTAATGCGAAATTGTTATTTGGGTTTATAGCTAATTTGATGTAATTTGGCATATTAGAAATTTATTTAAAAGAATAAAATTTAATAAAAGGCTGATTAAAATGTACTTATCTACAACAATGGACGTATCATGTTAAATACAGAACTAACAGGCTTGTTAGCTGGATGGTCATTCTTCTATGTTGCTTTGTTTATCAGTCTGAGTCCCAACCGTTCGGGAAAGTGGCACGAAAAGACAACCTGTACTTCCTGAAGCAGACGATCGGCAATGCGTGTGGCACTATCGGCCTCCTGCACGCGCTGATCAATAACCGTGAGCAGCTCAGCATACCCGGTGAGCAGATTGCAGTGAGGGGTGACTCACAATAAAGCGGCAGTCTGTCTAAGCTGTGTTCACACGTACATAGTTAAATCGGTTTAGTTGAGCCGGACTAACCAAACCGATTTGGTGCTGCGTTCACACGCACAACTTAAGCAGACTTGGGCTAAATCAGTTCAATTAATCCACCGCATGAACTAGTTTACATGAAGCGAACACTAGTTAAGTCGACTTAGCACTAAATCGACTTACCGCCACTTTCACACACACCCTTTAAGCCTGACTAGTTAAATCGATTCAGTTAAGCTGGTTTAACGTTTATGTGTGAACGGGGCTTCAGCCTTATAGGTTATAGCCGTTTCCACCACCAACCCACCCTCTGGTGGCAGTGACAAGAACTAATGTGGGCTACAGCTCAATCTGCATGTTCTGTGGAAAGGGTCTATTGGTAATTATTTACTTTTTATTTTGCGTGTTATTGGACGGGATACCCAAGTGGGTATAGCACCCTCTCTCCGTGCTGGAGGTAGTGGGTTCGATCCCCTGCCGAGCCAACGCTAAAGCATTACGAGGATAGGGTAAGGACTAGTTGGCTTTATGTCGGGATAATGTGATTAGGGTGAATATCACCTTGCGACCCTCACCTGAATCACAAACTCCACTGTACATGTGCACTTAATCATGGCTCAGTTTATCCTCACCCACCGCCCTGGAAAACACAGGATTAGATCTATGGGGTTCTGTATCACTGCACACGGTTGCAAAATCGCTTTGAGCGCAGGCTTCCCATATGGAGGGAGCGGGACGTAGCTCATGCGGTAGTGTGTCCACCTGTGAAGGTTTAGGTCATCCTATCGATCCTGCTCAGTGGACCCATTTGCAGTTTGGGCTATTTTCTGTTCCAACCAGTAGTCCACAACTGGTTCATTAAAGGCTGTGGTATGTGCTGTTCTGTCTGTGGGAAAGTGCATGTGAAAGACCCCTTGCTACTTATTGGAAAGAGTAGCCTATGTGATGGGAGCGGATTTCCTCCAAAGAAATGTCAGAATGACCATGTTGTCAAGGCTAAGGCTCGAATCTGTGGCTGTGTAGGCAGGCTATGGTGAAATCAATACAGACAAAGAGAAAGGAAGAGTATAAATTGTAAAGAAGAAGAGAGAGTCAAGCCCTCTGGTTTATTATTTATATGGTTACATGGGTTCATTGTAGAGTATCCCCCCACCCCTTTCCCCCAATGGGAAACAAGCATTCTTGGCCCTACCAATAGGGATCCAGCATTCCTGGTCCCCATGGCCACCACCAACCTTGACCTTTGAGTGTGGTGATCCCTATCCCAGCAGAGGGGGTAGGCCCTGACTGCACTCACCCCCCAGACCTGCCAGCACCACTATGTCTATTTACATCCCACTCAGGCACCACCAACCCATACATATATACACATACATGCGCCTTGTCACGTACACCGCTCAGTAATAGAACATTTGCATTCCGCCTATGCCGAGTATTGGAATATTTTTCAATATGTTTGACATCCATTAGCTGATGATACAAAAATCAATGTGTTCTAGATGCGTCGTTAGCTAAAACAAGCTTTGCTTTATTTGCTTCCCATATGGGAGGTCGGGAGTTCCCAGCCACATACAAAATTGATACTTGTTGTTACCTAGCCTGGTACTTGACATAACTATAATACTACTACTAGGATAGCCCAAGGACTGGTTAGTTCAGTTTCAGGATAATGTGACTGAGTGGGAACTTAGGTCAGCGTGACAGCAGCGTGGTATTCAATTGTAAAGTTAGTGGGTTTAATAGATTTAATATTCAATGTCGATGGATTTAATGTCCTTTTATGTATTATTTCATCTCTCCTTGCAGCCGGTGCACACTTAAACAAGTTTTACGAGGCCACCAAAGATATGAGCCCGGCAGAGCGGGCTACATATATGGAGTCAGACGAGGTGAGTTAAATCTGCAGGCACTGCTAGCTTTCACTGAGGGATCAAAGTAGTAGAGTATATAAAGTGAGAACGCTCTCTTCTTAATATGTTGTAGATGCGAATAATTCACACACTGATTTGTGAGCGTCTTGTGAACTAGTTTACTTACATGACCGCATTAACCATTTAAAGTAAAAATTATTTCCGACTTAGATTGCAATGGTTAACCTAATACGGTCCAAGAAATATGGCGGAAACTCAAAACCATGGAATTTTGCGACTTTAATGAGATAGTTGCTTCTGTGTCTTCAATGTGTGGGTAATCTTATTTCAGACTTTGGGATCCGCACATGAAGACAGCGCCAACGAGGGTCAAACCAAGGTTAGTTTCCTATCTGTAAAGCTAAGCTAATCTGTACAACTAATTATCCCTTTGGGGCTAGGTGCGCTTACAGTCTGGGAGCGCCTGAATGTACCTGCAATCCGGTGGCACTGTATTTCTCATGATCTTCAAATTTTCAGGAAAACATTACTAGAAATGCAATTCAACTTCAGGCGCTCCCGGGCTGTTAGTGCATGGAACTTGCTCTCAAACCAACTGGTTAAATGAGATATTGGCTATTTGTGAGGAATGAAATAACCTTGCAACTAATGTCCTGACTTTGGACCGGCAACAGATTCTGAATTTTCAATATTGTTTATATCATCGCTTCATTTAATCCATAAACAGTTCAAATGGGGGCCAATGATGGTGAACTGGTTAATTAACTCGGAGATGACTCATTCCATTTCCAAGTGCATATGCAGCAGTTGTCAACATTTTCCATGAGGTGGCGCCACCGTAGCCTCCCACCCTCCGTAGCCTCCCACCCCCCAGCCCCCGGTTTAAAAGCAGAAAATCACTGACTGGCTGAGGACAGCTTTCCTACAAATATTGCTTCCATTGGCGTTTGAGTGAATGATGGTTCATGGTGTGGCGTAAGACTGTCCGCAGTGTATTGTGTCTGTGTGACGTATTTAAGTTACTCAAGTGACCTATTTATATTAAATCACGCTATTTATATTAAATCACCGTGGAGCATTTCAGTTGCAGTACGAAGAAAATATCACCCAAGAAAGGAGCTCTTCAGTGATCGAGAACCAGATAACGTGGTGTTTTGGTACTTTTTTGTTGTTGTTGAAGACTTATACTGCCTATCATGGATAAGCCTGAATAGACTTGTTTTCACCATTAGACAGTTTGTCGATAGAAAGCCCGAGCCTACACTTTTACCGAGCCAAGGGATTTTTAACCTCCCACACCACATAGATATGAGAGCAACTGGCCTTTGATGACGCTGTAAGTTATACACAGCCGTGGAAATCCAAATTGGCAGAGGTGGGGGAACTAACCTTCAGATTAGGAGTCCGACCTAGAAAAAAGTCAGAAACTCTAACCACTCCGCCACAGATAACACCACTGCAAGAAGATTTGGTGTCTTGGTGATTCTGTTCAGGTTATTGCCGATCAATCATCACAAAGATGCAGTATTTTGGTTTGGATGTCTTAATCGCGGTATGGGGGGCTTTTATTTGATCTTATTTTTGGTATACAGCAAATAGCATTGCTTCAGTTGTACGTAATGGTTAATTATTGATTTTTTTTCCCCTTTGCATTTGCTATTAGAATACGGTTACATCTTACAAGCACATTGTAAGTAAGGAACCTATTTAAACAGGTTTGAGTACATACTGAGCTAGCCATACTACAGGTAACATAGGGGTAGTACAGGTTCAAGTAACACATGCCTCACAGTGACTGGAGCTCGGGGTTAAAAAAAAAAGAAGCAACACCAGCCACATATTTGACATGTAGTGTGACAAAGAGCTGCGTCTCACAAAGGGCTCGACTGCAGAATGTTGGTAGTTTGGGGGCCTGACTTCTGCAACGTGGCCTGCACAATATTTAGTTCATTCCTTGCCCACTAGGTGGCTTATTGGCTGAGGGCGCTTCGTTACTCTTGAATACGCTGATATTTACCTCCACTCCTGATTCCACTTCCTCCTTTGTGAATCAAACACACGATTTGTAATTTTCCCCAAGTGACTCCTGAAGACCTCTCCCATAAGTCACCGACAAACAGGACTGGTTGGCTTAGTGTCAGGATAATCTGACTGAGTGGGATATCGGGTTATGGTGCCGGCGTCCTGATTTCCTTGTGGGGCAGCACTATATAGTCGCCATGAGTGCGCACTGTCACAAGTCGGTACCCATGCTATGACCTTATATGCTCCAACAACCAACCAATCAACCAACCAACAGATACAATTCCCCTGGTTGACGTGCCATTTTTTGTAGCTTACTATTACATTTGATATCACTACCTTCTTCTGGTAGTGAGAATTCTTTGACATGTTTCAAGCAAGTGACCTGTGGTCTAATTGACTGGGTGGCACCTCCCCAGTAGGCCTTCAAGTGGTGCCCCGAGTGGAATTAATCTCACATGACAGACTATATTTTAATCTCTCATTACCAGGTAAGGTAAGACGGTGCTGCCACTTTATACTTTTTTGAAAGTATTTTTCTTTTTTCAATGAAAACCTTTTGTCATACTTATTCTCAGGTGTAAGTACTTTAAAAATAAAAGCCAATCTGGTAATTGAAAACTCTTCATACTTAGAATTAGGAATTTGATGAGATTGACAGATGTGCTTTGCTAGTCTCTTTGCAGGAGTAGGGTGTGTTCTGTTGAGTGGAACCTTTTCTGAGCTCTCTGCTGTGCACCAAACTATGCAAAGCTGAGGGCTCAGCAGCCACAACTCATCACAATACTGCATACATCATTCCGGAAGTGTGTTCACAAGCAGCACATGTTAGTTTAACAAGGTAGCAAATGGTTGCAAATCAGGGTATGGTGACCCTTATTTATACTTTTTAAATTTCTTTTTATTATTTTTCTTTCTTTTTTTTAAAGAGAATTTTGATTCTTTAAAAAAAAAAATTTACTTTTTTTTGTCAAATGCAGAGTGGCACCACTGATAAGAGCTGTAAACTGTTTTCCATTTGAATCTTACAGTACTCGTATAGTTATGACGACAATGAGGCAGACATGGTATGTAGAGTGTTCGGTTCCACCCACCCCTGAAAGGCACACACTGTCGGTGCAAATGTCATTTTAGATTTGTTAACACAGCTGGATTGTTTTGTGTTTTTACGACATTTAAATGGTGAAATGGTTTGAACAGTTTCTCGCCATGATAATGGTTTTTGTTGCCGACATGGCGTTCACTCACTCATTCACTCCTAAGCAAGCTACATGCGGTCCATTATACGGGTTGGCCTAGTTCAGTGATCTTCCCGTGCCCCCTACCGGTTTAAAACTAAATGTGGTTTTACAACCAGACAGTGCATCAATAGCTATGGTGGCGCCACCTGCCAAGAAGCTCTACAGCAATGTTTTTAAGTGTATAGACTACATCACGGTTCCAGCGGCGCAGTGCATTGTGGGATGCATCAGAGCAAAACAACCCCCCCAAAAGCACATGGCACATGCTAATAAACTGGGTGCAGCTATAAAATGTGCTAGTTTCAGCTCATCTCAGCTCTTGTTTGAAACATAGAATACCAACTAAAAAAATATATATAATAAATTCAGATATTAATCTTTCATCCAGCATTGCATTTACATCAATATAATCAGCACATCTTATGCCATGTGCATTTAGATTTAGAAAGATCTAGGCACTCAGACTAGTGTTAGAGCCATAGCCAGAGTACTCAATGCATTGTCAATGGCAGTGAGCAATCTCCATACAGAAAAAGTAAAATATTGATAAAACCACACGACCTAGAGACAAACCGCTTGGAACACATACAGAAAACATGTTTAACAAAAAGATTATATTAAATTGATAAGGTTAGGGTTTTGGATTTCTATTAATTTTGAATAAAACTGATGCTTTTCACTGCGCTTATAGGCAAACTCAATGGCCGTACGCCGTTGCTTTGCTCCCAACGCCGCTTTCAACGCATGCGCAGTCGGAACCGTGATCTAGTTTATCAGCGAAAACAATGTACGACAAAACGCGCCACTTAGCACTTTCCCGTGGAATACAGATGCAGTGCTGCCACCCAACAGCAAACAAGGCAATTGGACAGGTCCTCTAGCCCAGCCTGACTGCTGTACCATTGAAACAAGCAGACAGGTTCTCTAAACCACCCTGACTGCTGTACCATCAAAGACAATGTATCGTGTATTATCTCCTAATATTATTTATGGTGTATTAAAAAGAAATTTTCACTGAATAAGTGAAGAAATGCAACTAGTATGCGAGACGAGCTGGAGATGCACTGTGTCAATATAGCATTTTAATTGCCATTTAATGTGCACCGTGTTTGCCATGGGATGGCGCCACTGATTGATTATTTCAGCAATCCTATATTAAAGTGCTGAGTGGCACGTCTTGTCGTACATTGTCTTAGGTATTATTCTATCTTAACGGTGTTTGATATGGACTGGGGTAGCTGATTTAGGACTGGCAAATATTCTCGAGCAGATCTTTGACTAGGTGTCCGTTTGGCTTGAACCAAGTATGTGTAGTGCGAGTTGTCATGGCTCCGGCAGTCTGAGCTCTTATTTGACGGCTATGTCAGTATGCTTCATGTCAGTAGGTAGGAAGGAAGGACTGTTCATTTTCTATCATTTCAGCTGGATTTTGAAACCAAGTCTGTCCAGAAACGTGTGTCAGACAGTCAGGCGGTGTGTGTGTGTAGGGGTGGGAGGGAGTTGGGGGAGGCTTCCCGACTTAGTCTGCGTCAGTAAACCTGCGGGGTCTCCACACTCCACTTGCTACAGAAGTTATAAATAATTTTACCTCGGTACTACGCTTCTGGCTACTCGTAGTCCAGGGAGAAGGAAGCACATCCGGGTCCAGCAATTAGCATAGTCGATTCACAATGGGAGGACGTTTGTTGAGTAGCTCTGGCAGTTTTCTACATTAACTACTAAATCAACAGGTTAGTACAGTTTTGGAATGGATTTGATGGGATAGTTCATGATAGCATTCACATACTTCAAGTTTTTGAAACTTTTTATGGAATATTATCTGAGTTACAGTTTGATTACAAGGTTTCGTAACTTCGTTAGAACAATGTCGCCATTGTTCTTTGATTTGCCTCCCGTTGCCGTACCTCCGAGTTCCATATTATTTTCTCCAACTTGTTGGCCAAGAAAGCCACAGTTTATCGGACAGAGTGTGGGAGGCTACCACTACACTGGTCCCTACCCCTCATTTAGTTTCAGTTGGTTGTCCATACCATTTACCTACGACACTCAATTTCCCACACGCATACGGATTTAACACCTTGATGCACACTTGGTATAATTATGCGTTAATTACCTGTGTTACATTCACCTTGAGCATTTGGTTTTGGTCATTGCAAACTTCCAGCTATGGCTGTGAAGCAGAGTAAAGCTGACGCTCCCCGAGAGCGCAGTGAAGATGAAGACCCTTCACTGCTGGCAAGGGTTCAAAGGTTGCTAGAACAACAGGATTCTGATGAGGCGGGGGGGTTCTGAACCCGGCTCCACTGACCTGGATGCACGTTTGACGCGCCTCGTTCAGCTCAAGTTGGAGGAGATGCTCCCGGCTAGGCCACGCGCCACTATGGTGGCTAAGCAGGCGCCAGTATCGGAAGAGTGAGTGGGAGGACTTTTCAGAGGACCAAGATTACTCGGAGGAAGAGTCCCTGGAAGAAGTGGTGGTTGCGCAAAAACGCAAACACAAAAAGAAAGATTTCTTCAGATGGTAATGACTTCACCAGGGCTCGCAGAAAGAAGGCGCTGGTGAAGAAAAAGAGTAAGAAAAAGAAGAGTAAGAAGTCGTCTTCTTCAGACTCATCGTCAGATTCGTCTTCGACAGAGTCCGACTCGGACACTCAGCAGGCAGGGAAATGTGCCAAATGAGTGGAAAAGTGGTGGAAAAGTGTAAAACTTAGAAGAGCAATAAGATTCTGACCACTACGATGATGCGTAAGACCATCCTCGGTCACTTCAACACCTTTAAACCGGCCGAGGTGATTACAAAGCTGGGGGAAAGGTTCACGGGGATCATAGGGGTCCCGTAATCGGTCATTAAAGAGATGTCAAATTGGACAGTGATGTCAAATTGAGCGCGGACCGGAGAAAATTTGAAGGTGTCCTACACACTGTGCACAAGGCGGTGTTGTCAGTACTGGCAGCCATCACACCGATCGCCAACAGAATGATGACTGAGAATAAGTTCTCGCCCCTTTGTGGGGAGATGGATGGGGGAATTGCGCTGCTCACAGCCACCAGCAATTTCCTCTCATACAGGCGCTTTGAGAACGTCTTCAAAGTGGTCTCTACGGACGCTGGCAAAGAGGTAGCCAGGTCCAAGAAGGTGGTTGACAATGATGGGAAGGAATATACGTTATTCCTTCCCCCCCCACCCCCCAATCCCCTGAAGGGCAAGCACTTGGACAAGACCAAGATGTTTGTGGGTCAGCTCCAGTACTTGTTTAAGCAAGTGAAGACAGGAACCAAGTGTTGCAAACACGTGGAAGCCAAGAAAAAGAAGTCTGTGATGCGAATCCTGCCCCCTTCAAGAAAGCCAGGCAGGATTTTCGAAACCGTCGAACCGGACAGCGAGGCAGCCGGTTTGGGACGGGCTACAGCTATCAGGCCAGGGGAAGGGGCCAGAGGCAGCCCTTCGGATGGAACGACGGGAACAGGCCCTTCAAGAGGGAGTTCACTCCGCAGAAGCGTCACCATTTCTGCTTGTTCCCTGGGTGGGGGAAAGGCTTCTGCGGAGTGATCTCCCTCTTCACCTAGATTGATGACATGTTTGCCTTGCAACTAGCTAGCTAGACATTGCTATTGCTGCAGGCAGGTCTAGGCATTGCGCATATGGATACGGAGATTCTTTGTAAGGCTTCTCTCCCTTTCTAGTTAGTTCTCATGTTGACTTCTATCATTTCTCGATTCTCATCGGTTTGCAGTCTGCAACCGGTGAGACTCTAGGGGGGCAGTGTAGTAGTCTGTACATGAGCCCTACTACCACTCGGTAGTGGTGGAGACTATTCCGCACACCTATGCAGTTACACTGAACTGCGCTAGCTCACCACCCCCCACCCACCTATAGAGTCGATGTGGGATCTGGCGAGAGAGGGGGCGGGTCAGATGACTGTGGACGCCGCGGAGAGCAGATTGGTTCAATAAACCAAGTTGAAGTGTACTTATATTGGATCTTGTCGTTCTTCCGTGTGCGAGTGGCAGGGTGAGAGTCGGAGGGCCATGGGCCATTACATATCCAAGTCACGTGGAATAAGGAATTCCAGACAGCTCTTGATAAGCTTTATTAAACCGCATAAGGCTATCTTGAGAGACACACTCGCGAGATGGACCATCAGGGCGCCTAAAGAGGCAGGCGTCAATACTGGACGCTATGCATCCCACTCAATGAGGGGGGGGGGGGGGGGCATGGTCTCTGAAGCAAGATAATTAGGAATCTCAGTCAAGAGAATCCTGGCGCACGCCGGCTGGAAGACGGCTAGATCATTTGCAAAACACTAGATAAGTTGAAGCGGCCTGGTGACTTGCTTACTCACCAACTGGTGAGAAACACAACATTTTATTTTTGTACTGAAACATGTTATGTTAAAGAATAGTGTAAAAGAGGATAAAAAATGAGATTATGTAAAGTTCTCCCTGTACTACGAGTAGCAAGAGGCGGAGTACCGAGGTAAAATAGTATAGTTATAATAATCTTGCCTGTGTACAGATAATTGATAACTTTTGTTTTCCCGAGGTGCGAGCCTCGGATAGTCGTGGGTCAGGGCCCACCCACCCTACCATACCACGACTATGATGTTGGCTTGTGCCGAAATGAAAACATATTAGTATCCATAGAATTTGAAGATAATTTTTTATCCTATTAAGTATGTAAAAGATTGCTGGACCCGGATGTGCTTCCTTCTCCCTGAACCACGACTATCTGAGGCTCGTGCCTCGGGAAAAGAACAGTTATCCATCATCTGTACGCTGGTAAGATTCGTATAACTATACACTATATATATAGTGATATGCACTATGTATATAGTGGATGCACTATGTATATAGTGGATGCACTATATATATATAGTGGATACACTATATAATATATACACTATATATAATCTATGCACTACAGTAAAACCTCTCTAAATCGACTGACCATAGGACCGACTTTCAGTGGTCCATTTAGAGAGGTGGTCCATTTAGGGAGGTAGAATATCCTTACAATGGTATTGTTGGGACCCAGATAAAGTGATCGATATAGGGAGTGGTAGATCTGTGGAGGTGGTCGGTTAGAGAGGTTTTACTGTATGTATATATATATATGTGTGTGTATATATATATATGTGTATATATATATATATATATATATATATATATATATATATATATGTGATATGTAATATAGATCTATATAGAGAGGAGTTGGAATTAATAGTTATAAATAGCATTTTCCCTACCATTTTTCACCCAACATCTGTTACTCGAACATCGGAAACTTGTGGGTAGACTGATTATCATCATTTAAATTTCTTGGTTGTCAGATTAGAGGAAAATTGTTCTCCTTGCTGAGAATGCCTTTGGCACAAAAAAACTGATTTCTTTTTTTTGCGAGGGAGGAGGCAACAAAAATAAAGCCACACCTCAGGACCTCTTAAATAAATAAAATAATGTTTTAAATGTGTGTACAGTGCATACTCAAATGTCCGAAATATTATTTTGCCCGCTCTGTATGGGTCCTGTTACTTCGGTTGTCCTTCATTTCCCAACTTGTCATTTTCCTTTCTGAATACTTAGCTTACTATATGAACCGACCTGGTCAGTGACAGGGTTAAAAACCTTGCGTCCTAACTTGCGTTGTTTTGTCTCCCATTCAGGCTCCCTCACGTGACGACAAGATCAACTTTCATTTCATCTGTTTCATCCACAAAGATGGCAGCCTGTATGAACTGGGTGAGTGCCGCTTTAATTCTCAAGTTCCCCGCTCTCCATTTGTAGACTACACCGAACGGTTAGCGTGACTGCACCATCTCAGAGATCTAGAGAATCTAATAGGACCAAACGCAGTGAACAAATCAGTAGCGCCCAAGCTTCGCATGTGGAAGGTTGGGAGTTTGAATCTCAGTCGAATCAAACCGACCAGACGGGATGTCCGAATGAGTTAGAGCGTCCGTCTCCTATGTTGGTAGACCATGGATCGGGCAAGGACTGGTTGGCTCAGTGTCAGGATAATGTGACTGAGTGGGATATCAGGTCATGGTGCTGGTGGCCTGGTCTCCCAGTGGGGCAGCACTATAAAATCGCCATGAGTGCGCACTGTCACAAGTCGGTACCTGTCCTGATATGACCTTACATGTTGCTAGGACGTAAAACAACACCAAACAAACAAACGAATCAAACCAATTACTTATAAAATTGGCACTTGTCGCTACCTAGCCTGCTTCTTGGCATTAATAGGACAGGACAAGGACTGGTTAGCACAATATCAAGATACAGTGACTGCGTGCGATATTGGGTCATGAGGTCTCCCAGTGGAGCAGCACTACACGTCCTGATATGACCTTAGAGGTTGCCAGGATATACAACCAACCAACCAGATTCAAAACGTGCCAGATTATGGGAGTTGGCGAAGTGTGGAATGCCGGATTGAAGTAGAACCTGTACTAGGTGCCATTTGTCTTTGTGCATTTTTCTCTTCGCCGTAAATAGGCGTTGCTTTAGACTGGTGGTGCCACCTGGTAGTAAACAGCGGCGGCTATGCTTCTCTCACGCCGTAATAGTGCGCTGTGTCCCCCACCAGGTGGCAGAGCAGTTTCACACGCCTCTCATCAACCGCCATTACGGTGATGCAGCCAGTGTCGTTGCGCCTCACAAGCAAGGACATTTCAAATGTCACCTTGGTAAGGGGCCGTCAAAAGTTGTCAATATGCTCACGGTCGTACAAAGCGTACGACGGGTGGAGGGGGGCTGACAGTTATGTATGACTTTTATCGTTTAATAAAAATGTTTATATTTTTCTGTGTCATTTTATAATATGTTTGTACTTTAATTAGGCCACCAATCCGGTCATTGTACTTTAGTTGATTAAACTGGGGAATTTTCAATCGCGGACAATTAGCCTTCATTCCACTGCTCCTTGCTCTATGGTAGTAATGCCGAAAGCCAGTGGACCAGACGGGGTGGCCGAATGAGTTAGAGCGTCCGTCTCCCGTGCTGGGAGGTGGTGGGTTCGAACCCGGGTCGATTCAAACCAATGACGTAAAAATTGATACTTGTTGCTTCCTAGCCAGGCGCTCGGCATTATTAGGATAGGGCAACGACTGGTGTGCTCAGTGTCAGGATAATGTGACTGAGTGGGATACCAGGTCATGGTGCTGGCGGCCTGGTTTCACAGTGGGACAGCACTATAAAGTTGTCATGAGTGCGCACTGTCACAAGTCGGTAGCCGTCCTGATAGGACCTTAGATGTTACTAGGATGTAAAACAACAAACAAACCGAAAGCCAGGCTAGGTAGCAATATGTATCAACTTTTTTAAGTTATTGGTTTAAACTTGGGGGTATAAATCCCATGACCTACCAAAGCGGCAGGCGAGCACTCAACTCTTTCAGCCACACCGTCTGCCCACCAATCCTGATGATGGTTGGTTGGTTGTTGTAGTTTTATTTCCTAAGAACATTTCAGGTCATATCAGGATGGGTACCGACTTGTGACAGTGCCCACTCATGGTGAATTTATAGTGCTGCCCCACTGGGAGACCAGGCCGTCAGCACCATGACCTCAAATCTCACTCAATCACATTATCCTGAACACTAAGCCAAACAGACCTTGCCCTATCCTAATAATGCAGGGCGCCTAGCTAGGAAGCGACAATTATCAAATTTTACGTCATTGGATTGATTCGACCATGGTTTGAACCCATGGTTTTGAATCCGACAATCTAGTAATATGAGAGACGGGTGTTCAACTCATTCGGCCATCCCATCTGGTCTCCTGATGATTAAGTCATTGGTTAAACTTATAACGAATTACCTAAACAAGCACCAAATCCTAAATAACAAACAAGGCGGGTTTAGAAAAAAATCACTCAACAACTAAAACTGTAGCTAAGTTAACTAATGACATTGCAAGCAATATAAATCAAAATAACATGGTGTGGTGCAGCATTCATAGACTTTTGCAAAGCCTTTAATATGGTGGATCACAGCACATTAAAAAGTAAATTAACCTGAATGGGGATGAAAGGGAAAATAGGAGACGAGGTAAGTGACTACCTGCTAAACTGGAAACAATGCACTATAGCGAATGGGGCAACATCGAGGAAAGAATACTTGAACTACGGTGTACCGCAGGGGTCTGTGTTGGGCCCCCTCCTGTTCCTAATTTACATAAATGACCTAAAAAAATTTTAGAGACAGAACACCTGCTTTTATATGCTGATGACGCAGTGGTCTAGGCGGCTAGCAAATCACCTGAGGAACTAGAAGTAATCCTAAATAAAACACTATTGAAGTTAAACGAATGGTGCCAAATAAACAAAATAACAATAAATACAAAGAAATCAAAAATGGTACTGTTCGGTACCAGGCACACCAAAAACTTAAAGTTAACCTGCCGACTGGGGGAAGGTCAACTCGAGTCAGTAGACAGCTATCGCTATCTAGGAGTAGACCTAGACAGACACCTAAATTATGACACCTGCATAACAAATACAATAAAGAAAGCTAAATATAAAATATGGCTACTAGCAAAACTAAGATGCTACATGACAGAAAGCATGGCAATAAAAATATACAACGGTATGATCCTACCCTATTTTGACTATTGTGACGTCATCTACATGGGAGGGAATGCAAACCTGCTAAATAAATTACAAACAGCACTAAAGGTGTGCCTCCAGGTCCACAAAAGATTTCCAACAATGGAACTCCACATTAAATCCAACACAAAACTACTGTAGTGGTCTGCACTGACCTCTCAGGCAAGTAACCACATAGACAGGTAGGCGTGGGTAGTGTGGTGATATCAGGGAGCCTATGGGTGTAATGGTTAGCACACTGGCCCGGAATGCAAAGAGATGTAGGTTCGAGTCCCACTCTAGGCGCATTATTTCCCATTTTCATCACCCCCACGACACTGGTTGCCGTGATCATGATCCTGTACAAGCTACGAGCTGTATAGTTGTTGAACCTACCCTCTGTATGTGTAAGTGCACTGCCTGTATGTATGTAATTGTAAGCATTATAAGACTTACAATTCCAGGGGTACGAGTGTAGTGGTCTGCACTGACCTCTCAGGCAAGGAGACACATAGACAGGTAGGCGTGGGTAGTGTGGTGATATCAGGGAGCCTAGGTGGTGTAATGGTTAGCACACTGGCCCTAATGCAAAGAGATGTGGGTTCGAGTCCCGCTCTAGGCGAAATATTTCCCATTTTCATCACCCCCATGACACTACTAACAAGTAGAAAAGAACTACACCTCAAGCTACTTGCACACCACTACACCACCCAACAAGGTCTCACAGTGACTGCTGGTAGAAACACCAGACAAACAGGCACACCAGTGCTAAAAGAAACCATAAGCACTAATAAAATACATGAGAGAAGTGTGTTAGTCATGGCCGCACAAGCCTGGAACAAACAACCACCTCCAGTCAGAGCAATCAAGAAACTGCAGCACTCTAAACAATTCCTAAAAAAGAATAAATAAAAACCATACACCATCATATGGGCACCAAATAACACCTGACCGGGCGTAGTCAAGGAAAACTGTGAAGGAGCACACATGCCAAGGACAGGCCACAGAAGAGGGTGCACATCAAACCTATAAATACAGTCATCTGGTAGGGTCAGAAGAAATGAGGCCATAGTCCACCTTGGTATGTGTTCTGGCACAAATCACGTACGGTATGGACAGACCAACCATGCTCACCGAACCCAACCTATAATACACCATGGCATGAGAAAATACCACAACCCGCCGCCAGGTCGCAGTCCCGAAAGGTACGGGTGTGTTCTGGCGGACCCAGGTACCAACTAGGGACAGGGCACAGGTGAAAGGAAGACGGTAAACCAAAATGTCAGGGACAATGCCATTAGAACTATGCTTAACAAATTAACACCGCAGCCGACCCACCTGGTCGCAGTCCCAAAGAATACGGATGTGTTCTGGCACATCTAGGCTCTAACTAGGGACATGGCACAAGTGAAAGGAAAGCTGCAAACAGAACAAGAAAGACTAATTCTGGGAACACATCCTCATCCACAGGCCTATTACCATCTCACTACATGTACATACTAGATATTAGTTATATGATAGGAAGTTATACCTGAAAAAAAACACCAAAACTAACATAGTTACTAACTGCTTAAATAAATGCTGGTGGACGTCCCGGATACCAACTCGGAACCCGAACCTGTGCATACACCAGGGGCCATATGCATGGAGCAGTGTTAGAGGTGTGTGGTGTTATCGATCTAACACTGGATAGCTATCACCGTTTATCGGCGGCGTCGAAACGGTATGCATGGCGGCCTAAACGGTGAGTGTTAGCTAAATGTGAATGTATTTATAGATTTGGGAAATCCCTCTGCATTTGTAGCCATATATTAGGCTCAAAACTATTAAATGCTATCATATTTAACAGAATTACATACGCAATAAGTGAAATTTAAGCAAATTAACCGTAAAAACGAAGCGATATTAACGGAGCAGCCGCATTGGCGGCGATATTAATGGTTATATTTTCGAATCGACGAACGTAAAGTAAACAAATCGACGCCAGCGCCACTCCAGCGATGCGGCGCCGGCGGCGATTTGTTTACTTTACGTTCGTCGATTCGAAAATATAAGTATTAATATCGCCGCCAATTCGGCTGCTGCGTTAATATCGCTTCGTTTTTATGGTTAATTTGATTAAATTTCACTTATTGCGTATGTAATTTTGTTAAATATGATAGCATTGAGTAGATTTGGGTTCCATCCTGACCCTAACACCGCAGTAAACCAGATATGATCGGAGTTAGAATTTCCGAGTTTAAACGCTCGGTGTTAGGCCTAACACTGCTCCATGCATACCAACTTGTCCGCGCTAAACCAGAAATCCCGCTCTAAACGCGTTTTGCCTCCTAACACTGCTCCATGCATATGGCCCCAGAGCATTCCTCACAGCTGTCCAGCATTGAAAACAAGCACCCTCGTGGGAGCTTACACGGAAGATTACATGCTATGGGCAGAATAAATACTGTATATAATTTTTTAAATATTTTTTTTAATGGTGTTGACTTTCGGCCACACTGTTTCACCAGGGTGTTCTGAGGCAGACACAGTCTGAGTGAAATGTGTAGGTTTGTAGGAAACAGAAATGTGTATGACATCAATTAGGGCATCCAGGGCATCTGGTGTTTTGCTAATACCCACCGGTAGTACAGGGCTGTAGGGCATTCTCAGCATACCATCACTTGTGGTGGGTGTACAATGTGGAATATTGTCTGGTGCAGAAAAAAAGCACACCAACAAAATCATCCTAATTTCTACCTCTACCCCCGCCCCCGTCCTCCCCAGGATTGCCAACGTTGGAAAATGAAAAACGGGAAGATCTTAAGGGATGCTATATTGAGGGGGGGGGGGGAGGTCTTGTGGTACTCCCCGATAAAACTGTTTAAATCTTAGATGCTCTGTGGTTCATTTTGGACACAATAATCCGTAGAATTTATATAATATTACTATAGTAATGGTATTGCAGGGTTGCCAACATAGGAAAATTCAGCCTCGGTGCTGAAAAAAGATATGATTCAACTGGAATTTTAAAAGAATTGAACAAACCCGCGCCCCCACCCCGCCCCGCCCCCCAAAAACGCAAGATCGGCGTATGCTGATGATGGGGACACCTTACGACGAAATCGCAAGGGTTGGCAACCCTGCCTCCCTCCAGGTACATCTATGATCAGTGGTGTGTGTGCGGCGTGGGGTGGGGGTGGTAGAAGTGTATAATTACCTGTTAGGATCCAGTGTGATTTACTGCAGTACCTACCGACCCCTGCGTGAGATTCCAAATTAGTAACCAGCCAGTATTCTAATCGGTGATGAGCTGAACACTGGTTCTCGCAATCTTGATGTATCAAGACTGGTATTGAGCGACCAGATAGGATGGCTGAATGAGTTGAGCGTCCCGTCTCCCGTTTTGGTAAATCGTGGGATTCGAACCCATCGGTTCAAACTCTGGTCGAGTTTAACCAACGACTTAAAAATTAATACTTGTCGCTTCCTAGCCTGGCGCTCAGTATTATTAGGATAGGGCAAGGACTGGTTGGTTCAGTGTCAGGATAATGTGACTGAGTGGGACATCAGGTCATGGTGCAGGCAGCCTGATCTCCCGGTGGGCCAGCACTATAAAGTTGCCATGAGTGTGCACTGTCACAAATCAGTACCCATCCTGATATCACCTTAGATGTTGCCAGGATGTAAAACTCCAACAACCAACCAACTGGTATTGAGAATACTTTGTTTTATAATTATCTTACACAATACATATATATTGATTACGAACCACAGTTGAAATTTCCGCAGCTTAATGAATGAATATATTAATTGAAATTTATTTAAACATAGTGCGATGTTAGCCATAGCGGGGGTTGTGGGGGAGGTGGCTTATATCAGAGGGCCAAGTGTCATGTAACTGTCACGGCATCACGTTACGACAGACCGGACGCGGTGGCCTAGTCGGCAGAGCGCAGGCTTCCCGTGCGGAAGGTCGGGAGTTTGAATCCCAACCGAGTCAAACAAATGACTTATCAAATTGATACTTGTCGCTACCTAGCCTGGCGTTTGGCATTAATAGGATAGGGTTTGCACAATATCAGGATAATGTGACTGGGATATTGGGTCATGGTGCAGGTGACCTGGTCTTCCAGTGGGCAGCACTATAAAGTCGTCATGAGTCCGGAATGTCACAAGTCGGTACCCATCCTGATATGACCTTAGATGTTGCTAGGACGTAAAACAACGCAACTCTTTACGACAGTCACAGTGTGCAGTCAATGTTTGCGTGTGCTGAAGTCATTCCTGGTTAACAGACTGGTTCAGCAACTCAAGTTTCCGTCGTAAACAGCCGGGCCGCAGCGTAAACCATCGGACACGTCCGGTGACCTCATTTATGAACATTGTGTGTGCTGAACTTTATTTTCTGTCATCACAATGGGTGGGGCGGGTCATAAACGAACTATTTGCATTGTAGTTAAACCAGCACTTACGACAGGATAAACCAGGCGCTGTGGCCGAATCGGTAGATCGCGGGCCTGCCACGCGGAAGGTCGGGAGTTCTGGTCCCGGTCGAGTCAAGCCAATGACTTATACAATTTATACATGTCACTTCCTAGCCTGGTGCTTAACAATAATATGATAGGGCAAGGGCTGGTTAGCTCAGTGTCAGGATAATGTGACTGAATGGGATATCGGGTCATGGTGCCGGCAGTCTGGTTTCCGAGCAGGGCAGCACTATAAAGTCACCATGAGTGCACACTCACAAGTAGGTACCCGTCCTAATATGACCTTAGATGTTGCCAGGACGTAAAACTCCAACAACCAACCAACTATAGGATAGGCATAAGCAACGGCTCTTTACTGCGAGCAAGTGCAGTGTGACCTTATTTTTCTACAGTTTCGATTCTTAATGAACTGATGTAATATCCATCTACTGTCCATGATTCTAGATTAGAGTATTGCTGTGGAACTGTAAGCCCTGGTAGTAAGGTCACTGATTTATTTTTACCTTTATTTAAAAAAATTATTTGTATTAATCTGAATAACGAATTTACTGTTGAAGAAATATTTTTTTCCACACCTCATCGGACGTGGTGGTCGAATTGGTAGAGCGCAAGCTTCCCCTGCGGAAGGTCGGGAGTTCGAATCTTAGCGGAGTCATACCAATGACTGATAGAATTGATACTTGTCACTACCTAGCTTGGTGCTCTGTATTAATAGGATAGGATAGGACAATGACTGGTTAGGACAGCATCAGGATATTGTGACTGTATGGGATATTGGGTTATAGTGTCGGTGGCCTGGTCTTCCAGTGGGGCAGCACTATAAAGTCACCATGAGTGCGCAGTCACAAGTTGGTACCCGTCTTGATATGACCTTAGGTGTTGCTAGGATATAAATCAGCAACAAACATTTTTCCACCTGAATTTATTTCCGCTATACTGTTTAGATGACGGTGGTGTTTCGTTGTGGTTGATTCTTTTTTTTGCGGGGGGGGGGGGTACTTTTAGTTGTTAGTCATTGATTTTCTGCTGGCGAGGTGTGCATTTGAGAGTGCAGGCTTTTCTTCTGTATGTGTATGTAATTATTTGATAGTTAAAAAGCCTAAACGGAATATTAGTTTAATGGTAGTCTTATCTTTTAATAAATATAAACAAATAAATAAACTGTGATAGTTCCAAAACCTAAAGTGAAGATTAGTATAATGGCAGTCTCATCTTTTAATAAATATATAGAAATAAATCAACCTTGATAGTTCCAAAACCTAAAGTGAAGATTAGTTTAATGGTAGTCTTATCTTTTAATAAATATAAAACAAACAAATAAACTGTGATAATTCCAAAACCTAAAGTGAAGATTAGTTTAATGGCAGTCTCATCTTTTAATAAATATAAATATATAACAAATGAATCAACTTTGACAGTTCCAAAGCCTAATATGAAGTTATGTTAATGATAGTTTTTTGATTGTTTTGTTTTGTTTAACCAATGGAAAGATTTTAAAAAACACGGGGGGCGGGGGAGGGGAACCGGTTTGATTCAAAAGCGCTCAAGTCTGAGACTCCCAATTTCAAACCAGGCTGAAAATGACGTCACAAGACAAGCAGGCTGGAGTAGCAGCGCTGTAGGTTGTAACGCGAATTGAGGCTTCATCTGGAGCCTGATTTACGCGTGCGTTGCATAGTATTCGATGTCTAAACATTTGCCCTATTCTATAATCGTGTTCCCTTGCGCCTAACCTAATAATATGCATTCTGTTGTAACCTAATTTAGGTTCACGCCCCCCTCTCAGGCCTCTGCCTCTATGTGCTTATTTCGATATGCGCATGCAGCTAGGCAAATCATGTTTTCTTCACGTGTGTAACCTGGGAAAACGTCACCTAAATCTAAACGGACAAAAGGAGGGTGGATAAAAACGGGAGGGGGGGGGGTGGATAAAAACAGGAGCAATAATAAAGTGACAAACAGGATCACTATGTGACCTGGCCACTCCTTGCTTTGAGTAAACTAATATTTACAGTCTGACCTATATTCCCGGCCTGTGACAAGCATGGACGGGCAGGACGCTGGGGAGGGGTGTGTGTGTGGTGGTGGTGGTGTGTGTGGTGGTTATGGGGCGCGGGTAAGTGAGGAGAGAATTATGCTAGTCATGATAACTGTGTTGAGTCCACCCCGCTCTACATCACACTACCGTCAGAGCGAAATGCTTTATTTTGCTACAGTGTTTGTTTCGCAAAAGTTTAGGCAGCGTCCAGGAATGGTGCTTTTTTCATCAATATTCACATGCTTGTAACTATTTCTCTATGTATATGATTTAGATGAAATTACATAAGCTAGAACATCAACATATGTTCTATCCGATGGTGTTGTTGTATATATAACCTAATATTGGTCCAAATTTGGGGAAGATCCAACCATTTCTCTAGCCACAGTGAATATTTAAAGATTTATTTAAATCAATATTTTTGGTTTCAGACCCTTTAAATTTGTATTTGCCATCGAAATGCAGATTTTGATATTATTAGCTAAATTATTGTCATAGCTAATATCCATTAGTTCCATGTACTATGTCTGCAGAATTTGAAGAAGATCCACCTATTGGATGAGCCACAGTGAGTGTTCAAAGCTTGATGAACAAATCTTTCTTTTTTATTTTGTGTGCTTTTCTTTTGTAAGTGCAATCAAAATGCACTTTTTGTATTTCTAGACAGAATCATCATCATCATCATCATCATCATGCTGTCGGTCGCGATGCGACAAAGACTGCTTTCATTACTTGACTGCCGCTCTCTAGACAGAATATTAGTATGATAACGTGTATTACATCCAGATAATGTGCACTGTCAATTTATAGGAAGTTTAACCAATTGGTTAAGCTACAATGAGCATTTATAAATTCATCAAATTGATATATTTGGTTTTCCTACAATTTGTCTCTATATGTTCAATCAAAATTCAATGTTTTCCATATTTTTGTATATAATATTGATATCAATCATATCTTTTAGTCTCAGTGATTGGTTATTGTAGTACTGTGCCAAATATGAGGAAGTTTCAAAAGGTTCTTTTGCTGCAATGAGCTTTCAAAGATTGAAATGTTGAACAAAATTCACTTATAGATGCTGTTTACATGCAAACAATTACACTTTATGACATTTTAGGATGCAAATATATTTTTATTCTCTGCAGCTAGAGCTCTGAAAAAATAGGCTATTACACTGTTATGAATATATGAACTATTTATCATTTATTCAGTCTTGTTGCAGTTTTAAAAGAAAATACCACCCTTGGAAAATGACTATTTGGCCAAATCAGAATGCTTTTTTTGTTACGAATTGCACTTTTTCATGTCTGTGGAAAAAAAATCCCACTTTTAATTATACATGCTCCTGGACCCCCTAGTTTTTCAAGCATTTTTTATGTCACTGGGACCCCTGGAACCAAGTGTTAAGCAATTAGTTTAAATTGAGCATGTATTTTCGAAAACAGTTGTCAGATCATCAATAAAATTTAGGTGAATTTTGAATTGATAATAAGAATTTAAACAAAAATGCTTAAATCCAATGGTAGCAGTTCACCCACTCACTAAAACGTTATCTGCATTTCGGTTTTCAATACACAAGTGTCAGCGATTAATCTTAACAAAATTTGTAGCTTATAAATAGAACATATTGTTCTATTTCTCCTTATGTTAAAGTTGCATCATCTGATGAAAATTGTCAAAACCAGAGCACTTATTTACAGTTGATTCTACATATTCAACTTAGACACTGATGCACTTATTAAGCATAATGTATTTATGTCAGAAAATGGCAAAAACGCATCGGACTATGTAATTCTTAGCTTTACTTAGCGAATTATTGTCTTAAATAGGATTTCTTTTCACTAGATAAGTCAGATGTACTATTTAATTGAGTTATTCTAATGATATAGGATTTCAGGAGATCGGGAGATCCGAACCCATGAGTTTGTGGGTTCGAATCCTGGTCGAGTCAAACCGATGACTTAAAAATTGATATTTGTCGCTTCCTAGCCTGGCGCTCTGCATTATTAGGATAGGGCAAGGACTGGTTGGCTCAGTGTGAGGATAATGTATCAGGTCATGGTGCTGGCAGCCTGGTTCCCCAGTGGGGCAGCACTATAAAGTCACCATGCACTCACTGTCACAAGTTCTGATATTACCTTAGATGTTGCTAGGACGTAAAACAACAACATAGGAAGCGGTCCCCAGTCTGAACACTCAGCAGGAAGCTGGATGTTGTCCTATAGGAGTGGAAGTGGTGGGGTCTGTGGTGGAATTTCCTGGCAATCCCAAACAGGATGAGTAAAACTTGGGGAAGTAGAATATGTAATTGTAAAAAGTGATGTGGAAAAGTTTCTGTCTGTAACAGATTTCAGCTGTCTGTGGGTTTGAAAACTGGCGCCGCTGAGTGCTATTGTCAAAGAACAAACATTCTTACAGCTGCATAGTCTGATGAAAACATAAAAGTTTCGCAATCAAAACGCTTATCTTAAGTCTCCATCCACCTTAGATATTAGTGCACTTATTGAGCATTTGTTGCTGCATAGAAGTTAATTTGAAGTCCACCTTAGATAATAGTGCACTTATTGAGCATTTGATGCTGCATAGAATTTAATTTGAAGTCAATTTAATAGAACCTAGTTACTGCTGAAGCCTATGATGTCAGAATGTTGACACGCATGTGCATCAAAAGTCTGACATGTCTTCATTGCAAATATCACCAAAAGTTGGCAATTTGAGCATTTATCATAAAAAGTTAGTTTAAATTAAAGTACTGGATGCGGTGGCTGAATCGGTAGAGCGCAGGCTTCCCGTGTGGGAGATCGGGAGCTCGATTCCCGGTCGAGTCAAATCAATGACATTACAAAATTGATACTTGTCACCTCCTAGTTTGGCACTCGGCATTAATAGGATAGAGCAAGCACTGGTTAGCACAGTGTCAGGATAATGTGACTGAGTGGGATGCCGGGTCATGGTGCTGGTGGCCTGATTTTCCAGTGGGGCAGCACCATGAGTGTGCACTGTCACAAGTCGGTACCCATCCTTATTTGACCTTAGATGTTGCTAGGACGTAAAACTCAAACAACCAACCACATACCATGATAGTATTTGATGTTATATCAACATTTTCTTAAATCATAGAAAGTCATTCACTTCCCTCCCCCCTTTGGCCTTGTGTATGACCATGATAATGTTGAAAACTTTGGATGGCCCCTGAGAATGATATGTGTTGCTGATGTAATCACCGCAATAATTTCAGCGACCATTCCTCGGGGAGGAAATGTAGGTTGTTCCTTATTCCGGGAGTTGTGTCATCAGTAATTCACACGTCTGATCACCTTTTTGTGGACATGTACATCTGCACATACACATGTCCCACCGAATCGGTAGAGCGCGGTTCCGGGTCGAGTCAAACCAAAGACTTATCAAACTGATACTTGTCGCTTCCTAGCCTGGCACTCAGCGTAAATAGGATAGGGCAAGGACTGGTTAGCTCAGTGTCGGGATAATGTGACTGAGTGGGATATGGGGTCATGGTGTAAGAGGCCTGATTTCCCAGTGGGGCAGCACTATAAAGTTGCCATGAGTGCACACTGTCACAAGTCGGTACCCGTCCTGATATGATCTTTGATGTTGCAAGAACATAAAACTCCAACCTCTTCCCTCCAACCCCAATCAACAATGGTGTACATGGCGGAAGTGACTTCAGTTGATTATGTATGCAAGTTATGCATTGCATTATTACATGTTGGAGGGGTGTCAGACAAAGTCCCCCCACACACCCCCACCCCCCCGCAGCTATCAAACTAAGCTGTTTGTCCATTTACCGATAATTTTTGTTTTTTTTTGTGTGTGTGTGCATTTCTATTGTAACTTGTTAATTTCATTAGTTTCTAGTAAAGCCTTAGGGTCTGATCATGCAGTTCAAGCGTACATATTTCGATAGGTTTATGTAGTTACCTGTTTATGTTGTACAGGGATTTAATAGTAAGTTTAGTGGTGATTACTTAACGCCGTGTCGGCAGCAAAGGCCATATAACTTGTTAATTTCATTAGTTTTTAGTGAAGCCTTAGGGTCTGATCATGCAGTTCAAGCGTACATATTTCGATAGGTTTATGTAGTTACCTGTTTATGTTGTACAGGGATTTAATAGTAAGTTTAGTGGTGATTACTTAACGCCGTGTCGGCAGCAAAGGCCATATAACTTGTTAATTTCATTAGTTTTTTAGTGAAGCCTTAGGGTCTGATCATGCAGTTCAAGCGTACATATTTCGATAGGTTTATGTAGTTACCTGTTTATGTTGTACAGGGATTTAATAGTAAGTTTAGTGGTGATTACTTAACGCCGTGTCGGCAGCAAAGGTCACATAACTTGTTAATTTCATTAGTTTCTAGTAAAGCCTCAGGGTCTGATCATGCAGTTCAAGCGTACATATTTCGATAGGTTTATGTAGTTACCTGTCTATGTTGTACAGGGATTTAATAGTTAGTTAGTGGTGATTACTTAACGCCGTGTCGGCAGCAAAGGCCATAATCATGGCGAGGATTTTCAAATCTTATTCTGTCAGACCATCGCTTTTTACAAAAAATGTAAAAGCACGCAATCACCTGTGTCTAGAGATACTATTGAAGTCAAAGGCTCACAATTACAACAACAAATTTGAGGCAAGGTACAAAACTAGATAAATGGGTGGAAATTGTTTGAATAGACTCACCAAGGTCAAGTCGGCACTGTCGGGTTGTGTTGGCACAGATCAACCAGTGGTCCACAACAGTTCATCAAACACTGTGATATGTGCTGTCCTGTCTGTGGGAAAGTATATAAAAGACCCCTTGCCTATTATCGGAACGAGCAGCCTATGTGGCGGAAGCTGGTTTCCATCAAAGAAATGTCAGAATGACCATAAGTTTGACGTCCAATAGCTGATGATATGAAAATCATTGTGCTCTAGAGGCGTTGTTAAATAAAAGAAGCGTTACTTTGTGTTGGCGTGAGTCGTGCTAGGTGGAGCCCTGCATTATGTGTGTTAAGCTAACCGGAGAACCTGTGGGCCGTGACCCAGTTTGACGCGGATCCTTTGGGCGGAAGTGCTACACGAATACTTGGGAAAACCCACACTTTCTTCTCCCTGGCGAATATAATTTCTCGCTCACTAAATTAAATACCCCTCCCCTCCCCTGCCATCTGCAATCACCATCAATTAGACATACACTTAATACATAGTTATATTTAGAAGAAATCAATTAAGAATGCTTTCAGAAATTTCTATTTTAAATGTTATGACATTCGTTGGTTAAAGCTGCATAATCCGATGACACATCAAATTTTCAAAACCAAATCAATTATCTAGATTTGATTCTACATATCTAACTTAGATACTGATGCACTTTTTAAGCATTTGTTTCTGTGTAAAAGGCAATACTGGGTCAATTTAACAGAACCAGTTACTGCAGAAGTCTATGGTGTCAGAATTTTGGCAAGCTTGCGAAAACTAATTGTCCATGTTTGCACTCAAAATATCTCAAAAGTTTACCATTTAAAATAAAAGTAACTTTGAACTAATGTAAAGTCGATACTAGGTGATTGATCTAATATATTTATCTCAGGAAAAATACAGAAATTCAAAACCATCGAACTATGCAACTTTAAGCGGGTAAAAATTTCAATCGCACATAATTGATCTTTATTCCACTGCTCATTGCCATATCCTTGTAATGTTGAATGCCCTGCTAGGTAGTGACACGTATACATCGTTAGTTTCACTCGGCTAGATTTGAACCATGTTGGTAGCTGGCACGCAACCTGTCAGGCCATCCCGTCAGGTCAGCCTGTGTTGTATGGGGAGAACCGGAACTCTTCAAGTAAACCCCAACTTCCACTGACACCGTGTTGTGCCAGCTAAATCCCTAATACACTAGTAACATAGGCCGCACCACCAGTCCTAATATTAACCAGACGGGATGGCCAAATGAGTTAGAGCGTCCGTCTCCTGTGTTTGGAGACCATGGGATCGTGGGTTCGAACCCTGGTCGAGTCAAACCAATGACTTAAATATTGATGCTTGTCGCTTCCTAGCCTCGCGCTTGGCATTATTAGGATAGGGCAAGGACTGGTTGGCTCAGTGTCAGGATAATGTGACTGAGTGGGATATCAGGTCATGATGCTGACGGCCTGGTTTCCCAGTGGGACAGCACTATAGACCGGATCACGGTTCCGACTGCGCATGCGCTGAAAACGGCCTTGGCAGCAAAGCAAATGCGAATGGCCATTGAGTTTGTCGATACGCATCGGGAAAAACTTTGATTTTAATCAAAATGAATAGAAATACATAAGAATTTGGCATACGCATTTTTTTTTGTTGTAATTTTTTTATTGAGGCTGTATTTATACTGTCCATAGCATATAAGCCCGGGTACCCAGGCTTGTTTTCAATGCTGGCCAGTTGTAGTGTTGGTGTTAAAACTGTTATCTTACCACACAGTGGCTGCTGATAAGGTATTTGATTGCCTGCATTTCAGTAGCAGATAGATAATTGGTTGGTATGGTTAATAGCCTATGTGTTTTTTTTTTGATTTTCTTGGTATATATGTATATATTTTTTCTACTCTTATTACTAGACTAGCCTACTCCTATTTACATATCATAGGCTTGTACGTAGCACACATGCAATATAATGATATGATGAATATAGCTAAGACAAAACTAGCCATAGTTAAACATTTTGAGCTAAGAAACATACAATTCCACACAAAGCAATCAGTGATATCCACATCAACATTATTAATTCTTGTTCTAAATATTAAAATGCCAAATGTGTCAACATACACTTGTTTCAGAGAAATATATAACCAATATCTGATTAACCTTACTCATTTTCTAGTTCTACATATGACATTAACCATAGGATACAAATAAAAACATTAATAAAATAAGTAAAACTGACTGGCTATGGCTCTAACACTAATGTGAGTGGCCAGATTTGTCTAAATCTAAATGCACATGGCATAAGATGTGCATATTATATTGATGTAAAGGCAATGCTGGATAAAAGATCAATATCTTAATTTATTCTATATATTTTTTTAGTTGGTATTCTATGTTTCAAACAAGAGCTGAGATGAGCTGAAACTAGCACATTTCATAGCTCCACCCAGTGTATTAGCATGTGCCATGTGCTTTTCGCGGGTTTGTTTTGCTCTGACGCATCCCACAATGCAACGTGCCACTGGAATGGTGATGTAGTCTATAAAGTCGTCAACTAAACAACTAGACCGTACCACTTTCAGCTGGGCTGGCCTATTAGCTGAATGTGAGAAGTGGCGCATTCACCATCCACCTTTACCGTAAAACTTGGAATATAAGCATTGCTTCTGAAATGACGTGAATTTCTTAAATATTGTTTCTCCTCTTTTTTCCCCTTTCATTTGAAAAAATACACGAAAGCACGCCAATGTGAGAATCAATATAAGCTTCGCCTTTCATTGAAGTTTTACGATACCTTTGCCCCATTCTGTGTATGCCTGCAATGTATGTGAGTTTTGAACATTCCGATAAAAGTAAATTAATGAGCAATGATTGGAAGGCCTTATGGAAGTGGACTATCTTCAAAAAGCTTCACTTGGAGTTGAACTCTGTAAGAAGCGAAAGAGAATAGGAGAGAGAAAAAATCTCAATTTAACAAAACTAAGAAACATACCAGCAAAACTGGTAAAGCATATTAACATTGAACATTATCCACTTGTGATAGAACCGAGTGCGGTGGCCTAATCGGTAGAGCGAGGGCCTCGTGTGTGGAAGGTTGCGAGTTTGGTTCCCGGTCGAGTCAAACCAATGACTTTAAGAACAATACTTGTCACTTCCTAGCCTAGCGCTCAGCATTAATAGGATAGGGCAGGACTGGTTAGCTCAGTGTCAGGATAATGTGACTGAGTGGGATATCGGGACATGGTGTTAGCAGCCTGATTTCCTAGTGGGGCAGCACTATAATGTCACCATGCGCGCATACTGTCACAAGTTGGTAGCAGTCCTGATATGACCTTAGATGTTGCCAGGACGTAAAACTCTAACAACCAACCAATTTGTTATAAAGGATCATTCGCAAATCCGTACGTTGTATGGTGTTTAGGGGTTTATATCCTGAGTTACCCGTAATAAATCCGGACATTGATATCGATTCAATTATTATACCACCCCAAACCACACAATCGTAGCTCGTTCCCCACCTCCCCCCCCCCCCCCCCCCCCCATCCTTCCCGTGAGTGGAAAGAAGACAAAATACAAGACTATGAAAGGTTGTGGAATTAAGTTTTAAGATGGGACAGTCGAATGAGTTGCGCTCCAGCCTTTGGTAGGTCATGGGATTCGAACCCTGGGGGGTGTGAAGGGGGGGGGGGGTTCACACACAATGATTGATTATTTGGGGTGGGGGTTGTGTGATATGGGGGGTGGCTTAAAGTTGCATAGTCCGATGGTTTTGAGTTTCTGTAATTGTTCTGTGATAAATATATTAAATTAATTGTTATAATCTACCTTACTTTAGTTTGAAGTAACTTATTTTAAATGGCTAACTTTTGAGATATTTGAAGTGTGAACATTTCAAATTAGTTTTTGGAAGCATGCCAAAAATCAGACGTATATTCTATTAAATTGGCTCAATATTCCCTTCCATGTGGCGACAAATAGTTAATAAGTGCATCAGTATCTGAGTTAGATATGTAGAATAAAATCTAGATAATTGATTTGGTTTTGAAAACTGGATGCTTCATCGGACTAGTTTAAGGAATGACAAACAAATTAAATAAACCGCGGTCTATTTGTATTATGTGAACTGACGACTTTTGAAATGAACTGTATGTGGGTCTGCACTGGCCCTTCGTACCCTCTCACCACAAGGGCCATGTAGGCAAGGGTTTCGGCGATGACACTATAATTATGTAGTGAGGTGGGAGTGGGGATGGGGAGAGGGTACAGTAGTTGGGATGAGCGCTTTAAGGCTCAATTAACAGTGCTTAGTCCCAGCTTCCCAGCCTGATCACAATGTAAAAATATACGGATTTTCGGTTAAGAACAGCATTATTATTCTTGGGCGACGGAGTGGGGACAATGTTATGTAAACTAATAGCAATAGTATCCCACTCCCAGTGTACATGATAATGAGTGATGTGAAATATATCTTATATATGATGCCTAAGATTACTGAAGAGATGTTCCTATATAAGAAGACAGTACACCGGCAGGTGGACAAACTGGCTATGTGTGAGTGGGCTGGTTTGGGGCAGGACCTAGAATGTAGCAAGTAACACTTGATCTCCCTTAGTGCAGACATCCGCTCCCCATGCTGCTCAAACCACCATAACCCAATGACAAATACATAGGAAAAACTGATAGCCGCCGGCCCCCACGCCGCCCCCCCAGGGTAGGACAATAAGGACTACCCGGTTGCCCGGGGCGCCTAGTTTACTTGGTCAGGCAGGTGAAGTTCTCGGTGACCTGCCCAAACAGGCATGTAGTTATTTTTCTGATCTGCAGTAGCCCAAGTAGTTTTGCCACTCGGGCAGGTAGAAAATTCAGTCCCTTTCCCGATTGGGCAAGTGGTGGGAAAAGTTACTGTACTGTCCTGCCTTCTCTCCCCCCCCCCCTCCCCCCAAAAGAAGAAGAAAGAAAACTTATTTAATATGGCCATAAATATGTTATACCATACATAGTAGAAATAATGATTTGATACACACAAGCATTTTGGTTGGTGATTTCAAGCAGGCTGAAGTCAGTCCTCTCACCTGTGGAGACTTGGGTTCAGTTCAGGTATGTAAAGTAATGAATTCGAACTCTGGCTGAGTCACATCAATGATTTAATAATTGATGCTTGTCACTACCTGGACCAGATTGGATGGCCAAATGAATTGAACGTGCATCTTCTGTTTGGGACCAGATTGGATGGCCAAATGAATTGAACGTGCATCTTCTGTTTGGGGAGATCGGGGGATCTAAACCTATGGATGTATGGGTTCGAACCCTGGTCGAGTCAGACCAAAGACTTAAAAATTGATACTTGTCGCTTCTAGCCATTCTCTCCTCTCCCCTCCTCTCCCCTCCTCTCCTCTCCTCTCCTCTCCTCTCCTCTCCTCTCCTCTCCTCTCCTCTCCTCTCCTCTCCTCTCCTCTCCTCTCCTCTCCTCTCCTCTCCTCTCCTCCTCCTCTCCTCTCCTCTCCTCTCCTCTCCACTCCTCTCCTCTCCACTCCTCTCCTCTCCACTCCTCTCCTCTCCACTCCTCTCCTCTCCTCTCCACTCCTCTCCTCTCCTCTCCTCTCCACTCCTCTCCTCCACTCTCTCCTCTCCTCTCCTCTCCCATTCCCTTCCCGTCCCCTTCCCCTCCCCTCACCTCCCCTCCCTCCCCCCCCCCCCCCCCCTCCTCTCTCCGCTCCTCTCCGCTCCTCTCCTATTCCCTTCCCCTCCCTTCCCCCCTCCCCCTCCCTCTGTGCAGCCGTCCTGTTTGATAAACGATGTGCAGTTGGAGCATCCTGGTGGTTTTATGCACTACTAGGCTGTAGGGCCTCCTGATCTGATGATGAGTCACGGTAAAATTGTAAAAACCGAGACGGTCTTTGTGGTTACGCTATTCTTTTTGTCTTTCTATTTTAGCTACCGTTTGAAATTATCTAAACATTTTGGCTACAAGCGCCGCAGCTTACTGGGTTTAACTGGTTGGCTCAGTGTCAGGATAATGTGACTGAGTGGGATATCAGGTCATGGTGCTGGTGGCCTGGTCTGCCAGTGGGGCGGCACTATAAAGTTGCCATGAGTGTGCACTGTCACAAGTCGGTACCCGTCCTGATATGACCTTAGATGTTGCCAGGACGTAAACCTTCTACAACCATTTAGCTGTAGCGTTTTCTGTGCAGATTCCGCTGCCTGCCTACACACGACATTGGGGACACCTGAAGGTGTATACTCCTACATGAACCGCTAACCGCTAACCTGCCCGAATGCTGTCGCCACCTCCCACCAGGGGGCGTGATGTTTAAAGCTGTACTTTTCGCCAGCGTCAGCGTTCCCGGCTGCACATGGGGAAGAAAAACGTGGCTGTTTAGTTGCCGGACAAAAACAAATGCATATTAGCCGTTGCTTTCGTTCAAACAGAGTGTGTGGGAGTGTGGGCAGTGTATTTACTACAACTCATCCTAAAGCTGCATAGTCCGATTAAAGCATACACTTTTCTAAATCGAAACACTTATATATGTTTGATCCTACGTATCAAGCTTAGAATCCAATGAGACCAGACGGGATGGCCGAATGAGTTAGAGCGTCCGTCTCCCGTGCTGGTAGGTCGTGGGTTCGAGTCCCGGTCGAGTCAAACCAATGACTTTAAAATTGATACTTGTCGCTTCCTAGCCAGGCGCTCGGCATTATTAGGATAGGGCAAGGACTGGTGTGCTCAGTGTCAGGATAATGTGACTGAGTGGGATACCAGGTCATGGTGCCGGCGGCCTGGTTTCCCAGTGGGACAGCACTATAAAGTCGCCATGAGTGCGCACTGTCACAAGTCGGTACCCGTCCTGATATGACCTTAGATGTTGCTAGGACGTAAAACAACAACAAACAAACAAACTAGAATCCAATGCACGAATATCTAATGGTACTGTCACACTAGGACGTAATGACGTCAGCTTAGGGAGAACGTGAAGAACGTTGAACTTCTGGGCGTAGTATGCAAATTTGGGCACAAGTTAAACGTGGATGCAGCGTAGTGGACGAGAGCGTAACGTCGGTAAAGCGTAGTGATACCGTCATTCAACGAGAGAGGTCAACGTCATTACGCTCACGGAACGTTATGAACGTTATTCCATCGCCAGAAGAACGTTATGTCACGTTACCTACGTCATACGATGTTGAACGTACGTTGAATGCACGTTCTCCTGACGTTCCCATTACGCCATGTGGGCATTTGCACTCGATTTAATGTGGGTCAACGTAGTGGAACGTAGTTGAACGTAGTGAGCAGCGTTGGAAAAACGTCATTGACGTTCACTGAACGTGAACAGAACGTACGGCGAACGTAAACCCTTACGGTCGAGCTACATCGAAATTTTTGAACATGTCCAAAACCTCGACGTAATGTGACGTAGCTCGACGTCATTCTGACGTCATCATGACGTAACCCAACGTAATGACGAAAAATTACCACGTTAGGCTCACGTTGGCTCGTTACGTCGTAGTGTGACAGGGGTATAAGTTAGATATTCGTGCATTTATTAAAGTTGCGTAGTCCGATGGTTTTGAGTTTCTGTAAAAAAAAAAATTCTGAGCTAAAGCTATTAAATTTGTTGATGTAATTCTACCTTGCTTTAGTTTAAAGTGACTTATTTTAAACGGTTAACTTTTAAGATATTTGAAGTCTCAACATGTAAAATTAGTTTTCACAAGCAAGCCAAAGGTCTGAAACCATAGGCTTCTGCAGTAAAGGGGCTGTCACATTACAACGCATCGTGCCGACGTATGTGATTTTTGGTCGTTATGCGTTATGCATGCATTAGGCACTCATTGGTATACGTCAATGTACGTCAACGTCCGCCGAGATACGGCATCGCACGTCAGGGGGTTGGCAAAGTTTTGTGCATGCACAAAACTGTCGACGTACAACAATGTTTGACAATGTGTGGATTTTATGTCCATCATACATTATGTATGCGTATGTCGATGTACGTTAGATGTACTTTAGACAAACTTGTTCATTACGTTGCACTACATTGACCTACTTTAAAGGCAGTTGCAAAGTACAGTCAACGTATGGATAACGTACATCTAACGTACATTTAGCGTTTCTCCAGCGTGTCTTGATGTATGTAACATATGAGGCGTAGTTCTGGCGATCGAATAACGTATATACAGTTCACCGGCGTTCTGTGAGCGTAATTCAAGCATTTTTCGCCATACGTTGGTCATACGTTGGCCATATGCTATGTATGCGGTATGTATATGTCCAACTTTGCCTCCTATGCCGAAAAGTTTGACACTTCTCGACATAAAAAAGTGATTTTACGTGTTGGCCGCGCACTTGCGAGATGCGTCATAATGTGACAGGGCCTTAACAATAACAGGTTCTATTAAATTGACTTAGTATTCCATTCTATGTGGCAACTCATGCTTAATGAGTGCATCAGTATCTAAGTTAGATATCTCGAATCAAATCTAAATAAATGTTTTGGTTTTAAAAATGGGATTCTTCATTCGACTATGCAGCTTTGGGCATTTGTTATAGCTTAAATATTAAGTCGATTTAATATAACTTGTTGTTGCTGAAGCCTAGAATTTGTATGTGCACGCCAAAATAAATTCGGCATGTTTTCACTTCAAATATATATAATGTTAGCCATTGAAATTAAGTTACTTCAAACTACCATCGGGTAGATTATAATGAGCAACCTAATATATTTATCTAGTGTAAATGATAGAAACTCAAAACCATCGGACTTTAGAATGTAAAACGGTAATCAAACAATTAATCAGTCAATCAGTAAGAGTGCTGATGACACTACCAGTATGTATCTTGCTTTCATCCATCAATCAGCCATCCAAGATGAGTTCAAAAGACACTACCAGTCTGTTTTCATCAATCAATCTGTCATTCAAGAAGAGGGCTGAGGACACTACCACTATGTATATTGCTCTCATCAATTAATTAATTAGTCATTCAAGAAGGGTGCTGAGGACACTACCACTATGTATATTGCTCTCATCAATTAATTAATTAGTCATTCAAGAAGGGTGCTGAGGAACCTACCACTATGTATATTGCTCTCATCAATTAATTAATTAGTCATTCAAGAAGAGTGCTGAGGACACTACCACTATGTATATTGCTCTCATCAATTAATTAATTAGTCATTCAAGAAGGGTGCTGAGGACACTACCACTATGTATATTGCTCTCATCAATTAATTAATTAGTCATTCAAGAAGGGTGCTGAGGACACTACCACTATGTATATTGCTCTCATCAATTAATTAATTAGTCATTCAAGAAGGGTGCTGAGGACACTACCACTATGTATATTGCTCTCATCAATTAATTAATTAGTCATTCAAGAAGGGTGCTGAGGACACTACCACTATGTATATTGCTCTCATCAATTAATTAATTAGTCATTCAAGAAGGGTGCTGAGGACACTACCACTATGTATATTGCTCTCATCAATTAATTAATTAGTCATTCAAGAAGGGTGCTGAGGACACTACCACTATGTATATTGCTCTCATCAATTAATTAATTAATTAGTCATTCAAGAAGGGTGCTGAGGACACTACCACTATGTATATTGCTCTCATCAATTAATTAATTAGTCATTCAAGAAGAGTGCTGAGGACACTACCACTATGTATATTGCTCTCATCAATTAATTAATTAGTCATTCAAGAAGAGTGCTGAGGACACTACCATTTCACCAATCAATCAGCCATTCAAGATGAGTTCAACAGACAATACCACTGTCTGCTTTCATCAATCAACCAATTAATCAGTCAGTCATTCAAGATGAGTGTAGAGGACACTACTCCTGTATCTTTAACCAAATTTTAATTTCTAATAAAATGCTTTCTATGATAATCGCCACCTGGTTCTAATTTGGACATATTGCAAGTATGTATCAATATACATGTGTATGTATTTTAAAACCAGGAAAGCGGACCATAAAAGGCACTGCGGGGTTAAAATAGAACAAACTGAGTCATGATGCCGTGTAGTACATTTGTCACCTACATACAATGCTGTACAAATGCACTTGGAACCCTCTCGTCTTGCTCTTAGTGGAGACGCAGTAGGACAAAGATGCCGGATCTGGCCTGTTTATCTAGACCTGCATTGAGCGGCAGCTGTCAGGAGTGCCCTTAAAAACGTGTGTGTGTGGGGGGGGGGGGGTATATGTTACCCAGTTAACAACGAGGGACTTTTGTGAAAATTCACTTTGAGATATTAGTTCAATAGGTGCGTTTCAATGAACGTAGAATTAATATTTTAAAATAAACTCATTTATGAAAACAAAACTTTTCAGGGGTCTAAATTAATGCTAAGTACCGGTAATATGTGTGTTTAATCTTGCTAACCCTTCACCTTGTGAATGATGCTGCATTAGAACATATTTACCCAGATTATAGTCATCAATTATTGCCCTGAATTATATTCGGGAGAAATGTGGATGGGGGAGAGGGATACAAAAAAAACCCACATTGTTTCACGTTTTAAATGAATACGCCATGATACTTTAGTTCCGAATTGGTTCAATTTAAGTTAGTTTTTAATTGTTTTGTTTGTTAGCAGAGGCGAGGCGGGCGGTGATGCGCTTGTCCAGGTGTATATTGCCGACTACACAATGGAAGCACTCCTCCCTCTCACCCTGTCCCCGTCCCCCTCCCCCTGCCCTCTCCCCCTCTCCCCCTCTCCCCCTCTCCCCCTCTCCCCTCCTCCCTCCCTCTCTCTTCCCTCCCTCTCTCTTCCCTCCCCGCCTCTCTCCCTCCCTCTCTCCCTCTCTCTCCCCTCCTCCCTCCCTCTCCCCTCCTCCCTCCCTCTCCCCTCTCCTCCCTCCCTCTCCCCTCCTCCCTCCCCTCTCCCTCTCCCTCCCTCCCTCTCCCCTCCTCCTCCTCCCTCTCCCCTCCTCCCCTTCTCCCCTCCTCCCCTCCTCCCCCCCTCTCCCCTCTCTCCCTCCCTCTCCCCCTCCCTCCCCCCCTCCTCCCTCCCCCTCTCCCCCTCCTCCCCCTCTCCCCTCCTCCCTCCCTCCTCCCCCCCCCTCCCCTCCTCCCTCCCTCTCCCCTCCTCTCCCCTCCTCCCCCCCCCCTCCTCCCCCCTCTCCCCCCTCCCCCCCCCCTCCCCCCCCGCTCCCCCTCCCCCCTCCACCTCTCCCCTCCTCCCCCTCTCCCCTCCCCTGCCCTCTCCCCTCCTCCCTCCCTCTCCCTCCTCCCTCCCTCTCCCCTCCTCCCTCCCTCTCCCCTCCACCCATCCCTCTCCTCCCCCTCTCCCCCTCCTCCCCCTCCTCTCTCCCCCCCTCTCTTCCTCCTCCCTCCACTCTCCCCCTCTCTTCCCTCCTCCCTCCCTCTCCCCCTCTCTTCCCTCCCCCCCACTCACCCCCCTCCTCCCCTCCTCCCTACCTCTCCGCTCCTCCCTCCCTCCCCTCCTCCCTCCCTCTCCTCCTCCCGCCCCCCTCCTCCCTCCCCTCCTCCGCTCCCCTCTCTCCCCTCTCCTCCTCCGTTCCTCTCTCCCCTTCCATGCTCCCCACTCCCCCCTCCCTCCGGTGCGCCGCTGGTACAGGGTAACTGCGGTTTTACAACTCTAGATGCACTGACCGACCGCACCGTGCACAATGGTGGAGCAGTTTGGGAACGGCAATTACAGCAGTCATAGGCTGCAGCGGGCTGTAGGTCGGGTGGTGGTAGCAGGTGGTTGTGTAGGGGCTGGTGGTTGTGATGGGGCTGGTGGTTACAGGTGGTTGTGTAGGGGCTGGTGGTTACAGGTGGTTTTGTAGGGGCTGGTGGTTGTGATGGGGCTGGTGGTTACAGGTGGTTGTGTAGAGGCTGGTGGTTGTGATGGGGCTGGTGGTTACAGGTGGTTGTGTAGGTGCTGGTGTTTACAGGTGGTTGTGTAGGGGATGGTGGTCACAGGTGGTTGTGTAGGGATTGGTGGTTGTGTATGGGCTGGTAGTCACAGCTGATTGTGTGGGGGCTGGTGGTTACAGGTGGTTGTGTAGGGGCTGGTGGTTGTGTAGGGGCTGGTGGTTACAGGTGGTTGTGTAGGGACTGGTGGTTGTGTAGGGGCTGGTGGTTACAGGTGGTTGTGTAGGGGCTGGTGGTTACAGGTGGTTGTGTAGGGATTGGTGGTTGTGTATGGGCTGGTGGTCACAGCTGGTTGTGTAGGGGCTGGTGGTTACAGGTGGTTGTGTAGGGGCTGGTGTTTATGTAGAGGCTTTTTAAAGTGCACACACAATAAAGAACAAGAAAAAGCACCGTACATGATGACCATCTGAGCTAGGTTGCAATAATAAACACAATAATTACATAATCTGTGGGGTTTTTTTCCTTATGGGGTTTTAAATGTCTAATAAGATACACTTTAAACTCATTATCTTAGACAGTTGAGATAGGTTGCAAGCATATTTGTCCACAGCCACATATATATTTGCATACCATACATTTTTTTCAGTTACTTTAAATAAAATGGCGGTTAAGCAATTTGATTTCACTCGAACCTGGTGGTCGCCGAGCCCCGGGGTTGTGGTGGGGCGCTGTGAAGAACTGAGGGTGCCTGCTGGTGTTTACCAGGGTCAGCCTGTGGGGCCTGCACTCGAGCACGCTACCTGCTGACGTGGCAATAGTAGGTCACCCTTATTACACCCCTCACTAGCCCTACAAACTGCAGCCAAACTCGCAGTGTGGATGGTATTCACCATATACTATGGACAATCACAAATAGTGACAAATAGCCAATACTATACAACGCCCAGGGTCCCGATGGGCCCTGGAAACTCTTGAAAAGTCTTGAATTTCATTTGCCTTATTTCAAGGCCTTAAAAGGCCTTGCAATTGAATTTAACTTATTTTGGGTGATTAACGTTGAAAAGCCTTGAATACCATTAAACTTTCCCCATTGATCTAAATTAGTGCAGAATTGTCATTTACCATTATGGTTTTTTTCCTGAAATCCAAATGAACATAGTCTTGAATTCCGTATCTCCACATGTGTACACGGACCCTGAAAGCCTTAATCAGCAACCCACATTAATTACTCAACTTCTGTAGTCTGTCGTGGCAAATATACTTTACCACCCGCCGTAACCCCCCCCCCCCCCCCACACACACACACACATATACTTAGTTTATGCCAACGGTGTATTTTTGTCTATTTAATTTTTGTATGTTTTTATATAAATATGTTGATATTATTTAGTTTATAATATGATTTAGCGGCTTTAAAAAAAAAAAGTAATTCAGTTTACTATTACTATTACTCCGAAATTCTCTAGGACTGAGGGGTCCTGGTGGATTCGGATGCATAGGTTTGTTGATATTGGTAATGGGTTTACTCGAAATACTCTGAGTAAAGCTAGTTTGTGACATCCACCTCAGCCTGGACCGGTGCACTGCCCCTCACTCCCAACACACACACACACACACACACACACGCACGCACGCACGCACGCACGCACGCACGCACGCACGCACGCACGCACGCACGCACGCACGCACGCACGCACGCACACACACACACACACACACACACACACACACACACAACACACACACACACACACACACACACACACACACACACACACAACCCCCCCCCCCCACACACACACTCACAACCCCCCCTACCACACACACACACACACCCACACCCACACCCCCCTACCACACCTGTCTACTGAAGCGTTCCATCACACCTGATTTCCCCCATCATAACGCATCCACATACTACCGTATCACCCATAATAGCAGCCGCAGTCTATGGTTATCAAGTTTGTAGTATACATGTATAGGGTTTAGTAGTCTTAAATTGGCATAAAGTTTTGAATTTAAGCTTCTTTCTTTCATAGATAAGTTTGTTTGGTTGATAATTATAAACTACTTTACTATGTTTGAAGTAACTTTTATTTTAACCGCTTAACTTTGTAGAAGTGAGAACATGCTAAATTAATTTTGGTATGTCCATTAAATGCTGAGATAATAGGCTTCAGCAATGATACCCTATTAAATTGACTTAGTTTTCCTTCTACAATAAGTGTTTAAATATTGCACCAGAATCTGAGTTGGATATGTAGGGGCAAAGCTGGCTTGCATGTTTTGGTTTTGACAATTTTCGTCGGATTATACAGTGTTATGGTTCCATAGTCCGATGGTTTTGAAAGTTTCTCCCCTTTAAAAAAAAAAATTATATTAGGTTGGTTGTTAATGTAATTATCTACCTTAGTTTGGACGGACTATTATTATAAATGGTTAAATTAGGAGGTATTTGAAGTAAGAATCTGCCAAATTAATGTCGGCGTGCACATCGAAATACTTGCCCCATATGCTTCAAGTTTCAACATTAACAGGTTGTTAAAAATTGACTGTCTTTCTATTCCCTTCTATGCAGTAACAGATGCTTAATAAGTGCACCAGTATCTAAGTTGATGTATGTTGGATAAAGTCTGGGTTGCGTGTTTTGTTTTTGAAAATTGGACTATGCAGCTTTAATCCACGGTTGAATCTGACATGGTTTGTAAAAATACAGCTTTAATGCATGGTTGAATCTGACATTGTTTGTACAAAAAAATGCAGGTTTAATGCATGGTTGATGAGGGTCTGAGCACATGTTGCATTGGTAAAACACAATGCAGACCTGTGTAAATGCGCATGGTGTTGAATCTGACATGGTTGAGGTAACATGGAACATGGGTATGCAGCTTTAATACACAGTTGAATCTGACATTGTTTGTACAAAAAAATGCAGGTTTAATGCATGGTTGAATCTGACATGTTTGTAAAACTGCAGCTTTAATACATGGTTGAACCTGACATGGTTTGTAAAAAATGCAGCTTTAATACATTTGTAGAGGTGGTACCCGGATCTGTGCCTGTGCAAGTAGGCTGTAGGGAGATACGATACAGACAAGAAGAAAGAGAAAGTAAAAGTGAAGAGAGTAAGGGAAGGCAAGCCTTCTATCTCTATTTTTATAGTACATAGGTTCCCTGGTAGGGTGTCCCACCACCCTGGTCACCTAATAGGAGAACAACATTTCCAGTCCCCATGGCCACTGGTAGTCTGCCCACCACCATTGGCTGTCTGGCCACTACCAACCCTGATCTGGCTGCTCCTCACAGCCTGATTGTGTTGACCCCTACTCAGGTAGAAGGGCCAGGTCCTGAGTGCCACTGCACTCAACCTGCCAGCACTCACTATGTAATCCACATGGAACTCAGCTATAACCCAACCAATACCTATATATATATATATATACAAGCTCAACTGGCTAGGCATACAAATAACACATCACAGAATAGCATTCCCTCCCTGCCGTATATCGGAATATTTGACACATTGTTGAATCTGACATGGTTAGTAGAAATGCAGCTTTAATGCATGGTTGATTCTGATATGGTTTGTAAAAATGCAGCTTTAATACATGGTTGAATCTGACATGGTTTGTAAAAATGCAGCTTTAATACAGTTGATCATGGTTTGTAAAATGCAGCTTTAATACATGGTTGAATCTGACATGGTTTGTAGAAATGCGGCTTTAATACACAGTTGAATCTGACATGGTTTGTAAAAGTGCAGCTTTAATGCATGGTGAATCTGACATGGTTTGTAAAATGCAGCTTCATACAGGTTGAATCTGCATGGTTTGTAAAAATGCAGCTTTAATGCATGGTTGAATCTGACATGGTTTGTAAAAAATGCAGCTTTAATACACGGTTGAATCTGACATGGTTTGTAAAAATGCAGCTTTAATACATGGTTGAATCTGGCATGGTTTGTAAAAATGCAGCTTTAATACACGGTTGAATCTGACATGGTTTGTAAAAATGCAGCTTTAATACATGGTTGAATCTGACATGGTTTGTAAAAATGCAGCTTTAATACACGGTTGAATCTGGCATGGTTTGTAAAAATGCAGCTTTAATACATGGTTGAATCTGGCATGGTTTGTAAAAATGCAGCTTTAATGCATGGTTGAATCTGACATGGTTTGTAAAAATGCAGCTTTAATACATGGTTGAATCTGGCATGGTTTGTAAAAATGCAGCTTTAATACACGGTTGAATCTGACATGGTTTGTAAAAATGCAGCTTTAATACACGGTTGAATCTGACATGGTTAGTAAAAATGCAGCTTTAATACATGGTTGAATCTGACATGGTTTGTAAAAATGCAGCTTTAATACACGGTTGAATCTGGCATGGTTTGTAAAAATGCAGCTTTAATGCATGGTTGAATCTGACATGGTTTGTAAAAATGCAGCTTTAATACATGGTTGAATCTGACATAGTTTGTAAAAATGCAGCTTTAATACACGGTTGAATCTGGCATGGTTTGTAAAAATGCAGCTTTAATACATGGTTGAATCTGACATGGTTTGTAAAAATGCAGCTTTAATACATGGTTGAATCTCGCATGGTTTGTAGAAATGCAGCTTTAATGCATGGTTGAATCTGACATAGTTTGTAAAAATGCAGCTTTAATACATGGTTGAATCTGATATGGTTTGTAAAAATGCAGCTTTAATACAGTTGATTCTGATATGGTTTGTAAAAATGCAGCTTTAATACATGGTTGAATCTGACATGGTTTGTAAAAATGCAGCTTTAATACATGGTTGAATCTGACATGGTTTGTAAAAATGCAGCTTTAATACATGGTTGAATCTGACATGGTTTGTAAAAATGCAGCTTTAATACATGGTTGAATCTGACATGGTTTGTAAAAATGCAGCTTTAATACATGGTTGAATCTGACATGGTTTGTAAAAATGCAGCTTTAATACATGGTTGAATCTGCATGGTTTGTAGAAATGCAGCTTTTAATACATGGTTGAATCTGGCATAGTTTGTAAAATGCAGCTTTAATACATGGTTGATTCTGATATGGTTTGTAAAAATGCAGCTTTAATACATGGTTGAATCTGACATGGTTTGTAAAAATGCAGCTTTAATACACGGTTGATTCTGACATGGTTTGTAAAAATGCAGCTTTAATACATGGTTGAATCTGACATGGTTTGTAGAAATGCGGCTTTAATACACAGTTGAATCTGACATGGTTTGTAAAAGTGCAGCTTTAATGCATGGTTGAATCTGACATGGTTTGTAAAAATGCAGCTTTAATACATGGTTGATTCTGACATGGTTTGTAAAAATGCAGCTTTAATACATGGTTGAATCTGACATGGTTTGTAGAAATGCAGCTTTAATACACAGTTGAATCTGACATGGTTTGTAAAAATGCAGCTTTAATACATGGTTGAATCTGACATGGTTTGTAAAAATGCAGCTTTAATACACGGTTGAATCTGACATGGTTTGTAAAAATGCAGCTTTAATACATGGTTGAATCTGACATGGTTTGTAGAAATGCAGCTTTAATACACAGTTGAATCTGACATGGTTTGTAAAAATGCAGCTTTAATGCATGGTTGAATCTGACATGGTTTGTAAAAATGCAGCTTTAATACATGGTTGAATCTGACATGGTTTGTAAAAATGCAGCTTTAATGCATGGTTGAATCTGACATGGTTTGTAAAAATGCAGCTTTAATACATGGTTGAATCTGACATGGTTTGTAAAAATGCAGCTTTAATACACGGTTGAATCTGACATGGTTTGTAAAAATGCAGCTTTAATGCATGGTTGAATCTGACATGGTTTGTAGAAATGCAGCTTTAATACATGGTTGAATGTGACATGGTTTGTAGAAATGCAGCTTTAATACACGGTTGATTCTGATATGGTTGTAAAGATGCAGCTTTAATACATGGTTGAATCTGACATGGTTTGTAGAAATGCAGCTTTAATACATGGTTGATTCTGATATGGTTTGTAAAGATGCAGCTTTAATACATGGTTGAATCTGACATGGTTTGTAAAAATGCAGCTTTAATACATGGTTGAATCTGACATGGTTTGTAAAAATGCAGCTTTAATACATGGTTGAATCTGACATGGTTTGTAAAAATGCAGCTTTAATGCATGGTTGAATCTGACATGGTTTGTAAAAATGCAGCTTTAATACATGGTTGAATCTGACATGGTTTGTAAAAATGCAGCTTTAATACATGGTTGAATCTGGCATGGTTTGTAAAAATGCAGCTTTAATACACGGTTGAATCTGGCATGGTTTGTAAAAATGCAGCTTTAATGCATGGTTGAATCTGACATGGTTTGTAAAAATGCAGCTTTAATACACGGTTGAATCTGGCATGGTTTGTAAAAATGCAGCTTTAATACATGGTTGAATCTGGCATGGTTTGTAAAAATGCAGCTTTAATACATGGTTGAATCTGGCATGGTTTGTAAAAATGCAGCTTTAATACATGGTTGAATCTGGCATGGTTTGTAAAAATGCAGCTTTAATACATGGTTGAATCTGACATAGTTTGTAAAAATGCAGCTTTAATACACGGTTGAATCTGACATGCTTTCTTAAAATGCAGGTGTAATGCGTGGTTGAATCTGACATGGTTTGTAAAAATGCAGCTTTAATACATGGTTGAATCTGGCATGGTTTGTAAAAATGCAGCTTTAATGCATGGTTGAAGCTGAAGGCCCTGTCATATTACGACGCATCTCGCAAGCATGCAGCCATATGTAAAATCACTTTTTTACGTCGAGAAGCGTCAATCTTTTTGGTGTGGGGGGCAAAGTTGGACGAATACATAGCGTATGACCAACATATGGCTAACATGCCTCCCCTCGAAAAATGCTCACGGTACTTTCAGATTGCCGGTGAACGTTATATACGTTATTCGATCACCAGAACTCTGCCTCATACGTTACATACGTCAAGAGATGCTGGAGAAATGCTAAACGTACGCTAAGCGCACCTTAGGCATACGTTATCCATACGTTGTCAGTACATGGACTGTACGTTCCCACTGCCTTTAACCTAATATATGTTTGTCTAATATATGTCTAGCGTACATCAACGTATGCCTAATGCATTCATAACGTATGGCGGACGTAAAATCCACACGTTGTCAAACGTTGTCGTATGTCGAAAGTTTCGTGCATGCACAAAACTTTGCCTCCTCCTGACGTGCGGCACCGTATCTCAATGAACGTCCACATACATTGACGTATACCAATGAGGGCCTAACACACGCACAGTGATGTATCCCGGCATAGCAGCCAAAAATCACATACGTCGGCGTACGTTGGCGCGATGCGTCGTAATGTGACAGCCCCTTTACATGGTTTGTGCAGCACGGTACGCCTGTACTGTGGTGCAATATCACATTTCCAAGTGGTCGGCTCACTAGTGCGGTGTAACTTGACACCCACCCCTCCGAGCACGAGCGGCTTTCTACATCTGTTTGTGTAGTTTTAGCTTTTTGGCACTTCTTTATGTAACTCGAGACGGACTTGCTAATCTCTTACTGAATTATGCACTCTGATTTCAACCTCAGTCTAAAGTTCTTTAAAAAGCCCTTTAGTTATACTTCACTTGCAGATCGACCTCCCAACCGTTCTGATTTTCAGGCTCGGATTCTGCCATCCCTCACAGAATGTCAATCATTCTGTGAAAATGGATATTTTCGATACAATTACGAATATTTAGTCCTTATTGTTGATCTAGTTATATTGCATATCATGGGTTTTAAACAGAAATTATGCATATTGGAATTTTAGTGCATTTCTAAATCTTGCTCTTGGCCATTCTTCAAATTGGTTCTGTCGTTTTTTTCTTAGTAGAGATTATCAGGGTCTGTATGGGGCCTGGAAAGTCTTGAACTTCATTTGCCCCATTTCACGGCCTTGAATTTAAACCTATTTTCGGTGATTAGTTTTGAAAAGCCTTGAGTTCTGTCCGCACTGACTAAATTAGTCTGAAATCTCCATTCACCATTGTTGCTTTCCTGAAATCCAATTGAAAATAGTCTTGAATTCAAATACAGCCTTGAAATAGCCTTGAATTCCATATCTTCACCTGTATACGGACCCTGTTATTATTACGCTGTAAATTTAATACAGTGCCCTCACTACCAGGAGCCATCCTCCGGTGATATACAGTATGGCTTATGTATAATTCGGTGGTTAAAGAATGTGCCTTGTGTGGCATGTCCTTGGGGTGATTCCAGGTTGAGTCATCGCCAAAGTTGAACAAATTGATACTTGTTGCTGACTTTCCTGATGCTCGCCATTACTTGGATAGTAAAATCGACTGGCTGGTTTAGTGTCAGCGGAATTTAACTGAATGGGATATTGGGTCATGGTGCTAGCAACATGGTATTCCAGTGTGGCAGTACTATGAAGCTGTCATGAGTGCACATGTAGCTATCCATTCCGATATGACCTTAGAGCCTGCTATGATGTCATTCACTGTATTACTAGGATAGGGCAAGCACTGGTTTGTTCAGTATTAGGATGTGATTGAGTGGGATATTGGGGCATGGTGCCCTTGACCCGGTTTCCAACTGAGGCAGCACTATAATGTTGCCATGAGTGTGCACTGTCATAAGTTGGTACCCATCATGAGATGACCTTATGTTCCTAGGACGTAAAACTCGGACACACGGCTCTTGATAGACCTGGCTCAGTGTGGTACCGTAAAAGCCTTAGTAAATATCATCCTTGCTTGCCGTCTGGGTGATAACGTGTCCGTTTCTTTAGTCCGTCGGCACGATGAATCAAGTTAAAATAGACTAGTTCGTCCTTTCAGCTGCACAGTGCATTCTGGGATGTGTGGCAGCAAAACAAACCCGCAAGAAGCACATGGTGCATGCTAAGACACTGGCTGCTGCTATGAAATGTGCTACTTTTAGCTCATTTCAGCTCCTGTTTAAGAATTAGAATATATATATATAATAAATTAAGATGTGAATCTTTTATCTTATGCCATGTGCATTTAGATCTAGACAAATCTGGGAACTCAGACTAGTGTTAGAGCCATAGCCAGACTCAGTTTTACTTATTTTATTCATATTTTTATTTATATGCTATGGTTAATGACATATGTAGAGCTAGGAAATGTGTAGGGTTAATCAGACATTGGTTATATATTTCTTTGAAATATGTTTCTGTTGACACATTTGACATTTTAATATTTAGAACAAGAATTAAACATGGTGTTTAAACATCAGCCTGTAAAGTGACTGATTGTTTTGTGGGGATTTTTATGTTTCTATGCTCAATTATGGATAGTTGTGTTTTAAATATATTCATTATATTATTATATTGCATTTGTACATCCATGTTTATGCCAAATTATTCTGTAATTCTGGTAATTTTAAGTTTTTCATTGCGTGTATCGGCAAATTCAATGGCCGTATGCCTTTGTTTTGCTGTCGACGCCGTTTTTAGTGCATGCGCAGTCGGAATGACGAACTAGTCTATTCAGATATGTACGCCATTAAATTTGTCTACCGATAGTGGCTGAAATATTCTAAAGCTTCGATTTATTTTATCCTTAGATAGTTATCATCTGGCTCCTCCCGTCCTGATGTGACCTTGGGTGCTAGGACGTAAAACAACAACAAACAAAATAATCTGGCTTCTTTATAACTGTCATTAACTCATCGATAGTTGTCTGTTTTGGTGCAGTGGCCGAATTGGTCGTAATGCGAAGCATTGCGTTTGATGCGAGGAGAGGAAGAGACCCTCCCCCGCCCCGCGCTGTCGTGCTGCTTTCTCACCTCGGCAGACGGCGCGGCGCGCCGCCACCTCCCCCGCCCTCCGCGTCGCGCAGCACTCGCGCCTCACCCGACGCCGCTGCTCGCCACCTCTCGCCCTCCCCCGGGCCGGCAGCATTCACACCTCACCTGCTGTCGCCCGTCCCTCCTCCCTTATAAGGTCGCCCGCCGGCCTCCCTCAGGCACTCGCCCTCCTGCCGTCTCCCAGCTCCCTGCCTTTTTCACTGTTTGGGTCCACCTCGGATTGCTGCTCCACCTCACGCTACACCATGCCTCGAGGGAAGGGACGAGGACGGAAGGGCTCCCGGGCCGCCCCCCGCACCCCGGGGCCATCTTCAACGCCCCGGCGGGACGAGTCCCCGGCCTCCGCCCCGGCGTCCCCCGCGGTGCCCTTGGACCGCACCTCGGGCGCCGAGATATCGGCAATACTCGAGGCACTCCAGCTCATCCGCCTCGAGCAGCGCCAGACGTCCGCCGAGGTGCGCCAGACTGCAGCCGACATTCACGCCCGGATGGACGCCCTGGAGACCGCCCCGCCGCCCGCCCAGGCCGCCCGCCCCTCCGCGGCCGCCCCAGCGCCTTGGGCGCGCACCACCGCCACAGCCCGCCGCCGCCGCCTCAGGCGACCCTGCCCGGGGTGGCGCACCCGGACTACGAGAGGTACCGGCACCTTACTACACAAGCCGCGCCCACCACGTCCCGGGCCTACCAAGAGGAACCCACCCGGCACAGCCCCGCCTCCGCGGCCGACGCCGTCCGGGACATCTTGGCCTCCGCCGAGGCGCGACGCTCCGTGAGCCGCCAAGGCATCCCGGTCGACTATATATTTCCCTCCGATCTGGTACAGAGGGGGCCGGAAAGAACACCGGTCAAGAGGGGCGAGGCAACGAAGGACGAGTACGCCCTCGCCCTTCTCACCCTCATCGACCATCCCGATTTCCCCGCCCACACCGCCCAGGGACTCCACCACCACCACCTTACAGTCTCCCGGGACAACCTCACCTACCCGTGGGAGACCGTCCGTCGGTACTCCGAGACCGTATTCACCTGGATCGCGGACGGTCGACTCCCCCACGGGTGGCATGACCCAGTAGCTATCAACCTCCTGAGAGTCGAGTGTATCGCCATGCCCGACCACCAAGCCGCCAGCACCCCCGCCCGCCCACTCGACCCTCCACACCGAGGCCCACACGTCCCCCGAGTCCAAGCCGACGCCCGAGTCACCTACGACAGGCACACCCACGGGGCCCCCTGCCCGGCCTGGAACCGGGACCCCGCCTCGTGCGATCGGGCCCCCGTCGGGGAGGCCCACGGCGAGGCGGGGGACAGGCGCCGTCACGTATGCGCCTACTGCGCGAACGTGAGGCGCATACTCACTATGCACTGCGAGGCCGAATGCATAACAAAGCAAGCCCGTGAGCGCCAGACCCCCCCACCCCCCACCTCCGACCCCGCCCCCCCCGGCCGGCCCGGGGGTTTTTCCCGGCACCTCACCCTCACCACTGCCGACAGCCCCGCGACCTCCACCGACAGCCTCCCAGCGACCACCGATCGCAGCGCCGCCTAGTCCCAGCCGGGGATCATCACCTCGGGCCTCACGCCTCGGACCACATCCCAGCCCAGCCTCACGAGGAACCCTCTGCCGCCGACCCTCACGACACCGCCTTCAACAACACCCCCGCCCAGACCCCGACCACCACGCCACCCACCCCTGAGGACTTCGCTGCCCCCCTGCTCGACCCTCGTCGGACCTCCTCACCGGATCCCGCCAAGGAGCGTCCCTCCTCCTTTTTGGCCCCCGGTCCCTGTCGACGCAGGCCCCGGACACTCGCCGCCCCCAGAGGGAGCCTGACCCCTGACGCGGCCCGCCTCTCTGCCGGCCCACCCCACTTGCTCCGCCTCGCACCCTCGGGCGCGCCGCGAGCCCTCTCCGCCTTTTGGTGGAGGGCTCCTCGGCACCCCCTCACTCCACTGACACTTGATTAACTGAACTTTATTCATTACTCCGCTCCTCATGAGCTTCTTTACATTTATCAGATTACTCCTTATTTACTTCTATTTGTCCTCTTGTTACTCTGTATGACCTGTATGCTCTGTCTGAGGCGTAAATAAAGACGCCTTATTTCCACCCCCGCCTCCTCTCTTCGTTTTCGCGCATCGGTCGTAATGCGAAGCATTGCGTTTGATGCGAGGAGAGGAAGAGACCCTCCCCCGCCCCGCGCTGTCGCGCTGCTTTCTCACCTCGGCAGACGGCGCGGCGCGCCGCCACCTCCCCCGCCCTCCGCGGCGCGCAGCACTCGCGCCTCACCCGACGCCGCTGCTCGCCACCTCTCGCCCTCCCCCGGGCCGGCAGTATTCACACCTCACCTGCTGTCGCCCGTCCCTCCTCCCTTATAAGGTTGTGCGCCGGCCTCCCTCACGCACTCGCCCTCCTGCCGTCTCCCAGCTCCCTGCCTTTTTCACCACCCACCCACGCTACACTCCTCCTACACTTCTCTTCCAGCGGTGGAGGGCTCCTCGGCACCCCCTCACTCCACTGACACTTGATTAACTGAACTTTATTCATTACTCCGCTCCTCATGAGCTTCTTTACATTTATCAGATTACTCCTTATTTACTTCTATTTGTCCTCTTGTTACTCTGTATGACCTATATGCTCTGTCTGAGGCAGTAAAGCGCAGGTCTCGCATGGGAAGGTCGGGAGTTCGGTTCCCAGTCAAGTCAAACCAATGACCTATAAAATTGATACCTGTCGCTTCCTAGCCTGGTGGTTGGCATTAATAGGATAGGGCAATAACTGATTAGCTCAGTGTCAGGATAATGTGACTGAGTGGGATATTGGGTTGGGGTGCCTGATTTCCCTGTGGGGCAGTACTATAAAGTCGTCATGATTGTGCACTGTCACCAGTCGGTACCTGGCCTGATATGACCGTAGATGTTTCCAGGGTGTAAAACCAACCAACCTGTTTTGGCTTTGCATAAATCCATCCGTAGACTGACCTGGGAGACCTAGATTGGATGGTCTGTTGATGGCAGTAACTTAATCTCCAAGTCGGTTGTGATTTGTCTGTTTTTGTGCAGTCATGTGTTGACAGTCTGATGCAATGCAATGTGACCATTGACTGATAAGGAAACCCATTAGACTCTGGAATGGAGATGTAACTTGACATTGGAGATATATAGAGTAGAAACCTGTGTCTGTCCCAGAAACGTTTCTTAAGTCACAGATTATATTTTTGGTTTTGAGATTTAAATTGTTCATTGTTATTTGAAATTGACATATCTCATCAAAAGACATTTGTTGTTACTGAGTTTGCATTTAAGAACCGTGTGCTCGTCGTGGATTCTTATTACTAGCTAGGGATTAACACAACAATAAGTCACCTAAGTGAAATTACCGGGCGCGGTGGCCGAATCGGTAGAGCGTGAGCGTCGCATGCGGGAGATCGGGAGTGAAATTACTGGTCGAGTCAAACCAATGACTTATCAAATTAATACTTGTCGCTTCCTAGCCTGGCATTTGGCATTAATAGGATAGGGCATGGACTGGTTAGCTCAGTGTCAGGATAATGTAACTCAGTGGGATATCGGGCTCTCACAAGTCGGCACCCGTCCTGATATGGCCTTAGATGTTGCCAGGACGTAAAACCAACCAATCAACTTTAGTGAAATTAATTGCAAAAATTATTAGTTTGCTCAAATTGTGATTTTTGTTGTTATAGACGGCCGTAAGGAGGGCCCCGTGAAACATGGGAACACCAGCGCTGACACCCTGCTGGAGGTGAGTGGCACCTGTTACTGAGTGGCTCCTGTTACTGAGTAGCTCCTGTGACTGAGTGGCTCCTGTTACTGAGTGGCTCCTGTGACTGAGTGGCTCCTGTGACTGAGTGGCTCCTGTGACTGAGTGGCTCCTGTGACTGAGTGGCTCCTGTTACTGAGTGGCTCCTGTGACTGAGTGGCTCCTGTGACTGAGTGGCTCCTGTTACTGAGTGGCTCCTGTTACTGAGTGGCTCCTGTTACTGAGTGGCTCGTGTTACTGAGTGGCTCCTGTCAGTGAGTGGCTCATGCCACTGAATGGCTCGTGTTACTGAGTGGCTCGTGTTACTGAGTGGCTCGTGTTAATGAGTTAAGCAAAAAAATTATCAGTGGCGGGCGATTTTTGAGACACGGGCGGGGACGATCACCAATTAAAAAAAAAATTTGGTCTAATAGTTAATTTGAAGTAGCCCTTACTTTTGCTATTCGACTACCGTCCCTTTCTGTCCTTTCAAAACTTCCACGAATAGCCCTGGGGTGTTGGGTTTGACGGGTCTGGACAGATTGGGCCTTCCTGATGGATTTGAGCTCAAATAGCCCTTTCTAAAAGCATTGTGGTCAATCTTTCTGGAATCCGGATATTTTGCTTAAAGCTGCATAATCCGGTAGAAGCCTAAAATTTTCTAAACCAAAATATTTATCTAGATTTGATCCTACATATTTAACTTAGATTCTGAACCACTTATTAACTATTTGTTGTCACAGAGAAGGGAATACTGAGTCAAGTTAATAGAATATGTTACTGCTGTAACAGATGTGGGTCAGAGATTTGGCATGATTGCCAAAATGAATATTGCATGTTTGAACTTCAAATATCTCCAAAGATAGCCATTTAAAATCAAAGTTACTTCGAACTAAAGTAAAGTAGACAATGATAAATATAATCTATTTATCTCAGAAAATGTCAGAAGCTCAAAACCATTGGACTATGCAACTTTAAGTTCTCGTGAATATCTATCTAGGAATACAAGTTATAATGAAATGACTATATCTTTAAAAGCTTTTCAAGTCCAATTTCACCAATGTTGATGCAGTTGCCTGAAACCCACATTTTGCTACTTCAGGATGCTTGCCAGATCGTCAAGAAGTTCATGGAGCGCGACCCCGAGAGTCTGAACTTCACAATGATCGCGCTGTCCAAGGTCTGAGCGGCGTAGTTCTCGGGCTGCTCGCGCGGGGCGCCACCGTGCACATTGTGATCTGTTGTGACGCGCTGCCTTGTTGATTCAGTGTGAAGCACTGTGCCCTTGAAACAGCAATGTTTAACAAAACAATAATTTAAGAACAAGAAAAAATTACTTTTTAACTTGCGTACTACTATCTATTTGCCATGTTAGTTTGCATCGCACGTGTTTATCCGTTCAACATTTCTTCAAGAAGAGATCAAATCTAGTTTGTTTGTTATCAATGGGTAGGTAAGTAGATGGGTAAAGGGGCGCGTTGTGGCGAGGTGGCCTGGACCGGAAGTAGGGACGTTGGGGGCTACCTGGGCCTATATGCAGGAGTCGGTGGTATTCGGTGATAGCGAGCCGAAACAGTGGTAGTCGGGAATTTCTCGGGTAGCGGCGAAAAATGGTAAGCACGAGTGGGTGATAGGCCTAACACCAAAAGCTTACCCGGTGGTACCTTACCCCTGGTATATAGGAGGTATAGCGAGTTCATTAGGCCCAAATCTATTCAATGCGACCATATTTAACAGAATTAAATACACAATAAGTGAAATTTCAACAAATTAACCCTAAATTCGAAGCAAATTTAACGTCTCTGCCGCATCGGCGGAGATATTAATGTTTTCAAATCGACGAATGTACAGTAAACAAACCGCCGCCACCGCTAGAACTCCACAGAGCTAGCAGTGTAGTCAAGTATTATTTGACTAGTTTATTCTTCAGACATTATCACATATTTATGTATCTTTTGCACAGATTAAATTGTTTGAAGTATATTTGAAATTGATCTACATTAATTTCTGTTTAAATCACACAATATCACTACTTACTGAATGGGAAACTCATCCTGCAAGGGTATGCTGCGGCGATTTGTTTACTTTACGTTCGTCGATTCGAAAATATAACTATTAATATCGCTGCCGTTACGGCGGCACCGTTAATATTGCTTCGAATTTAGGGTTAATTTCATCAAATGTGACTTAATGCGTATCTAATTCTGTTAAATATGACAGCATTGAATAGATTTGGGCCTAATGCACTCGCTATACCTGCTATGGAAAACGGCGGCGGCGGCGGTTTGCTTACTGTACCTTCGTCGATTCGAAAATATAACTATTAATATCGCCGCCAATGCGGCGGTAGCCTTAATAACGCTTCGAATTTAGGGTTAAATTGATCAAATTTCACTTATTGCGTATGTAATTCTGTTAAATATGGTCGCATTGAATAGATTTAAGCCTAATATACGGGTACAGATGCAGAGGGATTTCCCAAATCTATAAATAAATTCACGGGTAGCTATAATCAAAGTGTTACGCGCTCCTGCTTAGCACTTGACACAGTTCCCGACGTCGGCGATAGCTACCCGGTAATAGGCTGTAACACCAAAACCCGCTACCACCGACTCCTGCATATAGGCCCAGGGCGCAGCTAGACACTTCTAGTGTCCCTTAGCGCCATCCCACAGGCACGGCAGGGTCTACAGATATGGTCATGTTTGCTGAGTTAAAGGGCTACAACAATTGGAATCTAGACCTAGCTGAACAACCTAGAAGTTCTTATTTGGAGTTTTCAACATCAAAACTGAAGTTCTCAATTGTTTAAAGCTGCATAGTCCGATGAAGCATAACATTTTCAGAACCAAAACACGCAAATAGATTTGATTCTATATATCTAATTTAGAAACTGATGCACTTATTAAGCATTTGTTGCCACATAGAAGGGCATACTGAATCAATTTAAATAGAACCTGATTCTGCATGTACCTAATGGCATGGTTGCCAAAATTAATTGCACACACTTGTATATCAAATATCTCGAAAGTTTGCCATTTAAATTCAGTTACCTCAAACTGAAGTAAGGTAGATTATATTATTTATAACAATAAATTTTTAATATCTTTATCTCAGAAAAATTACGGGAATTCAAAACCTTCAGACTATGCAACTTTAAGCCAAATCTTAACAACCAGATTCGGCTTTCCTATCACCTCCTTTAAAAAAAATTAAAAAAAGAAGTTAAAGCCTCACAGAAATTGTCAATAAAAATAGCGATTAAATACGCGTATATCATGCATTGTGGCTTCTCCGTTCAACGACGATTGGTGTGTGGCTTGAGTCGCTGGGGCCTGAGCGGGTAAATTAGCGGCGACTACTGTACCCGGTGAGTGGTGTTACTAGGTGCCAGTGATGTTGTAGGTTCATGATTTGGAGCAATGTAACTTTAATACATTACCAGTAGTGTGGACTTAGGAAGCTCAGAGTACAGTAGACGGCAATGAGCCACATTGAGATCGTGGAGTGCTGCTTGGGCGCCTATAGGATTAAATGAAATACATGTAGTTTTATTTTGATATTTCCTTGATATACCGTATCCTCGCGGGTTAACGCCCTGGGGGTTTAAATTGGCAAATCACTGAAGTGGGGAGGTTGGTATATACCCCATCATGGGCGTTTAAGGGGTGGGCGTTTACGAAATATTGACCAAGTTGGGGATGGGCGTTAACCCACACAGGGTACGGTAACCTGTGAGAATACGGTAGTATAATAATACAAACTCAAAAGCTCAATTCATTCCACGTTGTTTGACAATAGTTGAGGTAAGCTATAGTCGATGGTTCTTCTGTGAGTGAATCTTGTGTCTGAAAGCTGTCCCGCGTGTAATATTCGTTGGTAAGGAATGGAATGTTACATGGCTTTAATGACCGATACCCACTGAGTTACTTCTTGTTGCTGCTCTCAGCTGGAGGTATACAATGTACATCTAATTGCACTGGCCAGCTGTGTGCCTAAGAAAGTGGATGTATCGTTGTGCCATTATGTGTTGTAATAAAATCCCGGTCGAAGAACAAACTTCAAATAAATGTCGCGTTTCACGCTTTCTGTTCCATCATCATCACACGGTTCGTACGGGGCCTGGAAAGTCTTGAAAAGCCTTGAATTCCATTAAACTGTCCCCACTGATTTAAATTAGTCCGAAATCTTCATTAGCCATTGGTTTTTTCCCTCCTGAAATCCAAATGAAAATAGTCCTATCAAAGAAAGCCTTGAAAAGCCTTGACTTCCATATCTTCACTTGTGTACCGACCTTGTCTTGATCATCAGCATCATCATCATCATCATCATCAATAATTGAAGCAAACAGAAATGTGTTTCAGCACTTTGTTTCATCACCATCACCAATAATTGAACTGAAGAGAAATGCGTTTCAGTGCTTTCTGCATAATCATCATCATCATCAATAATCGTCCTGACATGACCTTAGATGTTGCTAGGACGTAAAACCAACCGTCATCAATAATTGAAGCAAAGAGAATTAGAACAACCTTTTGCTGGATCGATCAATTTATTATAATCCTGATTTAAAATTTAAATATTTTCCTATTCTTTTTTCAATCCTATTTAACAACAAACGTCCACTGGATTCAGGAACGGAATGCTCGACTAATTGATTGGACGAACGCAGGGAGACAATGTCGACTGATTTGTATCGAAGCTGCTTTGCGCGAGCACCGTGACCGAATCGGTAGAGCGCGGACCACGCGTGCAGGAGATCGGGAGTTTGCTTCCCAGCCGAGTCAAGCCAATGACTTATAAGATTCTAATAATGCTGAGCGCTAGGCTAGGAAGCGACAAGTATCAATTTTAAAGTCATTGGTTTGACTCGACCGGGAACAGAACTCCTGACCTTCTGCATGTATATGCCATGGTACTTATTGGTAGGTGTTTACTTAGACGATGCAGTGCGATCAGGATGCATTGTGATCACATGGCTGAGTCGACTAAACTGCAATTTGCATGAACCAACCCAGGGTTATCAGCTTTATTACAGGCCACTGGTCAAAACATTTTTGTTTGATGTTGCACAGTCTCATGATTTTGAGTTCCTGTCATTTTCTGAGATAAATACTGGACTGATCGTTATAATCTACCTTACTATAGTTTGAAGTAAGGCCTAACTTTATTTTAAATGGCTAACTTTTGAGATATTTGAAATGCAAACATGCAACAATAATTTTAGAAAGCACAAAACTGACACCATAGGCCTCTACATTAACAGGTTCTATTAAATTGATTTAGTATTCACTTCCTATATGTTGTGAAAAATGCTTGATAAGTACACCAATATCTCAGTTGGATATGTAGGATCAAATCTAGATAGTTGTTTTGCTTTTTTTAATTTGGTGTTATCATCGGACTATGTAGCTTTAACTACTATAGCCAATTCAAATGAGACTTCTTATGAATTTAGGAAAGTTCTTTACTTGTCCCTCCCCGCTACGTTTTCTGCTGCTACATAAACCGAATCCACAGACAAAGCTTAATGCCATGTCACATTATGACGCATCTCGCAAGCGTAAAACATTTTTCGGCGTGGGGGGCAAAGTTGGACGTATACATAGCGTATGACCTATGTATGGCTAACGTGATTCCGGGCGAAAAACCTGCGAATTACGTCCATGGTACGTTCACAGAATCCTGGTGAACGTTATATACGTTATTCGATCACCAGAACTATGCCTCATATGTTATACATCAAGACACGCTGGAGAAATGCTAAACGTATGCTAGATGTATGTTAGACACATTATCCATATGTTGTCAGTACACGGACTGTACGTTCCAACTGCCTTTAATGCAGGTCAACGTAGTGAACAACGTTTGTCTAACATACATCTAATGTACATTGACGTATGCCTAACGTATTCATAACGTACGGCCGATGTAAAATCCATACGTTGTTGAACGTTGTCATACGTAGAAAGTTTTGTGCATGCACAAAACTTTGCCAACACTCGACGCCATATCTCAATGAACGCCGACGTACATTGAAGTATACCAACGACTCTTAACGCATGTGTAATGCATAACGACGTATCCCGACGTAGCAGCCAAAAATCACATACATCGGCGTGATGCGTCGTAATGTGACACCCCCTTTAGGGAATGAAGCTCGAATGATTAGTTACAAATCTTAACACCAGGTGGAAGCTCTGTCCATCAAATGCCCTCATACGTCTAACACCAACTAAATATGCACATATGCTATCATTAGTTGCTACTACCAGTAATACTTCAAACAGACATTGTCGCCACGGTGCTACTTTAGCATGCGATCTACCTGGACTTTAACCCTACCCCATAATCATACAGATTTAGGTTGTGGGTCAGGGGTTAGGGCTAAACTCCCGGTTAGGCTTATAGTTATGGTTATAGTTATGGTTAGGGCTAAAGTCCCGGGAGACCGCACACTAAAGTAACACCAGTGAGTGTGTACTAAGGCCATGTTCACACACACAACTTTAGGCCGAACTAGATGAGGCGAACTAGTGTCGTGTCCACACATGCAGTATTCTCGCGGCGGTTTAAGACGGAAATCGATATCTGCACATGAGCAAGTCCATACTAACCAGCGCCAGTTTCGGTTAGTCAACGTCGGCACGAGAGAGTGTGGGTTCAACCTAGATCTGTTTCGACTGAATCGTATTGTTTTGGAAAGGTCAAAATTTCTGCTGGGCAGTGAAACCCTAAAAATAAATGATGAAAAAAATATCTGTGCACAGCTAGCAGTTTCATAGAGCAAATTTACCGGAAAGTCAACAAACTCAGGTCTCGACTGTGACGTGCTTAAGCCGCTTCAAGTAAACCGATACCGTTCACATTAGGAAGTTGGGCCGACTTAAGCTAGTTCGGTTCATATAACCTACCTCGTGACGCGGTTTAAATGAGGCGAACTAGTTGAGGCGAATCAGCCCTAAACCGCCTTAGGGTCGAGTCCACACGGCGAATGTGAGCCGAACTAGACAAGGCAAACTAGTTGAGGCGACTTAGCGCCTGTGTGTGAACACGGCTTTAGTGAGCCAAACTTATATGCACTCCCATATGGGTCAGGCCCATATGGGAGTGCTTTTGGTGAAACTAATTTAAGTGTGAAAGTGTGTGCCTCTTAACCTTCAAGCGTAGGCCTATAAATTGCATTGAATGTGTGAACCTCTAGAACTGTACGTACGTTATCACATTTTATGGCAACTTAATATTGATCATAGTTAATGCCTTAAACATAGCCCTAACCCTGACTGGGAGTTTGGCCCTAACCATACTCCTAGGGTCAAATATATATTTTTTTAAGTTGGTGATTGTCCTTTTGAAATAAAAATCAGGGTCGCGCGGGCGGTTTTAATTTTAATTTTATTCTCTCTCAGTATTTCACTAGTCTCCTCGCCATCCCCCTCCCCATACTCCCCCATCTCTCATTCACAGTTCCTTCCCTCCTCCCCATCCAATACCTTCCCTATCCCACCACACTCCAACACCCTCCCTCTCCCAACCTCCTCCACTCTCAACCCTGCTCCCTCCCCTTCGCAGTTCCCTCCCAATCACCCCTCACATCCCTCTCCATTCCTTTCCTCGACTGCCCTGTCCATTCCCCCTCTTCACTCCCCTTTATATTTCTCACTCCATCCACTCCATTTTCCACCCAAAGGTCCATTTCTTTCTCCACCCGCCCTCTCATGCATTTAACAGTTAACACTTAATAACAGAGACGATCACCAATTGTAAGCACTTTATTTGTCCTAAAGCTAACTTTTGGGGTATGGGGTAGAGTTGAAGTCTGGGTAATACCCCAGTCACACAAGCCAGCGTTCGCCGCCAACCTCCTTATGGCCAAAAGGACGCCAATCTCCCAACGTCACCCTCGATACATTGATTCAAATACGTGGTCGGCGCCAAGGCAGTGCCGGGTCAGCGCCGGGTTGGGGCCAGGGCGGTGCCCTGGTGTCGACCACACGGTGAGTGCGGCATTCCAAGAGGTCGGTGCCAACCAGTTTTGAATGACGCCACCAGAACAGGGCACAAGGAGGTTGCAGGTGCAGCAGCTGCAACCTCCTTGCGTCCAAAATTTCCGAAAAGGACGCCGGTAGGTTGGCGTCCTCGCGGCACCAGCACTTAAGGAGGGCATAAAGAGGGCGCAATGAGGACGTTTTGACATCACGAATCGATCGTAAGCGAACACGGGCCTCGTTTGACTGGAGTATTAACCGCACGCTAAAATAGCACCCAATCACCTTTGGTTAATATATAAACCCGTTCCAATATTGAATTCTCCTTCCGACCCCCCAAAAAGGCCCTGCTCTTTTAGTTTTACCAGTGACCGTGTGTCCATGTCGCGTCAGTTCGTCGTCGGGCAAACACGCGATCCAACAGAGCTGTAAATATGGTTACGAATGACGTCAAGGAGTCAGTCCTTTTGTATTAAGTTGCGTTCTCGACTACAGGTGTAGTAAGTTCAAAACACTACCCCACAAAAACACTACAGTAGTGTTTTCAACCTAGGTTCAAAACACTATGGTAGTGTTTTCAACCTAGCTGAAGGTAGGTTCAAAACACTACTGTGGCCACACTCAAAACACTATCCTCAAGTTCAAAACACTACCTTTAAGTTCAAAACACTACAGGGCAGTATGTACTAAGGTGGGGCAGTAGGGGTTGTTTTTAGTGGTTATTGTTTTACATTCTAGCAATATGGAAGGTCATATCGGGATGGGTACTCACTATCCTATTAATGCCAAACGCCATGCTAGGAAAGCGACAAGTATCAATTTGTGGTGCATACACCGCAGCATCATCAGCGTATACTAAAATGTGGTGCACACGCTGCAGCACTATCAGCGTAACACGTGGTGCACACACCACAGCACCATCAGTGTAATATGCGGTGCACATGCCGCAGCTCTATCAGTGTATACTAATATGTGCTTCAAACGCCGCAGCAGGGTCAGCTTGTTGTGATAGTGTTTTGAACTTGGGTAGTGTTTTGAACGTATGTAGGGGTAGTGTTTTGAACTTAACAGTAGTGTTTTCAACCTAAGTTCAAAACACTACCCTAGTGTTTTGAACGTAGGTTCAAAACACTACCGTAGTGTTTTGAACGTCGTAGTGTTTTGAACGTCCTACACCGGCACACAAGCACACACACTCTGCCAACCTCACGTGGTTAGTATCGGGCGGTGTTTTTTTTGTGCATGTTTTTAGTTTGTTTTTGTGTGTGCTTGTTGTGAGAGCTCCCTGGGTCAGTGCAAACTGACACGTACTTTATAGCCACAAACGCTGACAGCGGATTCCACGAACTGGGACAAAACTGGGACGCAGACGTCACAATGCGCGTAGACTTGCACCAGCCACCACCCAAAGTTGCGCATTCCGGTAGTTTTTAGTTTATGCTTTTAATTATAATTTAAAGCCCCTGTCGCACATCACCGGCTTGGAGTAAATGGAAAGAAACTGAACAAAGTCCGTTGATAGTCCGGTTTGTGTCTGTTCAAGTTTTGAACATGCACAAAACTTGGAATGGATGCCGCCGGTTTGACGTCTACGGTTCCTGCCCGGTTTGAGTTCATTTCGTCCGTTGGCTATCCGTTCATGTTCGTTTCATGTCTGTTTCCTGTCCGTTCGTCCAGCGGCCTTTGACCCTATATCGCAACATTTTGACATATTTTAATACGAGAGGGGCACTCGTTCGACGGCCGAGGAGGCGGAACGTCTCATCCTCGCGGCGGCGGATGGCAAGGCTCATGCACGAAAGAAAGGTATTTCCAACAAATAGTTATTTCCTTATGACCTTATGGAGCGGGGGAACGAGGGAAAGGTGGTTAAGAAGGGGGAGGCGACGCGGGAGGAGTACGCGTTGGGTCTCAAACGGCTTGAGCACCAGCGCACGTACCTGGCGAACGGCCTAGCGGCGCTCTCCAACCACCAGGAGATGGTGGCGCAAGACAATTGTACCTTAGCATGGCCCGTCATCCGACGCTACTCAGAGGAGGTATTCACCTGCATAGCGGACGGCAGATTGCCGAACGGCTGGAGGGGCGAGGCTGCAATCAACACGGTGAGGATTGAGATCATCGCGATGGCGGGCCACGCCACCGCGACTGCCACCGCCTCGGCCGATCATCACCAGCCCGGGCATCAGCAGAAGGCAGGAGCCGACCCCCGCGCCCACTACGACAGGGCCACGATCGGCGCACCCTGCCCGTCCTGGAACAAGGACCCGGGTTCGTGCGACAAAGCGGTGAAGGGAGGTTCGCACGTAGCCGGCGCCCTCAAACTCGCACACGTCCGTGGCTACTGCGCCAACGTGCGAAAAATCATCACGAACCAAACAGAGGCGAGCTGTTTTTCTAAAAAATCGAGGGACCGAGTCGGGAGGAACTCACACCGGGATTTTTAGCACGCCGGCGGGAGAACCAACCACTCGCCCAGCCCTGCGCGATCCCACCCCGACCCATGGAACGCCCACCGACAGTCCGCTGAGCGGCCAGCTGCCCACGCCAAGCAACCCCCGCTACTGTTGACATTGCCCCGTGACGTCATGCCGCAAGCCTCCCACCGGCGGGCCGACAACCGCCGTGGTAGAGCAGCGCGTCCGCCGGAACAAGCGGCGGAATTCCCCACCTCTGACGTCACGCGGGACGCCCCGCACTGGCGCCGCCTGGAGGAAAACCCCAGCACCAGCGGGAAAGTTAACACTGACACTGCGCCGGGTTCCCCCGGCCCCGGTGGGGAACCCCCCGATGATGTCACCCCGCGCACCCCGCGCTGGCGCCGCCTGGAGGGAACCCCCGGTACTACGGATGTAAACAACGCGCATCGCGGGGGCCCGGCTGCCACCGCGCGCACGCCATCGTACGCCAGCTTCGCGGAGCAGGTCGGGGCCCCTAGCAACATCTCTACACCGTCGGCCCTGGACCCCATACCACCCTGTGCGCTGTGTGACGTGACCGCCCGGGCCCCCGCTGGCGGGGCCGGTGCCGACGAGCCGGTGGAGGAGGTACTCGACCCTCTCCTCCAGCGCTCGCTCCCAGCGGCGCCGACCTGCAGCACCACCCCGGGCGAGTACAGCACCACCCTCGACAGCTTCTGGCCGGTCCTCTCGGGCGAGGGCTGGGCCGCATACCCTGACTATGCCGCGGTGTACGCGGCCGCCCGGACCTCGGCCCTCCCCAACTATTTGGCCGCCCGAGTACCAGTTCCATCTGACCTGGACATCCCAGCATGGCGACGGATGATACACGGGTACGACGACCCCCTGCTCCTCGACCACCTGGAGTTCGGGTTCCCAGCAAACTACAGCGCAGCCGGGCCCCCGACACCCACCTACAAGAACCACCACGAGGACCCCGACCACACCCACCACATCACCAGGTACGCGGAGGAGGAGCTGCGCCTCGGCGCCCTCCTCGGCCCCTTCGCGGTCCCGCCATTCACTAACTGGGCCCAGTGCAGCCCGATTATGACGCGCCCAAAGTCCACCCCAGGCAGGCGCCGCGTCATCGTGGACCTTTCCTACCCCCCGGGCCGCAGCGTCAATGCGGGCATCCCCAGGAAGGAGTACCTCGGTCGGCCGCACGTCTACAAGCTGCCCTCCGACCTGGCACGCCGCGTTGTGCGGGAGGGCAGGGGCTCGTTTTGTTAGTCGGCCGATGTCTCCCGGGCTTACCCCCTCACCGCCCCACTGTTCTGCATGACGATCGACGGGCGGCTGTACCTCGATATCGCGCTGCCCTTCGGCTGCAGGACCTCGGGCGCCGCATGCGTCCGCGTCACCGCTGCGGTCGTCTGGGCCCTCGCGCAGCACGGATACTACAGCACCGTGTATGTAGATGACTTCATTGGCTGCGAGGCCTCCTTCCTCCGACGGCCTTCGGGACATCTGCGCCTCCCTCGGGCTCGCCCTGGCGCCAGATAAGTGCTGCCCGTCCACTGTGCGCCTCGTGTGGCTCGGCATCGAGTGCGACACCGAGGCCATGGTGTTACGCATACTGGACCAGAAACTCCGCGAGGTCGTCGAGGAGTGCGAGCGCTGGCTCGACCGGCCCGCCCTCACCAGAAGGGCACTGCAACGGCTGGTCGGCTGCCTCGCCCACATAAGCACCTGTATACCACCAGGCAGGAGGTTCATGGCGCGAATCCTCTGAAACCTCAGAGCCGCACCCATGGCAGGCGCCGCGGACATCGACCCCGACCTCAAGGAGGACATCCGCTGGTTCCGCGACTTCGCGGCAGGCGGCAACGGCGTCTGCCTCTTTCCCCCCCAGCGTCCGTCCTCAGTGGGTGATTGAGTGTGACTCATGCCTCACGGGCGGGGGGGGCCTTCTCGAGGACGGCATGCTTCGCCGAGCAGTACGATGACATGTTCCGCCCTGCTTTCCCCACCATCCACGAGCTCGAGGCCGTGAACCTTGTCCTCGCGGTCCAGGCACTCAAAGGCGTGCTCCGGGAGGCTATGAGGTGGTGAACACCGACAACGCGGCGTCGGCCCAGGCTCTCGAGGCCGGCCGCGCGATCAACCCCACCCTCGGCGCTTGTGCCAGGGAGATCTGGTTGGTCGCCGCCCTCGGGCCCTTCACTATCAGCATGCGGCACAAGCCGGGTGCCGAGCTGGTGCTCGTGGATGCCCTCAGCCACGCCCACCTCTCCCGGGTCGCCCTCGACCTTGTATGTGACCAATGCCGCATAAGGGGTCTATCTAGAAGCAGAGTGCATCATTCACCGGCACTCCTCACACATGACCTCTAACTCTTTGCAGACTATGGACCGACAGCGCACCGGCACCTCATGGAGCTCCATCGCGCTGCACTGGCTCCGGGCACGTGGCGCAACCGCGACCGGCATGCCAGGAGGTATGTGGAGTTCGCCCTCGAGCGGGGCGTCGACCACCTGGCCCCCACCCCCTACGACGTCGGGCAGTTCATCGTGCACCTCCACCGGCTGCTTCCCTCCCCGGCGTCGGTCGCCAAAGCTTTCGCCGGCGCCCGCTCCTGGTTCCATGAGGCGGGGGGTGACATCGCCCCCTTTGACACCCCATTCGCGGCGCGCGTCAGGAGGGGTGGCGAAAGGCTCTTCGCGACGCCGGTCTGGCGCGCCCCCGGCATCACCCCTGACACGCTTCCCGTCATCCACGCATACAAGCGCGCCCTGGGGCACCTCGGGGTCGCCCCCTGGGCGGCGACCGTGATGGGATACTTCAGCTTCCTGCGGCAGTCCAACCTGCTGTCCCCCTCGCACGCACCGTGGGGGGGGACCGCATACGCTGCGCAGGGACGACGTCCGGCCCGCTCCGGGGGGGCTATGCCTGCGCATCTGTTCGTCGAAGACCATCCGCTCTCCAGAGCAGGCCGTGACCGTATTCGTGCTCGCCATCGCCGGATCGCCCATCTGCCCTGTCCACGCTTGGCGGCACGCCATCAACCTGATGCCCGCATCCGGGGATGCCCCGGCCTTCCTCGCGCGTGCGGGCGTCGCACTCACCCCACGCGACGTCACCCCCCTCCTTCATGAGGCCGGCGTCTCCGGAGCCGACGCATACACCCAACATGGCCTCCGCAGGGGGGCGGCGCAGGCGTGCGCCTCGAGGGGGGTGGACCTCTCCGCGATAATGGCACAAGGAACCTGGGAGTCCGAGGCAGTACATGCGTACGTCCCGAAGATCACGGCCTCCAAGGGCCCGAGAGCCTTGGGCTTGTGTTTTGGGTCGGCTCCCGGGCCTACCTCCTCCCAGAGTGCTCCTTCTCCCTCCGCAGACGTGGACCAAGTGGACTGATCCCTGGACACTCTCACCCATGAGACTGATACCTTGTGTCATTATCTGTTATAGTGTAATAAACCTCCTTTCTCCCACCCCCTTCTTGGTCTTCCTTTGTCCGGATCATGGCTACCATACTGGACGGGTCATTTTGGCTTTTGCATTAAAGCTGTATAGTCCAATGAAAGATTCAAATTTTCAAAGCAAAAAGAATTATCTAGATTTGATTCTACATATATCTAAACTAGATACTGATGCCCTTATTGAGCATTTGTTGCCACTTAGAAGGGGCTACTGAGTCAGTTTAATAGAATCTGGTGCTCAATCAATCAATCAATATCAATAGGATACAGCTATAATAGGCCTTGGACCTGTTAGCCGCTCTTAATTAATAGAAATGGAGACAGTTCTTCAGATGTGGTCGATCGCAGCAACTGTTACTGGCTCCAAGATATATGTAATGCTTGACCAGTATGCATCCAGTCGGGACTTGAAACAGTTCACCGACTCTGCTGCTATGACACTCTCCGGCAGGTCATTCCACAGGTCAACCACCCTAAAGCCGAAAAAGTTGTGTCGCAGGTCCAGTCTGGAGTACCGCTTCCTCAGCTTCAGGGAGTGCCCTCTGGTCCTGGTGTTGGAGTCTCTGATAAGGGGGCCGCCTGTCTTGTAGATACCATGGAGATATTTGAACACTTCAATCATATCTCCCCGGGCCCGTCTGTAGTACATGCTTGGGATCTTCAAATGACGCATACGTTGTTCATAGGGTATTGCATCAAATCCATGTACAAGCTTCGTTGCCCTTCTTTGGATCCTCTCAATTGACTCAGCATCCTTCCTGTAGAGTGGTGACCACACAACATTTCCATATTCCAAAAGTGGACGTGCAAGGGATGTGTACAGTCTGCGTACAACATCCTCGTCTAGGTATGTGTACGATCTTCGGATGATAGCCAGTATTCCATTAGCCCTGTTGGCGGCTTCCTGGATGTGGTCGCTGAATGTCAGTTTGTTGTCCACCTTGACACCCAAGTCCTTTTCTATCATTGTTTCGGAGAGCGGAACATTATTCACACCATCGTTCATTACATAGATGTGCTTGCTGTTTTTCCCCCCTAAATGTATCACTTTGCATTTTCAAGCATTAAACTTCAGCTGCATTAAACTTCAGCTGCAGCTGAAGCAGAGTTTTAGTGTGCTTGCCAAGTTAATTGTATTCGTTTGCACTATAATATATTTATCTAAGAAAATGACAGAAGCTCAAAACCATCGGACTATGCAACTTTTACTAACCCAGTTATCAATGCTACTTTGACAGTTAATATCTTATATTATTGCGTTGTTCAACCAATATCAATCAAACCAACTGACGTAGTAAGCAGTAATGGTATCATCAAAGACCCTATAATAGTATTATAGGTTCTTTGGTATCATCTAGTTCTTACTTCTTTTTTTTAAATGGAGAAAACAACAATAAAAATAGAGCCTATAGCTAAAGGTAATTCCAACAATCTGAATAAATATTGACTAATCAATCAATCAATAGTTCCGTCCTCTAGTCGAGGTTTGGATGCAATGGTTCTCCACTTGTCCCCATGGTGTGCTGTTCTGATAGACTGTGAATAATTCAAGCCTGTCCACTGTGAAATATTTGTAAACCATGATGTTCTTGGTCTCCCTCTCCCTCTGCTGCCATTCACCTTCCCTTCCAACAATGTACGGTATATTGAACTCTGACGAATGATGTGGCCAAAATAAATAAGTTTCTTTGTCTGTAAAGTGGCAAACAAGCTTTTCTTATTTTTAATTTTCTGAGAACTTCTTTGTTGGTGATCTTCTTTGTCCATGATATTTTCATCATCCTTCGATACGTCCACATCTCAAATGCTGCTAAACGTTTTACATTTTATTAGAGATTGTCCATGTCTCAGCCCCATACATTAGAGTAGACCACACATAACACTGAAGAATACGCTTCCTTGTTTGTATTAATATCTTACTTGATGTTAACACTCTATACATTTTGGAGAATGTTGTTCGGGCTATTGTTATCCTTCTTTTAATTTCTTCCTCACATCTCCCATCATTTGTAATCTTTTGTCCGAGATATATGAATTTGGATACTTGTTCTATGTTTGTGCCATCTATGGTTATATTGACATTTGGTTTATCTGTCTTTTTACTTATAACCATTGTTTTGGTCTTCCTGGCATTCATCTTCATGTTGAATAGTATTCCAGCTTTATTGATTCTATTCACTATATCTTGTAGGTTTTTCTCACTGTCTGCTAGTATTACACTGTCATCGGCATATCTAAGATTGTTGACGTTCATGCCACCTATTGTCACTCCTTTGCAATCTTCAATGTGTCTGAAAATCATCTCTGTGTACAGGTTAAATAGACATGGTGACAATACACCCCCCCCCGTCAAACTCCTCGTTTAATCATAACTTCATCCGATAGGCCCTGCTCCATTTTTATAAATGCACGTTGTGTCCAGTATAAGTTCACAATTAGTTTAATGTCTTTGCCATTGACACCAATATCTTGTAAACATTTGATTAACAGTTCATGATTGACCCGGTCGAAGGCCTTCTCATAGTCAATAAAGCAGGCATAAACATCCTGGTTCACTTCACAATAACGTTCACAAATCATTCTCATATTGAAAATCCCTTCACGTGTACCTCTTCCAGATATAAACCCACTTTGTACGTTACTGATTTGTTCTTCAATTTTCTGTCTGTTTCTCAGTAAAATTATTTTCAGGATCATCTTCAACATATTACTCATCAGGCTTAGTGTTCTGTACTCAGTACACAATGTTGGTTTTAGCTTCTTTGGGAGTCGTACAAATATGGATTCATTCATATTCAATGGTATAAATCCAGTCTCATATATGTCATTTACTAGCTTATGAATGATTTGAATCCCCACTTCATCTAGTCCTTTTATCATTTCTGATGTTATCTTGTCACTTCCAGGAGCCTTACCTGACTTTAGATCATTGATAGCCTTCTCAACCTCTGATACTAATATAATATTCCCATCTTCTTTCTCAATTGTGGGTGGGTTCACTCTGTCATCATTGTATAGTTCGTTTACATATTCTTCCCATCTGGACTTTATTTCATCTTCTTCAAAGATCATTTTGCCGTCTTTGTTCTTGATACATTTACTGCTTCTCTGTCTGTATCCTTGACCTGTTATCTCTTTCACTTTCTTGTGCATCTCTCTTGAACGATGTTGAGACTCAAGTTGTTCCACTACTTCACACTTCTTATTCCACCATTCATCTTTAGCTTTTTTGCATTCATCTTCTATTTCATTCTTCAGGTGTTTGTATTTAAGTGGATCAGTGGTTGACTAATATTCACTCCAATTTAAATTTAATTTTGTTATTTTGACATTGCCATAGAACCAGTGTTGTTAGCACTGCTGGGGTATTCGATATCACGTAATGCTTCGTCAGTCCCATGAACATATCATATATGTATACAGTTAGTAGTATTGCCTTTCATGCCACTCCTGACCAAGTCGTGACATATTACTGCTTTAGTTTGTGAAGCTGCAAGGTGTTGTAAAAGATCATTAACTTGTTGTGTCAAATTAAGCCGTGTTCACACGGGCAAAATGTGAAGCGAATTAGACAAATCGAATCAGGTGAGTCGAATTAGCGACCCGTTCACACGGGCAGTACTTGGGCCGGAAATCGAAATCTGCGCATAAGCAAGTCGATACTAACCAGCGCCACTTTCGGTTAGTCGACGTCGCCACGAGAGAGTGTGGGTTCGACCTAGATATGTATGGACTGAATCGTATTGGTTTGGAAGGGTCAAAACTTCTGCTGGGCAGTGAAACCCTAAAAATAAATACTGAAAAAAATATCTGTGCACAGCTAGCGGTTTCATAGACTAAATTATATAATAGGCGCTTTTGATCGACCGGAAAGTCAACAAAGTAAGCTCTCGACTGCGCATGCGTGTGAGGTGCTTAATCCGCCTCAGTGCGTCCACACGGGCAAAATAAATCGAATCACAGAAATCGGCTTACGTAATCGACCTCCACAGGTGGTTTACAGTATCCGCATCACACGAATCGATTCAGCCCTAATCCGACTCAGACGCCCTTTCACACGAGAAATGTAAGCCGAACTAAGCAAGTCGATTTCTACGAATCGATTTACATTGCCCGTGTGAACACGGCTTTGGAATCAAATTGGGAAAGTGTGCACTGCCTCGGCTTATAATTGGAAATCGACGCAGTTTGACCAACCGGTTGGTTGTTGGGGTTTTACCTCCTGGCAACATCTAAGGTCATAGAAGGACGGGTATACCAACTATTGTCAGTGCACACTCATGGTGACTTTATAGTGCTGTCCCACTGGGAAATCAGGCCACCAGCACCATGACCCGATATCCCACTCAGTCACATTATCCTGACACTGAGCTAACCAGTCCTTGCCCTATCCTATTCAATCAATACGATACAGCTATAATAGGCCTTGGACCTGTTAGCCGCTCTTAATTAATTGAAATGGAGACAGTTCTTCAGATGTGGTCAATCGTAGCAACTGTCACTGGCTCCAAGATATATGTAATGCTTGACCAGTATGCATCCAGTCGGGACTTGAAGCAGTTCACCGACTCCGCTGCTATGACACTCTCCGGCAGGTCATTCCACAGGTCAACCACCCTAAAGCCGAAAAACTTGTGTCGCAGGTCCAGTCTGGAGTACCGCTTCCTCAGCTTCAGGGAGTGCCCTCTGGTCCTGGTGTTGGAGTCTCTGATAAGGGGGCCGCCTGTCTTGTAGATACCATGGAGATACTTGAATACTTCAATCATATCCCCCCGAGTGCCACGCTAGGAAGCAAAAAGTATCAATTTGCTGTGACTCGACCGGGAAATGAACTCCCGATCTACCGCACTCGAGGCCTGCGATCTATACCCTCGGCCACTGTGCCCTGTTTTGACTAACGGCAGTTGAGCTCGGTGGTTTAAATGTTTTGATAACAAATTCCGTAAATCCACCACATACTACATGCACTTTGATATGGTTTGCTATTTCTAACACAAAGTGTGTGATACTGGAAGAACCCCGGAGAGTAATTCTTCATTCTATATGCAAGAATACATATGTAATAATTAGTGCAGCAGTATCTAAGTGGGATATGTATGATCAAAAACAGGTGTGTCTTTGGTTCCTAAAAAAAGTTTTTCTTCTGTTGGATCAGGGAGCTTTAAAGTAACACAGTACAGTGCAACCCCGTTAAACCAAGCTCGGTTAAACCAAACGATCGCTTAATCCAAACTTTTTTGTCGGCCCGGCAAAATACTACTATTTATCATATAAAAAAAGTTGGTTAAACCAAAGTCGGTTAATCCAAATGATCGGTTAATCCAAACAAAATTGTCGTACCCCAGGCCACACCGGTATGGTTAAACCAAACTTTCATGTGGTTATAAGGTCATCTGAGACTTTTTTATATGATGAATGGTAGTATTTTGACCTGCATGCCAAAATGAATTTGAGATGTTTCCACTTTAAATTTCGCCAAGTTTTTAAAATAAAAGTTACGTACAAATAAAGTAAAGTGGAGTATAAAGTATACTATAGTTAATACTGATTAGCCTAATGTATTAATCTGTTTGTTTGTTGTTGTTTTACGTCCTAGCAACATCTAAGGTCATATCAGGACGGGTACCGACTTGTGACAGTGCGCACTCATGGCGACTTTATAGTGCTGTCCCACTGGGAAATCAGGCCGCTGGCACCATGACCTGGTATCCCACTCAGTCACATTATCCTGACACTGAGCACACCAGTCCTTGCCCTATCCTAATAATGCCGAGCGCCTGGCTAGGAAGCAACAAGTAACAATTTTAAAGTCATTGGTTTGACTCGACCGGGACTCGAACCCACGACCCCACGATCTACCAGCACATGAGACGGATGCTCTAACTCACTCGGCCATCCCGTCTAAAAGAAATGACAGAATCATCGAATTGTGCAACTACTTACACATCGATACTCTGCTATCTCTGACATAAATTGTGTGATATTGGAAGAACTATGGAAGGTAAATATTTATTACCAACCCTGGAGCTTGCTGTGAAGTACCGTGTTACTTTAACCAGACGTGATGGCCGAATGAGTTGAGCATCCACCTGGTACGTCGTGGGGTTCGAACCCTGGCCGAGTAATAATAATAATGTAATAATATATGTAATAATAACAACAAATCCACATGATCAGTGTACACACAAGTTGATATTTATATCAGTCATTTTTTCACATGAAAAAAGAGAAAGGCAGAAGTACAATACTTATGAGGTGCTTTCCCCATTTAAAAATACTTATACCATAGGAATAATAAATAGAAAAATAAAAGTAAAAAGTATATCAACATTACCCTCAATACTGTAAATTACATCTCAATGTTTATGTACGAGACTATTTGTATTTTACCTCTAGTAAGGCTTAAAGATTTTCTTTTTAATCATTCGTTGAAACATATAGATATTTTGTTATGTTATCATCAAGTGAATTCCATATTTGTATACCACATATAGATATACATTTAAACTTTAAAGTTTTTCCCCTGCTTGAAGCGCCTGTCACACCTTACCGGACTGAGTACTGGAGACCACCGGACAAAGAATGTTCTAGTCCGGTGCTCTCCGGTGACAAAATGTGTCGAAATTGGCGTGGCGTAATTGGGTCAACTGCCACCGGGCAACCGGACGAGTACCGTACATGTGCCGGACGAGAACCCGATGAGAACCGGACGGACCGACCATCAACTGGACACGTACCGGACAGCATTGGATGTCGGCGTCGAACGGCATCAAGTAGAGAAAATACAACAACCTTATTTGTTTCTAGGATAATTTAATATAAAACAAAGAAATGCACTACACTTTAAGAAGTGCGACGCCGACATCTGGTAAAGTTGTCGGCATCGAACATGGGATGTCAGAGTCGACATTATATAATAATATATTAGCATTGACGGAAGTGTTGCAAAGTCCTTAAATTTATTATTAATCTCAGGCATCATGTATGAACATATATTTCACATAGCTTATATCATGTCCTAATGTGAGTGGGGCACCATTGCTTTTAGATTACATAACCCTGTCACCACTCCGTCGCCTAAGAATAATAATGTTCTCTGCCAATATATAATTCCGAACCGAAAATCCGTATATTTTACAAACGGATGGGTACCGGACACCAACAGATGGGTACCAGACACATATGGATGAGTACCGGACACGTACGGATGGGTACCGGACATGAACCGGACCAACCGGACCCATCAGTCCGGTGGTGTCCGGTAGAAGTTTTGTGCATGTTCAAAACTTGTACCGGACAACGCCGGACAACGCCGGATGGGTACCGGACATGTACCAGACATCGCCGTACACCACCGGACAGTGTCCGGTTCTCGTCCGGTTCCCCAGTCCGGTAACGTGTGACTGGGCCTCAATCAACTAATGTAAGAAGAAGAAGAAGAAGAAGAAGAAGAAGAAGAAGAAAAGAGTACTGTGCACGCCAATTGCAAACAAAGCCCTATTTGAAGTGGCTACAGGCGACATATTAATTAACACAATGCATACACTCATTGATATTTGATTGAAAATAGGAAAAGTGTGAGAAACACTTGGGGCCAGATTGTTTAAAGTTGTATTATCTATGCAGTATTCACCGCGTTGGGAATCGAGTTAGGGAAACAGCGATAGCGATACAAAATATATTTGCATGAAATCAAATAGACTAGTAACACTCCCACAACCCTATTTCGCGGTCAGCGATGCTGTAGAAATAGTGTTATGTCGGCTGGCTGGGCCATGGGCGTAGCCATTTGAATTCTTAATCTAAAGCCGTGTTCACACACACAACTTTAGGCCGAACTAGATGAGGCGAACTAGGCGTAAAAGTGTGTCGTTTCCACACATGCAGTATTTGGGGCGGTTTAAGGCGAAAATCGATATCTGCGCATGAGCAAGTCCATAGTAACCAGCACCAGTTTCGGTTAGTAGACGTCACCACGAGAGAGTGTGGGTTCGACCTAGATATGTATCGACTGAATCATATTGTTTTGGAACGGTCAAAACTTCTGCTGGGCAGTGAAAACCTAAAAATAAATGATGAAAAAAATATCTGTGCACAGCTAGCAGTTTCATGGACCAAATTATATAATATGCGCTTTTGATCGAACGGAAAATCAACAAACTCAGGTCTTGACTGCGCATGCGTGTGACATGCTTTAGCCGCCTCAAGTAAACCGCTGGCGTCCCACACACGCAAGATAGGCTGACTCAAGCTAGTTCGCCTCATATAAACTACCTCGCAACGCAGTCTACTTGAGGCAAACTAGATGAGTCGACTCAGCCCTAATTCGCTTCAGCGTAGCATCCACACAGCCAATGTGAGTCGACTTACATGAGACAAACTAGTTGAGGTGACTTAACGCCCGTGTCTGAACACGGCTTATGAAGCTAAATATAGAGTTCACATAATCCTCTTTAATGGCATGTTACTTTTGAAGTGGAGAATTGGTGAAATCATGTGATTAATATACTAATCTAGTGGCCACCATCTTGGCGTTTTACAGGCATTCTCTCACAGTTCATTAACTCTGCCAATGCAGATAAAACATTGCTCGCTGAAACCAGGTCCTCTTTTATTCCAGTTGAATAACATCTTTTTGAGGGGCTGGTCTTCCAGCCTTAACAATTATAGTGCATATGAACTATTTTACCTCGGTACTAAGCCTCAGGCTACTCGTAGCCGAGGGAGAAGGAAGCACATCAAGGTCCTGCAATTAGCATAATCAACTCACAACGGGAGGACGTTTGTTGAGTTGCTCCGGCAGTTTTCTACCTACAACGACATACTAACAAGTAAGTATTGTTTTTTGGACGGTATTTTTGATAAAAATGTATGTTACCGCTGCTTATTAGAAAGTTTTGAAACTTTTTGTAGAGTTTAAAAAGTTTTGTAGGTGTTTTACGATTCATTAAACATTGATAGAACAATGCAGCCATTGTTCTTTGTTACAGTTTTTTGCCGCCTGTTGCCGAACGGAGAGATGTGTGGTTGGAGCCACACATCATGAGGATTTTTTCATGGGTTTCTTTTTAGATTCACCAAATTGTGTTACTTAAGCGTACCTCCGAATCTCATAGCATTTTCTCTAACTTGTTGGCATATTGCGCCACAGGAGGGCGAAGTGTATGGGATAGAGAGTGTGGGAGGCTACCGCTACACTGGTCCCATACCCCTCATTTGGTTTTGGTTTCGTTACCATTAACCTACAACACTCACACTTTTTCCTCTCACACCTGTGTTGAAACGGTTTAAATACGTTTTCCAACACCAGTAAATGCACAATTTGCGACATAGTGGTTGAGCATTCCCTAACTTTCGTTCCAATCGTTTCAGGGTTCCAATGGCTACAAAGCATAGTAAGACGGAGGCTCCCAGTCGGATAACAGATGATGAAGACCCGTCACCATTGCGGGTCCAAGAGTCGCCTGAACACACAGGTTCGGGTGAAGTGAGCGGGCCAGAGCCAGGCCCATCTGACCTGGATGCGCGTCTTACGCGCCTCCTACAGACTAAACTAGAGGATATGCTCCCGGCAAGACCGCATCGGAAGACTAGGAAGACGGTTCAGGAATCAGAGGATTCTGAATGGGAGGATTTTTCTGAGGACGACTCTTCAGAGGAGGACTCGTCAGAGGAAAGGATTCCGGTGAAAAAGAGGAAACACTCTAAGAAAGAAGTGAGTTTGTCGGATGGTGACGAATTCACCAGGGCACGCAAGACACCCGTGGTGAAGAAGAGAAAGAAGAAGAAATCAAAGAAAAGCAAGAAGGATTCTTCTTCAGACTCTTCTTCGGACTCTTTGTCTGACTTGTCTTCAACTGAGTCAGACTCGGACACCCAGCGTAAGGGAAAATATGGTAAGATCGGAGGGAAGGTCTGCAAGAAATGTCGGCAAGAGAAAGCCAAGAAGGTTCTCACTACTACTATGATGAGGGAGACCATTAAAGGGCATTTCAACACCTTTAAGCCAGCAGAGGTGATAACTAAGCTGGGAGAGAAATTCACGGGATTTAAAGGGATCTCAGACTCAGTCGTCAAGGAAATGGACAGTGACGTGAAATTGAATGAGGATCGTAAGAAGTTTGAGGGTGTGCTTCATACACGCACAAGGCGGTTTTGGGAGCATTGACAGCAATTGCTCCTATTGCTAATCGCATGCAGGCTGAGAACAAGTTTTCTTCGCTATGCAGCCAGATGGATAGGGGGATTGCTATGCTGACTGCAGCAAGCAATTTCCTCTCATATAGAGGATTTGAAAACGTCTTTAAGGCGGTCTGCACTGATGCAGGCAAGGAGGTGGCCAGGTCCAAGAAAGTTGTGGACAATGATGGGAAGGAGTATACCTTGTTTCTTCCTCCCAAGCCCATTAAGGGTAAGCCACTGGATAAGTCCAAGATGTTTGGCGGACAACTTCAGTACCTGTTCAAACAGGTGGAGACAGGCAGCAAGTGTGGTAAGCACATGGATGCTGACAAGAAGAAGGCTGGCGATGGGAATCCTGCACGCTTCAAGAAAGCCAGGCAGGATTTTTGAAACCGTCAAACCGGATGCGAAGGCCGGTCCGGGACGGGTTATGGCTACCAGTCCAGAGGATGAGGACAGTGACAGTCCTTCGGGTGGAACGACGGCAACAGACCCTTCAAGAGGGAGTTCACTCCACAGAAGCCGTTCCCTCGCTAAGGGAACAAATAGAAGTTTCCACCCAAACTCCCATCTCCACCCAAACTCCTGTAAGCAAATTTCAAGCAGGAAATATTCAACATTTTTTGAGTGAATGGAGAGAAATTACCGATAATTTAACCATACTTAGTATTGTGGAAGGAGTAAGGATTCCGTTTACGGAAGAGCCAGTACAGAAAACGATTCCTTTTCCGTATCGCTTTGATATAATAGAGAGAGAAGCATTAAATGAACAAGTTCTGAAGTTTTGTGAAAAAGGAATTATTGAGCCAGTCCTTCATGTAGCAGGCGAATTTGTTTCCAATATTTTTTCGAGACCCAAGCCAAATGGAGATATCAGAATGATTTTGGACTTAACTAGGTTAAGCAAATTGGTTCACTATAAACATTTCAAAATGTTTTCTCTCGAAACGGCTAGGGATTTAGTTACACAAGACTCCTGGCTTGCTAGTGTTGATCTCAGAGATGCATATTATACGGTTCCTATTTACAAACCAGACAGGAAATTTCTGCGGTTCGTTTGTAATGACCAACTCTATTAGTTTACTTGTATGCCAAATGGTTTAGCGTGTGCGCCGTGTTTATTTACAAAATTATTTAAACCAATATTTTTGCATATGGCTAGAAAATGACATATAATGTTCCCTTATATTGATGATTCGTTTATTGTAGCCCAAATGAAAATAGACTGTCAAATAGCAGTAGATGATTTATGTGCAACATTCACTAAGTTACGTTTTTAAATACATGACACGAAATCAGATTTTAATCCAACAAAGAGTTTAAAATGTTTGGGGTTTGTGTTAGCCACAAAAGACATGACAGTTTCACTAATGCAACAAAGACTAGATAAGTTTATCACTACAGCAGACCAATTGTTGGAGTTAAATAGGCCAAAGATTAGGCAGGTTGCGGTTCTGATAGGAGTCATGATAGCCTATGCCCCAGCTATTCTATATGGGAAGGCTCATATTAAGTCGCTAGAGATAGATAAGAATTTAGCATTAGCTTGTACTAAAGGTAATTTTGAACGAAGAATAACTATTTCACCAGAAGGATTAGAAGACATTATGTGGTAGTATTCAAACATTAATTCTTTTCCTAACCCCATTAGAATGGGTGAACCCAACACTATCGTTACGACAGATGCATCCTTAGAGGGATGGGGTGCTCATAGAGATGGAGGATGAAATTTCTGATCACATTAACGTGTTAGAACTTAGAGCAATTTACTTAGGTTTATGCAGCTTAGCGCACATACTGAAATTTCATGTGAGAGTGTTAACAGATAACACTACAGCGATGGCTAACATTCGTAATATGGGAGGGACTTGGTCCAAACCTTATAACCATGTAGCCAAATTAATTTGGAACTGGGCTAAAAAATATGAGAAATGGCTAACAGTGGCCCATATTCCAGGTAGTCAGAATATGTTAGCGGATAGGAAAAGTCAACATTTTCATGATCATTTGGAATGGTCATTGAGTGACAGTATTTTTGAACAAATTTGTTTCAAATGGGGAACACCACAAGTAGACTTGTTTGCATCACGAAACAACAAAAAGATATCAAAATATGTATCTTGGCATCCAGAGCCACATGCTTGGCGAGTGGATACTTTCTCTCTGGTTTGGAATAATGAATTCTATTATATATTCCCACCATTCAGCATTATCAGCAGAGTGACCAGGAAGATCAGAATGGATTGCTCACACACAATTCTGATAGTACTGGAATGGGACACAGGGCCATGGCTGGCAGTAGTGGCATTGGGAGCAAGAGACACGCTCAGATTCCCAAGAGCAAGGACAAATTTACAACATCAAGGCTCACAACACACGGAAACGTGTCAACGACACCCCTATTAGCATTCCTTTTTTGAACAAACATTTAGAGCAATATGGCCTGGACAAAATTACACAACAAAGGTTAATTTCACATGCCTGGAGGAAAGGAACAGTTAAGTTGTATACTAGTTATTTAAAGAAGTGGGGACTTCATTGTTTGATTAAGAAAGTTAAGCCATTAAGGCCTACAATAGCCCAGGTTGTAAGATTTTTAAGAATGCTGGAAGATGAAGGATTAGGATTTGGTGCAATTAATGCAGCAAGATGTGCATTGTCAATTATTCTACCAAGAATAGACAGACAAACGGTTGGAAAACACCAGGTTGTACACTGGTTTTTAAGGTCGGTTTATGGAAGAAACCCACCGAAGCCAAAATATAACAGATTTTGGGATGTGTCAATAGTATGCAAGCTGTTTAAGTCTTGGCCTAGTAATAAACATTTATCTATTAAGGAACTAGGATTTAAGTTAGCATTTCTATTACTGCTAGTAACCGGCGATAGAGGGCAGACAATAGTAGCTTTGTCTCTAGATGGACTGGAGATTGACAGCAAGGAGCAAGGAGGCAACGTTTGATTTAGATCGATTGCTAAAATCAAACCGCACAGGGGACCCACTGTCCACAGTACATGTGAATAGCATTCCTGATGATCAACAAATTTGTGTAGTGTCGGCCATTAGGACCTATATATCCAAGACAAAAGGAATACAGAATTCAAGACAGCTTTTGATTAGCTTTATTAAACCACATAAGGCGATCTCGAGAGACACACTCACAAGATGGACCATTAAGGTTCTTAAGGAGGCATGCATCAATACTGGACGTTATGTATCCCATTCAACGAGAGGGGCCATGGTCTCGAAGGCAAGACAACTAGGAATCTCAGTCAAGAGAATCCTGGCCCATGCAGGCTGGAAGACGGCTAGATCGTTTGCAAAACATTACAACAAACGACTAGCGCCACCCTTACTCACCAATTAGCAAGACAGGTGAGAAGTAAAAGTTGTTAAAATATTTTGAGACTGATGTGTATTGAAATAAGAATGATTAAGGATAAAAATGAGGTTACGTAAAGGTCTCCCTCGGGTATGAATAGCCTGAAGCTTAGTACCAAGGTAAAATAGTATAGTTATACAAATCTTACCTGGGTACAGATGATGGATAACTCTTGTTTTCCCGAGGTACAAGCCTCGGATAGTCGTGGGCTAGGGCCCACCCACCCACCCAACCCTACCACGACTATTACGTTGCTTGTGCCAAGACGAAAACATTAAAGTATCCATATAGGGTTAAGATCATTTTTATCCTGAATAAGTAGGTAAAGATTGCAGGACCCGGATGTGCTTCCTTCTCTCTAGCCCACAACTATCCGAGGCTTGTACCTCGGGAAAACAACAGTTATCCATCATCTGTACCCAAGTAAGATTCTTATAACTCTACTATTTATGGATGAGATGGTACAAACAATATAGACAATAGTAGGTTCAAATCAGGCATTACAAATATAGTGGGGATCTTATTTTGCACATGAAGACTGGAGAATAGCTATTTACCTTTAGACTATATCAGTGATTTGATGATCATACCTGTGAAGAGATATTACTATAATGGGCATGACTTGCTGATACAGCTAGGTAGTCGTGGTTTTGGATTATGCAAATAATGGTTGCACGACTCATTTAAATTGTCTTGGTCAACTATAGCTTTGCGGGTAGTATATGTTTTATTGGTTTACTCAGGTGTTATAGGCTGGTGGGTATACTTTGGTAGTTGTTATTTCTTTTACTCTTTTTGTCAGGGTGGATTTCAGAGAGGGAGAGGGAAGGGAGTTGTTTGGGACTATGTATTTATTTCGGTTCTCAACTTTTATGGTCTATCCAGGTAGGTTTATTAATGTATGTCTATGTTAGATACTCAATCTTTAATCTAGATTTAAATTGCAGGTAGGTTGTTGCATTCCTTGTTTTGGTAGAGAGTTTGTTCCAGAGTTAGCTTCCCTGATAAATAGGTGCTCTTTTGAGTTTGTTAGTGCTGGGATAGTGAATTTTCAAGAGGTTGCCATCTGCTGCCCTAGTCAGTATATATTGTGTCTTGGGTTCTATTGTAGATGAGTCCTAAGAGATGCCTTTTGCACCTTGTCTCTAGTTTGTCCATTCCAGCTTTAGCATGTAGTTCTTCTGTGTGTAGATTTTGGCCTTTGTAAACTGTCCTGAGTGCCATATTTTGTACTGTTTGAAGCTTTGCTTGTTGCTGTTTTGTGAGTAGTTCATATATTAGGTCATTATAATCAATTATAGGGAGGATCATTGTTTTTGTACATAAGAAGAGCTGTTTTGTCACTAATAAAACTCCTGATTTTTCTGAAGGTGTTCAGTTTCCTTGCCAGTGACTGATTTAATCTACTTAGTTGTTTATTCCCATGTAGAGTTGCATCCAGTTCAGTTCCCAAATATTTGTAGGTCTCTACCTCCCTTAGTGTTTCATTCCTAATCTTTATTTGTACTTCTGGGGCTTTGTCCTTCTTGTTCTTTGTGCAATAGATAACATATTCAGTTTTGATTATATTGAGAGTTAAGTTGTTTTCTTTGCACCATACATATATTCTAGCCAAATTTTCATTTGTCAATTCTGCTGCTTTTGCTAAGTTACTATTTGATACCAGTTGGACTGCATCATTAGCAAATAGAATGTATTTTGTTTGCTTCAGCATTTGGGGTAAGTCATTTATGAACAGAAGGAATAGCAGGGGGCCGAGTGTTGATCCCTGTGGTATCCCAGTTTTTACTTGTCTTAAGGTTGACTCAATGCCATTTAGTTTGGTACTTTGCTTTCGATTGGAAAGATAGTCTGTCAGTAAAGCTACTGTTTTTGGACCTAACCCACTCTTGACAACCTTCTGCAACAGGATTTTATAATCTATAGTGTCAAATGCTTTTTAAAAACTATATATACTGCTATGGTAAGTTTGCCAGAATCCATCACAGTGAGAAGCACATCAAGGAGTGTTGAGAGTGCTTTGGTTGTGGACCTGCCTTCCCTGAAGCCATTTTGTTCATCTGCTAGGTAGTTTGTTGCTTCAAATCATTTTTTATTTGACCATGAATGAGTTGCTCAACTATTTGACCAGTTATGGGTAGAAGAGAAATTGGTCTGAGCTCATTGCATGTTTTAGGGTTGCTGACTTTTAGGATAGGTACAACTGTAACAATTTCCCAATCATCTGGGAAAATACCTTTTTCAATTGATAGGTTTATGGGTGAACTCTTTGATTAATATAGTTATTGCATCAATTAATATACGTGAGCTGAGATCTTTAAGTCCTGATGATTTGTGTTCAGATAAGACCTTAATCTTTTAAAGTATTTCTTCCTTAGTCACGCCCTTATGTCATATGTGACTGCATTTGGCTTTATTATGTTAACTTTATCTTTTTCTGGTATATTGTCTAGTTTATCTGCTAATTTCTCCCCTATCTCTATGAAGTAGTTATTTATCTTTTCATGTGTTTCTTGGGTTGTTAATTTGTCCCCTGTTAACTCATCCACTAAGCTGGGGATAGTTGGGGTGGTTTCCGGGGCTGTGCTCTGTATGACTCTCCAAAATCCCTGGGCATCTTCTTCGTAGGACTTCAGACTGTATGTACCTAGCTTTTGCATACCTGACTGCAGAATTAGCTCTATTCTTGATTTGGGTTGCTAAGAATTTGTTTTCAGGTAGATTTGTTTGCTCTGATTTTTCTTTGATGCGCGAAAAGGAAGAAGCAAGGCAGGGGTGGGAAAAAGAGGCGTTTATTGAAGGCGCCTCTGGCAACAGAGGGTTTAGACAAGGGTACATATCAACAGTGGAAAACAAGGAGGTAAGGACAAGTAAGGTTCCTGAGGAGCAGAAACAGGATAAATACAGCAGGGGCTCATGAGGAGCAATGTCCGAGGTAGGTAAAAGAGTTCTGGTGAGGGGGGGGGTTGAGGAGCCCTCCACCAGCTGAAGGAGAAGAGAGGGGAGGAATAAGAGTTGGGTGGGTGGGTGGAGGAAAAAGGCAGAGCGTGGAGGCGGCTGGAAGGCGAATGACTGAGGGAGGCCGGCGGGCGGCCTTATAAGGGAGGGCAGGAGGGCGGATGACAGGTGAGGTGCGAAAGCAAGGCGGGGGTAGGGGGGAGGAAGAAAGCTGAGAGGCGGACGTCGCGCGAGGTGAGAATGCTGCGCGACGACCGGGGAGGGGGGGGGGGGGAGGGTCTCTTCCTCTCCTCGCATCACGCGCAATGCTTCGCATTACGACCGATGCGCGAAAAGGAAGAAGCAAGGCGGGGGTGGGAAAAAGAGGCGTTTATTGAAGGCGCCTCTGGCAACAGAGGGTTTAGACAAGGGTACATATCAACAGTGGAAAACAAGGAGGTAAAGACAAGTAAGGTTCCTGAGGAGCAGAAACAGGATAAATACAGCAGGGGCTCATGAGGAGCAATGTCCGAGGTAGGTAAAAGAGTTCTGGTGAGGGGGGGGCCGAGGAGCCCTCCACCAAAAGGAGGAGAGGGCTCGAGGCGCGCCCGAGGCGGGGGCGCGGGGCGCCCGAGGCGAGGGGCCGGAGTTGCAGGTCTGGGTGAGAAGAGGGTCCGGGGCCTACGTGGACGGGGAGCGGGCGGCCAAAAAGGGGAGGCCCGCTCCTGAGGCCTGAGGGGAGGAGGTCCGGCGAAGGTTGAGCAGGGGGGCGGCGAAGTCCTCGGGGCTGGGCGGGGTGGGAGTCGGGGTCGGGTCGGGCGGGTTGATGAAGGCGGTGTCGTGAGGGTCGGCGGCTAGGCTGTCTGGGGAGGGTCCCTCGTGGGGCTGGGCTGTGTCTGAGGTGTGAGGTGCGAGGTGATGATCCCCGCTCGGTCTGGGCGGCGTTTCGATCGGTGGTCGCTGAGGGGTTGTCGGTGGAGGTCACGGGGCTGTCGGCAGTGATGTGGGTGAGGCGCCGGGGAGGGCCCCCCGGACCGGCCGGGGGGGGCCGGCGGATCAAAAATCCGCCAAGGCGGCCGGGGTCTGGCGCTCACGGGCTTGCTTGGTGAGGCATCCGGCCTCGCTGTGCATGGTTAGTATGCGCCGTACGTTGGCGCAATAGGCGCACACGTGCCGGTGCCTCTCTCCCCCCTCGCCGTGGGCCTCCCCGATGGGGGCCCGATCGCACGAGGCGGGCTCGCGGTTCCAGGCGGGGCAGGGGGCCCCGTGAGTCTGCCTGTCGTAGGCGGTGCGGGTGTCGACTTGGGGCCGGGGCAGGTGTGCGCCTCGGGCCCAATCCTCGCCTCGGGGAGCTGGTGTTTCCGGGGCGGTGGGCGTGGTGAGGTAGTCCATCCTCAGGGTGTTGAGGGCCACCGGGTCATGCCATCCGTGGGGATGTCCCTCATCACGGTGAGGTGGTGGTGGTGTAGGCCCTGGACGGAGTGCGCGGGGAAGGCTGGATGGGTGGAGAGGGTGAGGAGGGCGTGGTTGTATTCGTCCCTGGTTGCCTCCCCCCTCCTCACGGGCTTCCGCTCGGGACCCCTCTCGACAAGGTCCGAGGGGAAGATGTAGCCCGAGGGGATGCCTGAGCGCCTGGCGGTGCGGTGCGCCTCGGCAGAAGCGAGGATCTCGCGGACGGCGTTGGCCGCGGATGCTGGGGTGTGCTCCTCGGCGACGTCCTGGAGGTAGGCCGGGGGGGGAGCGGGGTCGCCTCGGGCGGCGAGGCGGTCGTACTGTTGATAGTGGGGGTGGGCTGCCCTGGGCAGAGTCGCTTGAGGTGGCGGCGGGGGCCGGGCCCCGGCGGCGGCCCGCGCCCGAGGTGCTGGGGCGGGCGGCGTGGTGTACGCCGCCTGCACTTGCTCCGGGGCTCCTCGGGCTCCCCCCGACTCGAGGGCGTCCATGCGCGTAGTGAGGTGCTGCAGGGCCTCGAGAATGAGGGCTGTGTCGGCGCCCGAGGTCGCCGAGGGGAAAGCCGGGGCCGGAGGTGTTGAGGTGTCCCCGGGCGAGCCCGAGGAGGGTCCCGGCGTGGCCAGGGCGGTCGCCCGGGAGCTCTTGCGGCCTCTTCCCTTTCCGTGTCCGGGCATGGTGTAGGAGCCTGAGGCGGGGCGGCGGTCCGAGGTGAAGCAGCGGGGATGAAGAGCCAGACAGGAAAAAGGCAGAGCGTGGAGGCGGCTGGAAGGCGAATGACTGAGGGAGGCCGGCGGGCGGCCTTATAAGGGAGGGCAGGAGGGCGGATGAGAGGTGAGGTGCGAAAGCAAGGCGGGGGGAGGGGGGAGGAAGAAAGCTGAGAGGTGGACGTCGCGCGAGGTGAGAATGCTGCGCGACGACCGGGGAGGGGGGGGGGAGGGTCTCTTCCTCTCCTCGCATCACGCGCAATGCTTCGCATTACGACCAAAGTAGTCTCTATCTTTTTGTAAGTCAAGAATTTCATTGCTAACCCATTCTGGTCGACTATCTTTCACATTGTATTTTCTGAGTGGTGCATGTTGGTCTGCTGCTTTAGTTATTATTTGTTTGAGTGACTCCCAACATATATTTGGATCCTGGTTGGCAAAGAGGAGTTCAGTATTTTCACTAAATTTCTCTATTTTATAGTTCCTATAGCTTCTTCCCCAGAATTCTATTAATTTCCTATCATCTTTTGTTTTTTCTTAATTATGTAAATTGGCTTGTGGTCAGTAATATTATAATTTAAAACTCCAGTGTTTTTAGAGTACTTCATGTTTATGAATGCTAGATCAATTATTCTGTATGTTTCAATTGTTATTCTTGTACCTGATTTAATTACCTGTTCAAGTGCTAAGGTTGTTGGGAATTGTCTTATTTTATTGGCTGTTATTGAGGTTTTCTTTTCAACATCAGCATTGAAGTCTCCTATGAGGACCAATTCAAATTTGTCTGTCTCTGGTATTTCCTCCAGGATCAATATTATTTGTTCAAGTGCTGAGTCAAAGTTTCCATTTGGTGGCCTGTATATGTTTCCCAGGAGTATTTTCTTGCAATAGTACCTTTCCATTATGACCCACTGCATCTCTATATTTGTATTTGTATTTGAGTGATTATGTTTTACTAATGTATCAGTATCTAAAGCCGTGTTCACACGGGGAATGTAAATCGATTCGTAGAAAGCGACTTGTCTAGTTCGCCTCACATTTCCTGTGTGAACGGACGTCTGAGGCGGATTAGGGCTGATTCGACTCACGTGATGCGGATCCTGTAAACCACCTAAGCGAGGTAGTCTACGTGAATCGATTCCTGTGATGCGGATAATTTTTCCCGTGTGGACGCAACCGACTTACGTGATGCGGACTAAGCACGTCGATATATACTATAATTTGGTCTATGAAACTGCTAGATGTGCACATATATTTTTTTCATCATTTATTTTTAGGGTTTCACTGCCCAGCAGAAGTTTTGACCGTTCCAAACCAATACGATTAATTAAATACATATCTAGGTCGAACCCACACTCTCTGGTGCCGCATCGTCGAACCCAAAATGGCGCTGGTTAGTCTGTACTTGCTCATGCGCAGATATCCACTTCCGCCTTAAACCGATTAAAAGCACGGCCCGTGTGAACGCGAAACACTTTCGGACTAATTCGCCTCACCTGATTCGATTTGTCTGATTCGCCTCACATTTTGCCCGTGTGAACACGGCTTATGTTGCACCCTTCTTTATAGTAGATTCCCAGCCCTCCACCAGCCTTAGTTTGCCCATTTGCCTGTTTTGTATGGCGATCAGATCTGGTTAGTTGGTACAGATGTTAATTTATTTTCTGTGGTTGAGTTCAGCCAGGTTTCTGAGATTGATAATACATCAAAACCTGAATGAGGTAGATCAATACTTAGTTTTCAATTTTGTCCGTTAGACTTCTAATATTTAGATGTCCTATTTTGAATCCTATTGGCATCTAAGGGCATTTCCTATGTCCCTTCACTTGTGCCTTTCCCAGACCTCCCCGAGAAATCCCCCTCTCAGATATTTTTAGCATCAGTGCTGATTTAAAAAAAAAATTGTTTGTAAATATGTTTATTCTGTAGAATAAGTCAGTGTCGAAGCACTGGTCTTCCAGCAATTTTTCACTGCCTTATTGTGGATAGCTACTCCTATGACATAGAATTACTGCTTGTAGTCTCGTCCAATTTTATATTTCCTGAGTGTAACAGCTTTGCTGCCACAACAGGGTTTTGTCTGAAATTGTCCTCCACAATTTCCGTCAGGATGCGTTCCCGTTTAGCACGCCATTCTGGTTTTTCCTCAATGCGGTCTCCTAATCGTTTGGCCTCTTGTGGTGTGACAGCTGTCAATACCTCTTGTACAGCTTGTTTATAATTGATCCTTCCGAAAGCAGTTTTTGCTCACTTTTGAACATGGTTGTTATTCACTTCTACTGAAAATGAATAGTTTATCTAGAAATCAATGCATAAACCACACTTACGTATAAAAGAAAATGCCAGCAGATTTGATTGTCAAGTCTTGCATTTAAGATAATGGAATATTTACGGATCACCAGGCAGTGAAAGTCCAGTTGATAAGAAAATATATAGTCTTGTTGGTTGGTTGTTGGAGCTTTACGTCCTGGCAACATCCATGGGTTCGAATCCCACAATCTACCAAAATCTACCAAAACGGGAGACGGACTCAATTAATTCGGCCATCTCGTCTGGTCGATATATAGTCTACTAACTAGCATAATCGATATCATTTAATGTACACAAATACCCACACTTCCACCACATACACACATACACCGTGCCCCACCCTTAATTCATCAACTTAAAACTAGTGACTATATCAAAACAATTTTCTTTTTAATCACACGTTGATAGGCACTATCGATCTGTATCGGTGATGATTCGGTCGAAATAGTCTCAAATCTGACTAGACAAATTATTTTGATGATAATAACATGTCATAGGCCTACTTCCCCACATTAAAATTGTTGTTATTGACTGCATATGGCAGCGAGCTATACTATCTCTCGTGGGCCCGTCCTGATATGACCTTAGATGTTGCTAGGACGTAAAACAACAAACAAACAACAACAACAAATCTCTCGTGGGGGTGATGAAAATGGGAAATATTGTGCCAAGAGCGGTACTCGACCCCACATCTCTTTGAATTCCGGGCCACTGTGCTAACCAGTACACCACTTAGACTCCCTGATATCACCACACTACCCAGGCCTACCTGTCTATGTGGTTACTTGCCTGAGAGGTCAGTGCAGACTACTACACTCGCCCCCCCTGGAATTGTAAGTCTTTTAATGCTTACAATTACATACATACAGGCAATGCACTAACATACACAGGGTAGGTTCAACAACCATACAGCGCATAGCTTGTACAAGATCATGGTCACAGCAAGCAGTGTCACGAGGGTGATGAAAATGGGAAATCTTGCGCCTAGAGTGGGACTCGAACCCACATATCTTTGCATTCTGGGCCAGTGTGCTAACCATTACCCCACCTAGGCTTCCTGGTATCACCACACTACCGGTCTATGTGGTTACTTGCCTGAGAGGTCAGTGCAGACTACTACATATCTATGGTAAATTAAAAAAAGAACACCCACAAAAACACCACAAAACCCCGAAACAACAACAAAACCCACTCAGAAAAACATCGGCGTAGTAGCATCACAATCCCTGTCTATGTGAAAGTCAATAGAGCACGACGTTCCTACTCCACTGGGTTCACAAATTATGTCGAATCACACAGGTGTATGGTCACCACAGTTACCCCACACGGAGGTTATTTAGTGAGTAGTTATACTGTATGCGGATTTTTATTTGTTTCTTTGTAAATAGTTTTATTCTTTATAACAATACATTTGTCAGCACCGAGGCCCTGATCGTCCAGCCATATCTGATATCATTCTGTGTTGTTTGCCGATTTACACAAGTCATTTTTAACAATGAATAAACTAGGAAATGAGAGTGTGATGTGTGAGGAAAGAAGGTGTAGGCCTATACTGGTAATGTTCGATTGATTGTGGTGCTTAGGAAAGTCAGGCCCGTAACACTAACAGGTTGCCTAGTATATGGATATATATATATGAAGTGGGCGAGACTATAATCGAGCTGTGGCCGGTGCGGGCTTGGGTCGAGCAACCCGCATTTGGAAATGCGGGCTGCTCGCCAAGACAAACCTGCATTGGCCATCAAATGCGGGGAAGGGTTCACTGCTGTAACTCGTTGCTGGGAGACACGCCGCGGCGTCCCACGCTACTCTCCTAGCAATGTGGAAGTGTCAAGCGGTCGGGCTCTGACCCATCGGATGTGTTTTGCATGCTCTGATGTTTTAGACGATATTTAGGCTTTAATTGTGGAAATTTGAAACATTATTAACTCTAAAAGATGGGAGAGGAAGTATTTATTCATATTGGTGATGTTGGTGAACTTAGATTGTATTGGTAGGAACAGAAATAAAGTTGTGAGCTCTTGAAAAGTGATTGAAACGTATCTTGCATTCCTTACTATCAACCAGTCCCGTATTACATTAACCGCTATGGTCAACTCTATACCAATGATTCCTTATTATCTCCAGTATTAAGGGCCTTCTACCCAGCTGGCCATGGGTAGCATACTCCCTCCTCCAGGGGGATTTGTAACTATCGTATTAACTTGAACATAAATAACAAGTAGTAATATCTCGGGTGTTTATAAGTGACAGCGGCGGCGGAGTACACCGGCTGCTTTATTTTGGAATAACATTAATTAATATACAGCTAAATGCGGCAGGGGTAGAGCCAGTAACCTAAGAGAGTAATAAATACATATTTAATGCGGGAGGGGTAGAGTCCGTACATATGTGACACTCAGGCTGTCCGCCCTTAGCCCGGTATAGTATTTCTGCATGCTCAGCCGTCATGAACACCAGAGAATACCATAAACTCTCCCCCTTCATTTCACCTCTGATGCCGCCCTTAAACAAACCCTTAAACAAACTCATAAGGAAGAAAGGGAAGACAAGTCACAAAGATTGACAGTGAAGATGTTGTGCTTTATTGGCATCAACTCCTGTTCACCTACGAGTGACCTATCACCCTGACCCCTTACCCTCCGTCCACACAGAATCTTATTACCTCTTTAGCCTGTCTATGAATCAGTGCCTACAGCCCATTGAACCGGAGTCCCTTGGTCGTTGCACTCAACTCCATTTAGATATATGAATTTTGGTAGCATCAAACAGAGTGTCTGGGGTCCTGCTCTAGAGTAGGTATGTCTCACTCAAGAGCCAGGAGTAGAGTGTTCTCTCCAGTGTGTCTGGAGCAGTCTCATGAATAATTAATCAAAATGAGGCTAATGTGGTCAGAGGGCCAAGGGAGCGCAGGTGACTGGCCATCCCACAGCCAGCCAATCAGGCACTGCCCACAGCCTGGATGGGTGACACCCCCCAGTAGGAGTGGCTGTCACTCAACCCAGCTGCAGGTGGTATCTATGTATGTATGCAGATTAGGCTGGTGTGCTTGCCCATCGGTATCCTGGTAACAGGTAGTTCTTTTCTCCAATTGCACTCTTTATGGATGCATAGAGGACACATTTCATCAATCATGTACTGTCTCTTATATAGGAACATCTCTTAATAATCTCAGGCATCGTGTATGAACATATATTTCACATAGCTTATATCATGTCATAATGTGAGTGGAGTATTCATTGCTTGTCTATTACATAACCTTAGTCCCCACTCCGTCACCCAAGAATAATAATGCTCTCTGCCAATATATAATTCCGAACCGAAAATCCATATATTTTTACAACGGGTTTCATCTAACGAAGGCGGTCAACCGGTGGCGGGACGGAGAGGCGGCGGCGGCCTGCGACAGGCCCAGGAAACCAACACAGAATAATATGGAAATCTTTTGGAAATAGCATGATATGGTTAAATATATATATATATATACATATATATATATATATATATATATATATATATATATAAATAATATATAGCCATGTTGCTATTTAGTTTTATTGGCTGGGTTCTAATGTTCTGTTAAATTGTCTAATGTGGAAACATTCATATAGAGGGGGTGTAATGATGTCACGAGACAACTTTCAGTGGCCATATTGGATTACATCATTACCGGATTGGTTCTATTTATTATTTCTATGGTATAAGCAATGTATCTGTGTTATTTTTAAATGGGGAAACCACCTAATAAGTATTGTACTTCTGCTTTCTCCTTTTTCATGTGAAAAAATTGCTGATATAAATATCAACTTGTGTGGACATTGATCATGTGGAAATAAATATATTATTATTTTTATTATTACATACAGAAGGCTTGCAACTGTCTACATTGTGCTTATTTACCGATTTGTTGGTCTATTTAATTTGTCACGGTTTTGAGCAGTTTGGCCTCAGAAGTTGTTGTTAAAGTACTGTAAGTAAACACATTAGATGTAAACTGCCCAGAACCGCTCAGAACACAAGAAAACTGTTTTACTGTATCAGCATACATTCACAACATGGCTAGGCGAGGGTGCTCATAATCCAAGATGGCTGACCGCTGAGTGATGACGTCACGTGCACTCCCTCTATAGGGTGGGTTGTTGTAAATGTAAGGTTTTTGTGTTAGTAGGTAAGCAGTAGCCAAGCATGGGAGGCAGGAGAAGGAGAGCAAGGGTTTCCATGTTGATGGAGTTAGCGGGGGGTGGGGGGGGAGGCAGGGAGTTTGTATTTAGTGGGCATAATATAGGTACTTTGAGTGTTTATAAATGTTTACGTCATGCGCATTGTCTGGTTAGTAGAAATAACAGTAGACCTAAGAATAACCGATCGTATTACTATTAGTAGCTGGGTTGTTTCGTAATGCTTTGGCATTGCGGGTAATCAGGATCGCGAATACAGACCAAGGCGTGCCAGTACTAAGGACGTCGATTGTGTCGCCGACTAGCGGAATTCTCTATAACTAAGTAACAAACTCCAACGCCGACTGGCGGTTCTTTTCTAACCTGGTCGCCAATCGGGTAAACAGGACTTGATGACGTATTATGCAGTACACTCAAACTGCCGATGCGCCCCTTTTCGGGTAGACTTTTGCTATATAAGGCGGCGCAGCGCCGGGGTTTGATCATTACGACCGGAGGAGCCAGGAGACAATAACCAGCCTTAAATTGGCCTCCCACCCACCCTACATGTGAAAGTGGAAAGTAGGGCCATAGCATCTCTAGCCTCGTTTCTTAAGCATTTGTGAGCTGACATTTGTATAACCTGACGTTTACCTTTCCTTAATTAAAAATGCCATAACTATATTTGCTGTGTTCGCGTTTTTCCTGATTATGGTTCTGTGGATTTATTCCTATATGTATATCCCTATAACCCCGTTAAACCAAGCTCGGTTAAACCAAATGATCGGTTAATCCAAACTTTTTTCGGCGGCCCGGCAAAATACTACTATTTAGCATATAAAAAAAGTCTGTTAAACCAAAGTCGGTTAATCCAGATAGCACACAGCCGTCGGCCCGACGTCGGCTACTGGTCGCACCATCGCCACCGACTTTCCACCGTCGGGCCACCGTCGGGCCTACGGTGGCGTTCTGACGTTAGAGTTCAATCCCTTTCCACTTTTGAGCCACCGTCGGGCCACCGTCGGGCCTACGGCGGTAGCCCGCCGGTGGTTTGCATTCATTTTCCACATTCGAGCCACCGTCGGGCCACCGTCGGGCCGATGGTGGTGTTCCGACGTTAGGGTTCAATCCCTTTCCACTTTTGAGTCATCGTCAGGCCACCGTCGGGGCGACGGTGGTGTTCCGACGTTAGGTTTCAATCCCTTTCCACTTTTGAGCCACCGTCGGGCCACCGACGGTGGCGTTCCGACGTTGGGGTTCACTCCCTTTCCACTTTTGAGCCACCGTAGGGCCACCGTTGGGCATACGGCGGTAGCCCACCGCTATCTTTGCATTCATTTTCGGGCCGACGGTGTTGATCGTCGCATGCTCAGTTCTTTAATTTCCGGCTCGAGTCGCCATCGGCACACGTGCTATCGTTGAGCAGTGTTCTTTTTCAACAAATAACTCCAGAAATCGCAGGAATTTTAAGGAATAATTTAACAGGTTTGTTTATTAATATGTTTAGATTATTTTGTAAAAGTTTTGTAATTTATTACGACGTATTAATGGAATTATTCGTGTTAATACGATTTGAATTATCGGGTATGGTTTGTTGACGGTTCGACTCAGTTCAAGTCGCCACCGAACACGTGCGATCGTTGAGCAGCGTTCTTTTTCTACAAATAACTCCAAAAATCGGAGGAATTTTAAGGAATTATTTAACAGGTTTGTTTATCAATATGTTTAGATTATTTTGTGAAAGTTTTGTAATTTATTACGATGTATTAATGGAATTATTCGTGTTAATACGATTTGAATTACCCGGTACGGAATGTTGACGAAGGACTGCCATCTTGGTTTTTTCCGAGAAGACACTGTCACTATAGTGTTAATACGTACAGGTGCAAAATATTAGTTTTATTCAAAATTAATAGATATCAAGAATGCTAACCTTATAAATTTAATAAAATCTTTTTGGTAACGATGTTGTCTATATGTGTACCAAGCGATGTGTTTCTACGTGGTGTGGTTGTAGAGATATTTCACTTTTTCTGTAGAAACAAATCGCTTGGTACACATATAGAAAACATGGTTACCAAAAAGATTATATTAAATTTATATGGTTTTCTATTTATTTTGAATAAATATATTGTGTCGGGCCTATGGCGGCAGCTGCCGTCGGGCCAACGTTGTTTTGTCCAACCTGCCGCCGTCGGGCCTACGGCGGCAGCCGCCATCGAGCCGACGGCGGCTGCCGCTGTCGGGCCTACGTTGTTTTGTCCAACCTCCCGCCGTCGGCTCGACGGCGGCTGCCGCCGTCGGGCCTATGGCGGCAGCCGCCGTCAAGATGGCGGCAGCCGCCGTCGAGCCGACGGCGGGAGGTTGGACAAAACAACGTCGGCCTGACGACGATTTCCACCGTTGGCCCGACGGAGAGGCCGCCGTCGGGCCGACGGCTGTGTGCTATCTGGGTACCGGTTAATCCAAACAAAATTGTCAGACCCCAGGCCACTCCGGTATGGTTAAACCAAACTTTCATGTGGTTATTAGGTCATCTGAGACCCACTGTCTTTTTTATATGATAATTGGTAGTATTTTGCTGGGCCACCAACAAAAGTTTGGATTAACCTATTGTTTGGTTTAACGGGGTTATACTGTACATACATAAAAAAGAATAATCAAAGTGTCCACATACACTTTGATGAAAACATTAATAAACTTAACGAAATTGAACCACCTGTGAGAAAACCACCACAGACTCATGGGTGGGGTCGGTGGGACCAAGTAGTCCTTAGCCGCTGCCGTATTGGCCACTCGTAGCTTACACATCCTTTTCTGCTCAAGGGAGAACCTCCCCCTGAATGTATTGGGTGTCAGTCCCTGCTGACACTCAGACACATTTTACTAAGTTGCGTTGATTTTTTGGCCCTGCGCCAACAATTCTACACTGCAGACAGTATGCATGACCTTTTTACTAAAGTAAAACAAGAAAACATTTAAGCCTTTTTGAGGGCAGCTGGACTGTACCATCTCATATAGTTTACTAAATAAATTCTATCAATTATTAATAAAACTTATCTTTTTCTATGGGAATTTGTTTCCCTTGACCACAAATATAAGATTGTGGGCTTTCTAATTTAATGCGTGTCTATTGGCACATAATTGATTGTCTGCTTTTACATGAAAAAGCGATGGTTTGAACAAAAAACAAACATTTCTCGCAATGAATATGGCCTATGCTGCCGACACGGCGTAAAGCAACCACCAATCAAGCAGAAGTTATCTTCTGTATTCAGTTGGTAAAGTTGTAGTAAGTTTTAATGTTCAGTTGCAGTTAGGCAAGCGGTATATAAATGTCAGTTTGTTAGAAATATTCTAGTGTAACTCTAGTGTAGTTAGTTATGTGAGTTCATGAATTATGTTGTTGGGGTGGGGTTGTTAATAATACACTGGCCAGCTGTGACCAGTCAAGTTTTAATAGCCCTGATGGTCGACTCAGTGTCATTAAGTCGTGTGCATTGTTTCCTATTAGTTAAGTAGTTGGTCATGAATGTACAGGTTTTCTTCCCCAGTCCTGCTTTTTGGATTTTCTGCAATAGTATTCTATGGTCAATTGTATCGAAACCTTTTTTGAAGTCGAGGTATACTGCAATTGTAAGTTCACCTTTGCCCATGTTGGTCAATAACTCATCCATACGAGAGGCCAAAGCCCTAGTTGTTGATCTGTCTTTTCTAAATCCATTTTGTTGGGTGGTTAGGTAATTGGAAGACTCTAAAAATGTTCTTATCTCATCATGTATTATTTGTTCTATGATTTTACCAGGAAGAGGGAGAATAGATATTGGACACAGCTCACTACAGTATCTTGGGTTATTGGCCTTTGGGATGGGTGAAACTATAGGTAGTTTCCAGGTTTCTTGAAAAATACCAGTGTTGACCACTAGGTTATACAGGTGGGTGAATTCATTTATAAGTGCAGTAATTGAAACCTTCGTTAGGCATGTTGGCGAGGCAACATGTTTAATTCATGCACGAGGTAAAGAACTGACCTGGTTGCTGACGTAACTTCCGCCCACTGCCTCGGCCACTTCTCTCGCAGATCTCAAACTAGCAACGTGAAATTTCACTCGTCTTTCTATTTTTCCTAGGGTTCGAGATGCCGCTGAGGAAAAAAGTGGGTCGGCCGCCTCGGCAGCCGCAGCTCGGGTGAGAATCGTTGTGCCGTGCTGCAAGTTCGCTCCTGTCACAAGCTCGGTTGACAGCGCAAGTTGGCCAGGTGTCACCAGTCGCATCTCCAGTGGCTACACAGCAAGCACCGGCGACGCAGTCAGATATGGCGACAGTGTTGGAACTTCAGCCAGACGTGTTAAAGGTTATGCAGGACTTGGCGACGCGGGTGAATGTTCTAGAAACTGTTGCTGCTCCTCCTCGCCCGCTCCCAGGTCAGTCACAGTACATGTCACATGTCGTTAATCCGTCATTTTCTTCACCAGTGTCACCACTCCCACGTGAACGGCTTCCTGTCGTGTTGCCGCCCACCCCGGCTCCGGAGACGGCGTGGCAAAGGGCGCAGTCGCCGAGGCAGGCGTCGGGTTACTACCTTGCCGAGGTTCTGCAGCCGGTGGGTCCCACTGTCACTGTCACGAGACCGCAGGAAGGAATGGAGGGACGAGCTCAGCAGGCAGCGGCGGCCATTGCTGACATCCTGCTGGACCCGGTGTCAACGTTTCGCAAGCCGAAAGGTACTGCTTTCTTGCCACATCTGTTCATAACACGTGGCGAATCGTTCAAAACTATATCTCAAGGCGAAGCTACCTGGCCAGAATACTTTGCCGCCTTGCGTACATTGGCTGTGTTGCCATCATTGCCGCCATCTTGGCCGCCTCATATCTTTAATCATGAGCAAGAGTTGGCCCATATGGCGACGCTCTGGGACTGGCCTGTCTGTCGGCACTGGTCCGAGCGTGTGTTTAAGTTAATCGCGGAAGGTTGGCTCCCGACAGGTTGGGAAGATGCGGGTGCACTAAAAGAGCTTCAGAGGGATATTTGTACGGCTGCTAGCAGGACTGTTTCACCGAATGTTTATCACCCAGTTCCTCCGTATATCCCGCCCTATGCTGCAGTACAGGCCCACTCCTTTGCGTCTCCAGCTCAGACGGGAGGTGTGCCTCCGATAAACTCTAGGACTGAATACAACAAGGAAACCGATGGCAGACCTTTTATCAACTGGAACTGGGGGAGGGACTGTGGGTTCGCGGCGACGCATGGTCTTCCTCCGGCGAAGATGCTCCACGTTTGTGCTTGGTGTGCTTAGCGACTGAAAAGAGTGCACTGGCATAAGGAGCAGGACTGCCTGAAACGTAGATCCTTCCATGATAGAAAGGGTTCTGACAAGCCGGCTGCTCAAGCTGCTGCCGTAAGTGCGACGCCTTTGTTTACTGACGTGTGGTTGAGGCGAAATTCACCGTCGGTACCATGTACAGACACTCTACTAAGCGCTGATACAGTTAATAAGTCTCCTATTGTGATCCATGATTCAATGACTGCTAAATGTCTCCGACCAACGAGTGCATGAGTCGTTGTGTATACATTCCCCTTCTGTGTTATCAGCTGCACCGTGTGTCGAGACTAGGTCGCAGTCGGATCTTGGGCAGTGGGTCACTTCCCCTCGCCCGGCTGCCTCGGGGGTGGGGGGCGATGACCTACTTCTGGAGCTGGTGTCGACTGCCACCTTGCACGATCCGGTGGTAGTGACTGAGTCCGAGACTGTACTACCGTCTGTAGGTGTCCAACCGAGTGTAGCTAAAAATGATGAGCCATCTCATGTTGTACAATTGCCGGTAGAAATAGAGTATGATTGCTTTAATACGAATTCAGATCTTTTGGGTCTATTTCCAGGCTCAAGCCAGCACAGGTGTAATGCTCCCCCCTCCCCGGTTGAGTATAGGTCACATCTGTATAAGTTCTGGCCCATTGCAGTTCCGGCAGCTTTGAATTCTCATCCCGAGTTTTTGAACACCTATGAGTTGATAAGAGAAAGCGCGCTTCCAAATTATTTGTCAGAAAGAATACTGCTTCCCTCCGACCTGAACATTCCCGTGTGGCGGGCACACCTGTTAGGCTATCCAGACAGCCAGGTAGTTGACTTCCTTGCATTTGGGTGGCCGATAGACTATACAGCAACCTATACACCTACGCCAACCTTGGTAAACCATGCAGCGAATGCTGAAGCCGACGTACATATCACGAGTTTCTTAGAGAAAGAATGCAGCCCGAAAGCCATGATGGGTCCCCTTCTGTTACAACCATTTGAGCCATAGTTTCAGATTAGTCCCCTAATGACTCGCCCAAAGAAAAATTCAGTTAGTCGGAGGGTAATATTGGACCTGAGTTTTCCCCAAGGAAAAAGCGTGAATGCTGGGATAAAAAGGGGGTTCTTTCAAGGGCATCCGTTTTCCTTTTCTTTGCCGTCAGTGACTACTTTGACAGATCGTATTGTACAGTTGGGTTCAGGGGCCTGGTTATGGTCGGCGGATCTGTCTAGGGCCTATAGGCAGTTGCACGTCTGCCCGCTCTCTACGCCATTGCTTGGCATAATGGTGGGCTCGCACTACTATGTGGACTTGGCTCCCCCCTTTGGCTGCAGGACATCTGCTTTGGCCTGTGCGCGGATGACCAGAGCCATAGTCTGGTTGTTGAGGGTGAAAGGTTTCTTTGCCCTTTGTTACATAGACGATTTCGTCGGGGTTGAGCTAACTAGGGAGAGAGCTGGCGAAGCGTATGACTATTTCTTTCAGTTGGCGGGTGAGCTTGGGTTGTCACTGGCAGTGGAGAAATGTTTCTCTCCTGCACAATAATTGGTCTGGCTTGGGTTCCAAATTGATACTCTAAAAATGTCGCTGACGCTTCCGCAAGATAAGCTACAAGAAGTGTTAGATGAGTGTGTGGGGTGGGAAGCGAGAAAGACAGCTTCGAGGAAACAGCTTCAGAGCTTGGCCGGGAAGCTACAGCACCTAGCAAAGTGTGTGAGGCCTGCCACCCGTTTTATGAATAGGGTGCTTGTGGCACTGAGGGCTGCTCCGAATGTAGGCCAGCACCCGTTCGACCCCCTGATCCTCAAGGACTTAGCGTGGTTTCAAAGATTCGCGAGGACGTGTAATAATGTTGTTCTTCTCCCTCCAGCCCCACCTCCGTCCTGGGTAATAGAGTGTGATTCCACCTTAGAGGGAGGGGGTGCGTTCTCGAAGGAGAAATACTACTCATTTCTATACTCAGAGGAAGTTAGGAACGCCATCCCGATTATTGCCCAGCTAGAAGCTTTCAACCTGGTAGTAGCACTTAACTTCTTGCTTCCGTCTCAACCTCATGAATTTGTGATTGTGATAAACACTGATAACATGACATCGCAGCAAGTCCTCTCTTCAGGCTCCAGATGGGACCACTTCCTTTGCGCATGTGCCCGCCAACTCTGGCTAATAGCTGCAAAATACAGTTGTGAACTTGTAGTGAAATATAAGCCGGGAGCGGATATTGTGCTGGCGGATGCAATGAGCAGGGCCCCTCTAAGTGATACAGCAAGGGTAACAGTCGATAGGGAGGTAGAAGTAAGGGGCTTGCAGGAGATTCAAGTTATGCCCGGCCTTGATCTAATTGATTTCGAGCTGTAAGGTTCTTTTGTAGTAATCATAACTATATTTTTGCTTTTTACCCACCAGGCTATACCATAGTCGAGCACCAACGCCTACTTGACAACTATGCTGCAGCTTTGGCAGACGGAACTCGAAAGAATAGGAATCTACATGTCCGAGTCTATGTCCGATTTTGCTTGGAGCACGGGGTAGCTCCGACGAACCCTTCGCTTTATGATATCCTCTCATTCAGGTCCTATCTGTCCAGCAGGCTCAGAACCCCAGGTTCAGCGGAGAATTATATGAGCACTATAAAGACCTCTATTGGCCCATTGTTGCCTTCCCCTGAGATTTTCCAATCGTATGAATTGAAAACATTACGCAAGGGCTTGTTGCGTAAGTCATGTCACGTAGTAAAAAGAGCTCTGCCGCTGTCTCCTTCTGAGCTCTTAAAAGTAGTCCTATTTCTCAAGAGCTTGAGTGTAAATACCTCAGTGTTCATTGCTGCGTTAGTAATTGGTTTTATGACTCTTGTACGTAAAAGTAATCTTACATCAGATTCTGAGTCCCAAATTGGTCCACATACCCTTATGTTAGACGATGTTCATATGTCAAATGCTGCCCTGTCGGTCGTGTTCAAGTCCACCAAGACCCGCTCTCGTGCAAGTCTGCCACTTAGTTTCTCGCTTCCGGCTAAGCCTGCATCAACCTGTTGCCCAGTAGCAGCTTGGAAGAACTATGTAAGTCATAACCCCCTACCGAGGGACTCACCAGTGTTTGTCCTTCCATCAGGTGATTCCTTAACGGCTGATGCTCTGATAAGAGTGCTGAATATTGCAGCCTCCGCGGAGTTGCCTAACACTACACAGTATACGCTTCATAGTTTGAGAAGGGGAGCAGCGCAGGTTTGTGTGTTGGCAGATCTTCCCTTGCATGATCTTAAACAGGCCGGATCATGGTCCAGTAACGCGGTATTCAATTACTTGAATGACATGCCCATCCTCAAAGCTCCCACAGCACTTTCCTCTATGTTGGGTTAAGTGCTGTGTTTTTGTTTACCGTACCTTGATTGTTTGTTGATTGTTACTATTATCGCTCCAGGCACCATATCGGCTTCATGCTCGAACACTAAACGGGGCTTCACCAGACCTCATGCACAGTTACTGATCACAAGGTGCCAGCCGCCTTCAGGTCTCCATACGCGAGACCTAGACTCGGAGCCAGCCTCCTGTTCGCCCCAGTGGCATGTTTACTGATTGTGATTCAATTAAATGATTGGTTCGTTACATTGAAGTCATGTCCTTTGTCCGAGTGTCGTGAATTAGGACTGAGCTGATGTCTTTAATGCCAGATGACTTTTATGCTGATGCAGCATTGACCTTTCTGAGGATTTGCTCCTGTGTTATCTCAGTCAAATCATACGTCTGATCATTAGTGGTGACCATGTAGGTGTTCTGACTATCTACAGCCTGGTCAAACTTTCTGGCAAGATTCTCCCCTACATCAATGAAGTAGTTGTTAATCTCTTCTGCCAGGAGGCTATCTAGTATTCTCTCCCCGTTGTCTTCATTACTGAGGTTGCTGATAATGGATTTTGCTTCCGGGTTAATTTGTTGCAGTTCATGCGAGTGTCTCTTTGGATTTTTCTTATACTTATTTATCAGGTCTAAACAGGGCCTACACTAGGCTTTTCACACCTCGTTTCTGGCCTTCCTGAACATACATTCAGCTATAAATTGATCCCCAGGGTCTCTTGTTAATGTCTGGGATCTGATTCATTGACATGCTTATTTGCTCTATTGCTTCATTTAGGTTTCCATCTGGAGGTCTGTAGATGTTACCTATTGATATTCTTTTTGTGTAGGCTCTGTTATGACAGCCCATTGGAGTTCAATGTTTGGATTAGAGCAATTTTGTTCCACATACTTGTCTGCATCCACGTGTGTTATATATGCGTATAAGACATGCAGGCACGTACTGAGAACAAAGGAATATGTAAATAAGGTGACATCACAGACGGAGGGTGCCGGCGGCTCGGGCCCTGGATCGGGAATAAAGCATTCAGTATCCAGAAGTCAAAGTGTTCAGATGTTGTACTTTCACAACGTGCAGGTCAGTCCTGCAATAGATCCCTAGACCTCCACCATTCTTGACCTGACCACTTTGTAGTTTTGTCTTCCTATCAGCTCTGAGAAACCAGTAATTAGGGATTGATGTTAACTTTGTCTCCATAGATTTATTGAGCCATGTCTCAGATATTGTGAATATATCAAACCCTGATCTTGGTAAGTCAAGTCTTAGTTGTTCTATCCTATGGGTTAAGCTGCATACATTCAGGTGGCCAATCTTAACTCCAGGGAGGCCCTTTAAATCGCTTAGAGGAAGCTTGCCTTCCTGACCTCACCTGTTTTGCTTATCCTCCAATTTCCCTCAGCACAGTTCTCAACCCCCATGTCCCCCCCCCACCCCCCCATGCCCAAACAAATATAAGTTTACATGAATTAATTAGGTTTCCAGTCAACCAGTGTTTTAAAGTAGGTCCAGTTTCCCCAAACCACAGCCATTCAGTCTCACATAGGAGTGTGGAAAATACCAATGTAGTAGCTCCATTGGCCATCCTATTGTTGTATTACTAATACAATAATAGGATGGCCAATGGAGCTACTACATTGCCTATTAGTATTAATTAGTGCTTTGAGGTTAACACTAATCAGATAATTCCAAGCTGGAGAATCAGTGTGAGTTTTGCGTGTCTCTCTTCAATTATAGTGTAAACTGTTAATATGTCATCGTTTGAGCATGTATATAAGTTTAGTGCTAGCATACAGAATGGTGGGGGCCTGATATCTTCTTTGCCATTGATTCCAACAGGCATTCATTGGATAGGTTAGTGGGTAGTGGGTAGGTAGAAAATGGATGGACCAGACTACATGTATCTCTGAAGTCTGGAGATAATAGCCTCTCAATGAACTGTTTTCAGGAGCAGCACAATGCAGTCTAAGCAATCTCTGTTTAGGTAGTGGGCACATAGTTTGCCAGCCAACCAGCTGACACACTAGAGGTAATCAACATGACCACCACATGTTCCAAGACAATACTTTGAATAATGTTCACATAATCTGACATCAAATCAACTGATATACTATATTTTCTTGGATGCTGGTCCACAGCATGACAGTAATAGGTACAGAGCATGGCAGCTCCATATTCTAAGATAGTGCTTGAGTGACAAGTACATAACATGGCAGATAACCAGCTGACAGATCTAATCCCTGCAGCATGGTAGCCATATGTACTAAAATATATATGTGGGTATGTTTGTTTATTGTTATTTCAACATATAGGGTCATATCAGGACGGTACCGACTTGTGACAGTGCACACTCGTGACAACTTTATAGTGCTGCCTCACTGGGTTGGTTGGTTGGCTGTTGGAGTTTTACATCCTGGCAACATCTAGGGTCATATCAGGGCGGATACCGACTTGTGACAGTGCACAGTCATTGCGACTTTATAGTGCTGCCTCACTGGGAAATCAGGCCACCAGCACCATGACCTGATAGTGATACCCGACACAATCATATTATCCTGACACTGTGCTAACCAGTCCTAAAATCCCAACTCACGGAATGTTTCTAGCAAGCCTATCTCTATTGGCATCCTCAGCTACAGATACACAATTCACTCCTTCCCTGATATGACCTTAGATGTTGCTAGTTCGTAAAACAACAACAAACAAACAAACCCCTTCCCAGAGTAGTGATGAATGACAACTATGTAATGTCTAAATCTGAACAGAAACTGCTTCAAATACTAATTAACTGCGGAGATAGTGGTTCCCGTGCACAGTCTTTAAATTTGTAAACCTCTGCATATTTAAAGAGCTGGTCACTTTTTTTCTTTTTTTTCTTGAAGATTTATACTGCCTATCATGGATAAGTCTGAATAGACTTGTTTTCACCATTAGACAGTTTGTCGAGAGAAAGCCCGAGCCTACACTTTTAACGGCCCAAGGGATTTTTAACCTCCCACACCACATAGACATCGTATGAGAGCAACTGGCCTTTGATGTCGCTGTCAGTTCGACACAGCGGTGGAAATCAAAATTGGCAGAGGTGTGGGGGCACAGGGAATCGAACCACCAACCTTCAGATTAGGAGTCCGACCTAGAAAAAAGTCAGACACTCTAACCAATCCGCCACAGAGAACACCACTGTCGTCATTGCAAACAAAGATTATGGATGCCCCGGAACACTCTCGGTTCAAGTTTTAAAGTCTATTAATCTACATTATTTTGATAAATTCTTCCTTCAACTTCCTTCAGCCCTTTTCTTCCTTCCTTCCTTCTTTCTTTCCTTCCTTTCTTCCTTCAGACCTTTCCTTCCTTCCTTCCTTCCTTCCTTCAGTCCCTTCATTCCTTCCTCCTTCCTTCCTTCCAAAACTAGCGTGTAAATATAAAAAAGGTATATGAAATTTTTTTTTTTCTTCTTAGATTAAGAATGTATCTGGTCATTTCTATTACCCAGCCTCCCGGCACATTTCTTAATGGGTTGTTCAGCAGCCATGTCACAGGATCAGGGCTAGTATCGGGATTATATTTCTAGTAAGTTTCTACCAACAAGCATACCTTTGGATTCTGTTGTTTAGCATCGAAATGGGGTGGTGTGTTTGGCTGGGGTTGGGGAGAGGTGTATGTGGGAGAGGGGAGTGGGAGGAGGGGGAGAGCCAAGATCACGTGCGACATTCGTGACATCTCTCCGCGACCTACATAGAGAGAGAGGGCGAAAATAAACAACGACGTAATTCCCTATAAATAACTATGTCCCATGATGTCAGAGAATACCCCATCGCCCCCCCCCCCCCCCCCCCCCCAATGTGGAGCAAGTTGGCTCGCCTCGCTTGAGAAGCCAACTGTGAAGAGGGGATGCCACCATGAACCGCTCCACTCTCCAAACCGGGTTGAATTGTATGCTGTGCTTGTGTAGTAGGGGCGTGTAAAGGTGGACCTAACTCTGCTTGGAGAGTACATATTATTATAGGGGACACGAGGGCCATTTAAGGATGTTGGATGAATTCCCCATGTCATGGTTGGTTGGTTATTGGATTTTTACGTCCTGGTGACATATAAGGTCATATCAGGACAGCTACCGACTTGTGAGAGTGCGCACTCATGGTGACTTTATGGTGCTGCCCTACTACTGGGAAATCAGGCCATCGGCGCCATGACCTGATATCCCACTCAGTTACATTATCCTGGCACTGAGCTAACCAGTCCTTGCCCTATCCTATTAATGCAGAGCTCCAGGCTAGGAAGCAACAAACATAAATTGTTATAAGTCATTGGTTTGACTCGACTGGGAACCAAACTCCCGATCTAGCACACGCGAGGCCCGCGCTCTACCGATTCGGCCACCACGCCTGGTCCCTATGTAAAAATATACTGATTTTCGGTTCTGAATTATATATTGGCAGAGAGCGTTACCATTCTCGGGCGATGGAGTGGGGACCAAGGTTATGTAACAGAGAAGCAGTGGGTGCCCCACTCGCTGTGTGACATATGAGACTATGTGGAAAATATGATAACACATAGTGACCGAGATTAAGATGAGATGTTCCTATGTAGGAGACAGTTAATGTTTGGTAAAATGTTCCCTCTGACACCGTTAGGCTTATAGCATTAACAGATTCTATTAAATTGCCTCAGTATTCCCTTAAACAGGTTGGAGAGCTTACCTCGTTTTAGCTGTTAAATGTAGCAGCAAATGCATATTAAGTTCATCAGTATCTAACTTAGATTCTAAGTTACATATGTAGAATAAAATCTAGATAATTGCTTTGGTTTTGAAAATTTGATGTTTTCATTAGACTATGCAGGTATAAGGATGTGTACTGACTTGTGACAGTGCACACATGTAGTGGGTTTTATAGCATTGCCTCATCGAGGTATTCTTTTGACACGATGCCGCAATAACCAATTCAGTTACATTGCGCCAACACTGGACCTACCTACTGGTTTGTTTACTACCCCAATAATTATGTGCCAAGCATCAGGTGAAATAGCAATGGGTATCAGTTTTAGAAGCCTTTGGTTTGATTCAACAAGTGATTATAGCTCAGTTGTTGCTAACAAATCCCCAACATTAATCAACGGCTACTGTCAATGTCCCACCCTACTCCTACCACACTGGCATAATGATACTTTAAAGGAGGATAATCGGAGGAAAAAAGTTTGTTTTATTTAACAACACTTCTAGAGCACATTGGTTTTTATCATTGACTATTGGACGTCAAACATATGGTCATTCTGACATATTTCTTTGGAGGAAACCCACTGCTGCCACATAGGCTACTCTTTCTGATAAGCATCAAGGGGTCTTTTATTTGCACTTTCCCACATACACGACAACACGTACTGTAATGTATCAGTACGGTGCGTATAGTGAGTGACCACTGTGACGTCACGACCCTTCGTGTTGGCCGGAGGCCCAGAATAAACCACTCACACACTGGACGTCGGAGTGTTCGCTTGTCTTCCATATACTACACATACCACATCATTTGATGAACCAGTTGTGGACCACCGGTTGGAATCGGAAAATGACAAAAACTGCAAATGGGTCCACTGAGCAGGATCGATCGGATGACCCACACCTTCACAGGTGAACACTCTACCGCCCGAGCTACGTCCTGCTCCCGATAATCGGAGGAAAGCATGAACATTTCTAGAACAAAACACGTATTTTGATTTGATCTTACATATCCAACCAGATGGAATGGCCGAATGAGTTGAGCATCTGTCTCCCGTTTTGGTAGATCCTGGAATTCGAACCCATGGGTTCGAACGCTGGTCGAGTCACACCAATGACGTAAAAATTTAGACTTGTCGCATCCTAACCTGGCACTTGGCATTAATAGAATAGGGCAAGGACTGGTTCGTTCAGTGTCAGGATAGTATGACCAAGTGGGATATCGGGTTATGGTGCCAGCAGCCTGATTTCGGAGTGGGGCAGCACTATAAAAGTCACTATGAGTGTGCACTGTCACAAGTCGGTATCTATCCTGATATTACATTAGATGTTGCCAGTACACAAAACTTCAACAACCAACCATCCCCGACTTAAAGCTGCAGAGTCCGATGAAGCATCAAATTTTCAAATCCAAAACAATTATCTAGAATTGATTCTACATATCTTAAGCCGTGTTCACACAGGCAATGTAAATCGATTCGTAGAAATCGACTTGCCTAGTTCGACGCACATTTCGCGTGTGAACGGGCGTCTGAGTCGAATTAGGGCTGAATCGATTCGTGTGATCCGCATAGTGTAAACCACTTGTAGAGGTAGTGTACGTGAATCGATTTCTGTGAACCGATTTATTTTGCCCGTGTGAACGCACTGAGGTGGATTAATGACGTCACACGCATGCGCAGTCGAGACCTTAGTTTGTTGACTTTCCGGTCGATCAAAAGCGCATATTATATAATTTAGTCTATGAAATCGCTAGCTGTGCACAGATATTTTTTTCATAATTTATTTTTAGGGTTTCACTGCCCAGCAGAAGTTTTGACCGTTCCAAACCAATACGATTCAGTACATACATATCTAGGTCGAACCCACTCTCTCGGGGTGACGTCGCCTAACCGAAAACTGGCGCTGGTCAGACTGGACTTGCTCATGCGCAGATATCGATTTCCGGCCCAAGTAGTGCCCGTGTGAATGGGCGGCTAATTCGACTCCTGGTATCCGCCTCGGCTGAATCGCTTTACATTTTGCCCGTGTGAACATGGCTTAACTTAGATACTGATGCACTTATTAAGCATGTCTTGTCACATATAAGCGAATAGTGAGGCAATTTAGTAGAACTTGTTACTGCTAAAGTCTATGGTGTTAGAGTTTTGGCGTGCTTGCCAAAACTAATTTGACATGTTTGCGCTTCAAATATCTCAAAACTTAGCCATGTAAAATAAACAGTACTTGAAGCTAATGTAAGGTAGATTATAACAATCAATTTAATGTATTTATCCTAGAAAAAAAGACAGAAACTCAATACCATCAGACTATGCAACTTTAATCAACTAATGTACAGACACACACAAAATGGCCACACCAAGACGGTGGGCATATCTCCGTCACGGTTCGCCAACGTCGGGTCACGAACCCTGGTGCCCAGCAGGGACATTCCGAACGCGGCCTCCTTTGCCAAAGTGATGACGACACACCTGGTTTGTTTATTTGGTTGTTTTCTCTGGTTTTACGTCCTAGTGACGTCTTAGCAACAGCTAAGGTCATACCAGAACGGTGGTTTCCGACTTGTGATTATGCATGCACACTCATCGTGAATTTACTTATAGTTATAGTGCTGCCCCACTGGGATGCCATGCCACTGACACCATGAGCTGATAGCCCATGACCAGACGGGATGGCCGAATGAGTTGAGCCTTCGTTTCCCATTTTGGTACATCGTGGGATTCGAATTCACGGGTTCGAAACCTGGTCGAGTAAAACCAATGATTTAAGAATTGTTACTTGTCGCTTCCTAGCCAGGCGCTCGGTATTATTAGGATAGGTCAAGGACTGGTTGGCTCAGTGTCAGGATAATGTGACTGAGTGGGATATCAGATCACGGTGCTTGCAGCATGGTCTCCCAGTGGGGCAGTACTATAAAGTCACCATGAGTGTGAACTGTCACAAGTCGGTACCCGTCCTGATATGACCTTAGATATTGCCAGGATGTAAAACTCCAACAAACAACCAACCAACCAAAACAAAGCAAATAATAATCACAAGAAGAGCAAAAAAAGGCCTTATATGACCTTAGATTTTGCAGGACGTAAAACTCCAACAACCAACCAACCAACCAACCAACAAGAGCAAATAGGTTGTCGATATTCGATCGTGTGGCTCAACTGGTTAAACTGTCAATGTTCACAGGGTGTGTCAACTGCACAACCGTGGCCCCATTGGCATCGGCCGTCTGTCTAGCCTCTTAAAGGGACAGTAACATGATCATTAAAGCTTTACTTAATCACAATGGTCGTGATTAATTATGACCATTCATTGTCGGTAGATCTTGAAACTACCGACTTTTTGTTGTCGTTGTAGTTGAATATTTAAGGGCCAATCAATGTCTCTGTGGGAAAGCTAAAGCTAAGATTCCTTATACGTGGTATGCGGCATGCGAATGCAGCATGCGGCATGCGATTTGGTTGATTCCATACCCATGCGGCATGTGGTGGCGGTGAACAAATACAAAAGTAGACTCTATATCCAATGTATGATACATTTATTTAGTTCCCAAACATAAGTAGTCCTGAAATTTTTTTTTTTTAAATTCAATATACTAAATTCAATATACTGGCCCGATCGACCCATATTTCTATTTCAAAAGGACGATCAATAACTTTTAAAAAAAAATTTGGCCTTGTTACAATTATGTTTACATGATGTATGCAATATTTAAAGCATTGGATACAATGTCTCCCCTATTTTGCGTACCAGTACACAATGGCTGAGCAACTTGGGGCTGTGCGTGATAAGGGAAACCCCAAACGGTCACGTTAAAATCAGGATTTTGCCTTGCGTTTCTGCATTCGCATTCGCACCGATCGGTCCATGCACTGATTCACTTGCCGCATTTTCATTCGCATTCACATTCGCATCCGCATTCGGATGTATGGAAGCACCACTATTCATTTACATGCTTTTCGATTTTTTGCCGCATTCACATTCGCATGCCGCATACCGCATATAAGGAATCTTAGCTTAAGACGTTTGGGGTCATCCAGCGATAATGACCCTGTTAATAGGTATCCCAACTCATTTTTTAAACTCAATAGAAAGTACTATATTTTAAGGCAGTTTGACAGCTAGTACCAGGAGAAGAAAAATGACATAAATATGTTTAAAATCGGATGATTAGTTCAAAATTTATAGGGTTTTTAATATTCCCAAACTTGACCAAAACATCACATATTTAGGCAATTTGCATGAAACCCACATTTTAGCACTCGATTATTAAAAAGGTAATGGACACAGGAAGTTGTATTTTGGGAATGTGTATTGCTACTATGCATATTTCAAGTCTATTTTTTTCAAAAGTAATCACCTCATTGTTTTTCGTGATATTGGCCATTAAAAATGACAAAAAACATAAATTGACCCTTGTCAATATGGACAATCAAAAGGTATGAGTTACATAAATGGTTTTATTTTTAAAAGTACACAATCAATATCTTTGAAATTTCATCTGACTACCAACAACACCATGTAGTAAAAAGAAATTATCAGAAACAAGCTAATACTGCTATAGCTTCAGCATAATCATAGTAATTGCTAGGAATATAGACATGAATCCCAATTTTGTATAACAAAATTAGCGGGTAGGGTAGTGACAGAATCACTATTCACTGCCTTAGATCAAATACTGTTATTGATGAGAATGACTATTCTCTGCTTCAAATCAAATACTGTTACTTAGGGGCATGACTATTCACTGCCAAAATCAAATTCTGTAATTTATGAGCATGACTTAATAATAATGAGAGTGCTAAAATTGAACAAAATGAGCTGACAAGTGACAAAGTTTACTGTCACCTCTGTAAACATGCGCGAGCAAACGTTAATCAATTAAAAACAACCAATGAAAAGCACAATGTCAATGAAGATTCTACTGCTTCAGATCAAATTGTGTTATTTAGGAGCATGGCTATGCTCATTGCTAAGATCAAATTATTTAAGGAGTGTGACTTAATAATAAATAGTGTTAAAATTGAAAAGAGCAAGTGAGTGCCGGTCACTGTCAACATCAACTATGCAGTAGAGCCAGTAGTAAACACACACGGGCAAGCATAATAAAACGCTCTTTTGGAAAACCTACTATTAAGCTATTAGAGTGATGTAGGCCACGGAAAGCTTACACAGCTGGATGAGCTTTATTTGTTTTTATTAAAATAGAATTGAAGTATGCTTAGACTCATGGATCACTAGTGATAAAGTAAGCTTATTAAGATTAATACTGAGCAGTTCACAGCAATTTATTTCACCAAGAAAAGTATAAGAAGGTATACATTGACTAATATTCAATTGGAAGCCTTTTGATCATTGTTATTAGTTTTGAGATTTGAATAATTTGTTAAGCTATTGTCGTGGGGGTGATGAAAATGGGAAATATTGCGCCTAGAGCGGGACTTGTACCCACATCTCTTTGCATTCCGGGCCGGTGTGCTAACCATTACACCACCTAGGCTCCCTGATATCTCAGCATACTGCCCACGCCCACCTATCTATGTGGCTCCTTACGCGAGAGTTCAGTGCAGACCACTACACTCGTCCCCCTGGAATTGTAATTCTTTTAATGCTTACAATTACATACACACGGGTAATGCGCTTACAAATATATACATACACAGGGTAGGTTCAACAACTATACAGCGCATAGCTTGTACAGGATCCTGGTCATGGCAACCAGTGCCATGGGGTGATGAAAATGGGAAATATTGTGCCTAGAGAGGGGCTCGGACCCACATCTCTTTGCATTCCAGCCCAGTGTGCTAACCATTACGCCACCTAGGCTCCCTGATATCTCAGCATACTGCCCACGCCTACCTGTCTATGCGGCTTCTTGTCCGAGGTCAGTGCAGACCACTACACTATTGAGAATATTTATATCAAGAACACATCTTAAAATGAAGTGACCAGCTCTTTAAAGCTGCATAGTCCGATGAAAATTTTTTAATTTTCTAAGCCAAAAAGCTGATTTGGTTTTTATTCTACATATCCAACTATAATACTGGTGCATTTCTTATCCATTTAGTCCTGCAGAAAAGTCAATTTAAGGCCATGTATCCACAGATTGTTTCATTGTTGCATGTTCCCTTGTTCTGTGTTCGCTTCTGACCTTCTGACGCGCCACATAAACAATGAACCTGTGCTTTGTTTACTGGACGTTGTCATAGGTTGGACTGAGGGACCGTGTGGCCTTGTGGACAGCACATGTGACATACTAACTAGGAACATAGAGAATGAACATGTTTGTTGTCTGTGTGTCACATCACAATGTCACAAGCGAACATGGAACAAGGGAACAAACAGTCTATTGACAGACAGTCTTATACAACCCGTGTCTACTGAAGCCTACGGGGTCAGAGCTTTGACGTGTACACCAACATAAATTTTACATGTTTGCATCTCAAATATCTCCAAAGTTAGCAATTTCAAATATAAGTTACTCTAAGGTAAAGTAAGTTAGATTATAACAATCAACCTAAGGTATTTATCATTTAAAAAATAATACAGATACTGAAACCACCAGACTATGCTTTAAGAGAACCCTGCAGAAGAAAATACTGCAGAAGAAAATAGTGCCAGTCAGCATTAAGGGCGTCACGAATCAGGCGCAATGAAAGGCTGAGTGGTGGGTGGAAAGAAGAGTTGTTTCTGTGTTGTTGTTTTACGTCCTGGCAACGTCTAAGGTCATATCAGGACAGGTATCGACTTGTGACAGTGTGGACTCATGGCAACTTTATAGTGCTGTTCCACTGGGAAATCAGGCTTCCAGGAAAATGAACCCATATCCCACTCAGTCTCATTATCCTGACACTGAGCTAACCAGTCCTTGCCATATCGTATTAATGCTGAGCACCAAGCTAGGAAGTGACAAGTATCAATTTTGTAAATCATTTGTTTGACTCGACCGGGAATCGATCTCCCGATCTACTGCACGGGAGGCCTGCGCTCTACCGATTCGGCCATCGCGTCCGTTTACGGTCACATTATCCTGATACTGTGTAAACCAGTGCTTGTGCTATCCTATTAATGTCGAGCACCAGGCTAGGTAGCGACAAGTATTAATTTCCTAAGTCATTGGTTTGACTCGGCTGAAATTCCAACTTCCGACCTGCCTGACCTTCCGCACGAGAAGTCTGCGCTCTACCGATTCGGCCCACCCCGTTCGGTAGTAAACAAGGGTGTTGGGCGTGTGATATACAAGGGCGGCCGGTGTGGCGTGCTCAGCCGTGACCCGTGCTCAGCCGTGTCGTTAGACTCAAACTCAAGGCATTGTCAATGGTCGTGAGTCACTGACCTTATAAATTTAATATAATATTTTTGGTAAAGATGTGTTCTATATGTGTACCAAGAGATTTGTTTCTAGGTGGTGTGGTTTTAGAGATATTTCACTTTTCCTGGATTTTCTGTATGAAGATTACTCACCACCATTGACAATGCCTTGAGTTTGACGGTACGTGCAGTGCAAAACATTAGTTTTAATCAAAATTAATAGAAATCAAGAACCCTAACCTTATAAATTTAATATAATCTTTTTGGTGAAGATGTTTTCTATATGTGTACCAAGCGATTTGTTAATAGGTGGTGTGGTTTTATGGCCGGTGCACACCTACCGTTTACGATTCGCGCACTAAAACTCGCAACTCGACCCGACCCGCTTAAAACTGAAAACGGGCCGATTCGTTTTTCGAATCGCGAATCGCAATCGTAAACGGCCGCTTTTAGCACTAAAAACTGAGTTTTATGCGCGAATCGCAATCGGTAGGTGTGCGCGGGGGGCGCACACCTAGCGATTTTTGGGCAGTTTTAGATCGTATACGGTAGGTGTGCGTGGAAAAACGGTAGGTGTGCACCGGCCATTAGAGATATTTCACTTGTTCTGTATTTTCTGTATGAAGATTACTCACGACCATTGACAATGCCTTGAGTATGAGTCTAACGACACGGCTGAGCACGGGTCACGGCTGAGCACGCCACAAGGGTGTTGGTCTGTCTACCTGGTCACGTGACTGTGCATGCGCGGAGGCGGGTGCGCATGCACATGAGAATGAATGTCTCGTGGTTATTGGTGACTCCTCAGCTATTTTAGATGTGCGGCTTGTCGGGGTGATTACGTTCAAAGGATCACCCGATGTAAGTGGCCTGGGTCGCGTTCAAGGTACACCTCCGAAGTGCCTCAGAGACATTTCTGACGTCACACTAGTCTGAATAACTTTTAGCTGTATTTGCAATGGAAAAGAAGAATTCTGATTGGCTGAAACCACTGAATTTGGCGGCCATTTTCGAGGCGCTTTTTGCCTCCTGTCTGAAAAGGGAGACGTCTCCGTGACGACTCGGAGGCGTACCCTGAATGCAAATAAGGCAAAAAGTGGTCTCACAGCCGTCTCGGAGTTGATTCCGAGGCGTACCCTGATTGTGGCGCTGATCTACATCCCGATATGGGGTTTCCTTCCCGTCGGATCAGAGGGGTGTGGGAAGAGCTAATGTCACACCCTCATCATTAATATATATATATATATATATATATATATATATATATATATATTTTACCTCGGTAAACAGCCTCAGGCTAGCCTCAGGCTAGGGAGAGGTAAGCACGTCCGGTACCAGCAATTAGCATATACAACTCACGACTGGATAACGTGTCGTTGGGTTGCTCCGGCAAAATTAGTCTACATACAAGCAAATACGCAGTAAGTATAATAAAAACTGTGGTTAGCTTAATTATGATGCATTAGAGCATCAATATGGAAAGTTTAGACTTTCGTTGGTCCAATTTGGACGAGTTATTTGGTTATAAACAACCAAGGATAGAACACTCGAGTGGGTTTCGCGAAGGAACCAAACCGGTCATTAGCGGTTATGTCAACACCCGGGTCACCGTGTGACTATGGGTAGAGATGTGGGTTTCGCCCTATCTCATGTGGAAATTCTCTCGTACTCTAATAGAGAGTAATGTTGGAGATGCTCCTGGGTTTCTTTTATAGACTCCCCTAGACAAAACTTTTTCAGGCGTTTCTCCGAGTTTCGTAGCATTTTCTCCAACTTGTTGACGTAGTAGTCACAGGTGGGAGAAGTGTGCGGAACAGAGGGATGGGCGGGCCGATACACTGGTCCCGACCCCGCGTAAGGTTTGGGCTTGACCCACAACCCACGCACAAATTTAGCTTATTACGCCTGTGTTATAACGGTATAAACACGTTCTTTAACACCAATAGATGTCCAAATGAGTTTGAAACAACCATATTGTGACATATATATATACCGGGACTGATCAAAAATGTTTGTTTCAGTTCCCGATGGCCACGAAGCGGAGTAAGCGCGGTGCAGCAGCAGCCGAGGGGCGTGTTCCGAGTGGAGTGGACGAGGAGTACGACTCCTCACCCGTGTTGTCGGCAGGGCCGTCGACACAGCCCCGGGCGCATATCCTCTCCGACCCGGACGAGGACGCAGTGCCTGATGTGCCTGCGCCTCCAGATTGGGAGGCTCGCTTTGCAAGATTGGAAAGCCACATCTTGACTGCCAAATCGCCTGTGTCTCGGAAGCGGCGTAGGCCGAGTGTCCAAGAGGATTCATTTGAGGATTTCTTGGACACAGACTCGGCGGTGGAGCTTAAGGCTCCTCCTCCTCCTTCTCCTAAACGGAGGAAGAAGAAGAAACAGGTGATTTCTTCGGGTGATGATTTCACCAAGGAGCGGGCAGAGTCTGGTTTGCGCAAAAAGCGGAAGACTAAGTCCAAAAAGAAGAAGAGGAAGAGGAAATATTCTTCTTCTTCTGAGTCGTCCACTGAGTCTACTTCTACGGAATCAGACTCAGACACCGTATATGAAGGGGTCTATGCGGACATTGGCACTAAAGTGGCTAAGAAGGTGGAGAAGCCAAAGGCTAAGCGGGTTAAAACCACTACGCTTATGCGCGAGACCGTGAATGGTCATTTTCGCACGTTCAAACCGGCGGAGGTTATCTCCAAGTTAGGAGATGAGTTAACAGGCATAAAGGGTGTTCCCAACTCCATCATTAAAGAGATGGATCGGGATGTCAATATGACGGATGACCGTAAGAAGTTTGAGGATGTGTTGCACACAGTGCATAAGGCAGTGTTGGCTACCCTAACAGCTATTGTTCCTGTGGCTAATAGGATGCAGAGTGAAAATAAGTTCTCGTCTTTGGCTAAGACAATGGACAAAGGCATTGCAGTACTAGCGGCGGCAGGTAATTACCTGTCGTTTCGAAGATATGAAAATGTCTTCAAGTCAGTTTGCACAGATGCTGGCAAAGAAGTGGCTCGCTCTAAGAAGGTTACCGATAATGAGGGGAAGGAGTTTACGCTCTATCTTGCTCCAGAGCCGATTAAAGGGAAACCTTTAGATAATACCAAGATGTTTGGCGGTCAACTACAATACCTCTATAAAGAGGTAGAGACTGCAGCCAAGAGTGGCAAAAACATGGATGGCAAGAAGAAACAGGAAGTTCCTCGTTTCAAAAAGTCACGAGGGGATTTTCGTCCACGACGGTTCACCAGAGGAACCAGACCGAGTTCAAACTTCGGTCAAGGGTTTCGGGGCCGGGGCGCTCGCCCAGGCTGGACCGACAACACCGCACGGCCAATAGGTCGAGGGTTCAACTCGTCGAGACCTTTCCCCAGGGGCGGGTCCAAGTAGAGGTCCAAACACAAACTTTACAAGTCCCTGCAGCCTCTAAAAACACACAAACTGTAAGCAACTTTGTGGCTGGTAATATTAGTAATCATATTTCTGAGTGGCACAAAATTACTAGTGACCAAGAAATTATAGAAATAGTTAGGGGTGTTCAAATTCCTTTTACACAAATTCCTGTACAAAGTATAATACCTTTTCCATATAACATTCAACCAGTTGAACGAGACGCACTAACTAAACAGGTACATAAATTCTTTGAGAAAGGAATTATACAAAAAGTGACACACTGTTCAGGACAGTTTATTTCAAACATTTTCTCGAGACCGAAGCCTAATGGTGATGTTCGAATGATCCTGGATTTAACAATCCTTAATAAAAGGGTGGAATATCGACATTTTAAAATGTTCTCTCTAGATACGGCACGGGATCTGATTACACCAGATGCGTGGATGGCTAGTGTTGATTTACAGGATGCATATTATACGCTTCCCATAATGGAAAAATACCGAAAATTTCTTCGATTTATTTGGGATAACCAACTCTATGAGTTTACCTGTATGCCGAATGGCTTAGCTTGTGCGCCACGTTTATTTACTAAATTGCTTAAACCTGTTTTCTCGGTAATGGCGAGGAAAGGTCATATAATGTTTCCATACATAGATGATTCTTTTATTATAGCATCAACACAAATTGGTTGTGTGAATGCAGTTTTGGATTTATGTGCATTACTCACTAAATTGGGGTTTTATGTACATCAACAAAAGTCAGTGTTTAAACCAACAAAACAACTTAAATGTTTAGGGTTTATTCTGGATACACAGTCCCTTACAGTGTCGATAACAGAACAAAAACTAATTAAGTTTATGACTACAGCGACTCAGCTTATTAAGTTATCAAAGCCAAAAATTAGACAGGTTGCTGTTCTTATTGGCATAATGACCTCATATGCACCTGCGGTGTTATATGGGAAGGCCCATATTAAGTCGCTAGAAATAGATAAAAATTTAGCGTTAACACGAACTAAAGGCAATTTTGAGCGAAAGATGTTTATTTCGCAAGAAGGGTTACAGGATATTGGATGGTGGATGCAACATATAGCAAGTTCACCAAATCCAATCCGCATGGCGGAACCTAATACAGTAATTACTACTGATGCTTCGTTAGAAGGTTGGGGAGCTCATCGAGATGGGGTCACAACAGGAGGTAGATGGCTTGATGATGAAAAATCAGACTATATTAATGCACTAGAATTGCGTGCTATTTATCTGGGCTTACGTAGTTTAGTAAAGATAAATAAATCACAGGTTAGAATACTAACTGATAATACTACTGCCATGGCATATATTCGTAACATGGGTGGAACCAAATCAAAGTCTTGCAATCAGTTATCTAAACTGATTTGGAACTGGGCACAGGCTCAACAAGTCTGGCTGACTGTAGCGCATATTCCAGGGTCACAAAATACACTTGCAGATTATAAAAGTAGAAATTTCCATGACCATTTAGAGTGGTCTCTCTCTACACATTTGTTTAACTTCGTTTGTGAAAAATGGGGTACACCTGAAGTTGACTTATTTGCATCACGAAATAATAACAAGTTACCCTGTTATGTTTCTTGGCATCCTGAACCGGATGCTTGGAAAGTAGATGCGTTTGCTATTACCTGGGAAAATAATTATTTTTATATTTTCCCACCATTTAGCATTATCAGCCGAGTAGTGAGAAAAATCGGCTTGGAAGGGACACATGCGATACTGGTGGTGCCCGATTGGGACACGCAACCTTGGCTGCCAGCAGTTTCACAACTGGCAAAAGATCGTATACGATTCCCAAGAAAACTCGGGAATCTGACGCACCACGGACCGCTAGTGGTTCACGGCGACGTGTCAACGACGCCCCTATTGGCATTCCTTTTCTAAGGAAGCAGCTACAGCAATTTGGATTGGACAGAATTACTGAGGATAGGATAGTATCGGATGCCTGGAGGCCAGGAACTGTCAAAATGTATACAACCTATTTAAAGAAATGGGGTGTACATTGTTTGTTAATGAAAGTTAAGCCAACAAATCCAAAGATTTCACAAGTAGCTCGGTTTCTTCGTTCTCTAGAGGATGAAGGACTTTCCTTTGGATCGATTAATGCGGCGAGGTGTGCGTTATCAATTATATTACCTAGAATTGATGGCGAAACAGTTGGAAAACATCATGTTATTTGTTATTTACTTCGTTCAATTTATCAAAGGAATCCTCCAAAACCAAAGTATAGTCGGTTTTGGGATGTTTCTATAGTATTTAAGTTGTTTCAGGCTTGGCCTCACAACTCGTGGTTAGATATAAAACAGTTAGGTTTTAAGGTCGCGGTCCTGTTATTGTTAGTAACCGGACACAGAGGACAGACGATTGTTGCTTTATCCTTAACTGGATTAGAAATAGACAAGCAACAAGCTACGTTTGATTTAGAAAAATTGCTTAAATCGAACACGTTAGGTGACCCTTTATCAACGGTTCACTTAGATTGTTTTCCGAATGATCGGAAATTATGTGTTGTGTCGGCCATACGGGCTTATATATACAAGACAAAGGATTTACGTGCATCACAACAACTATTAGTGAGCTTTATAAAGCCACATAAGGCGATTTCACGAGACACACTTGCCAGATGGACAATTACGGTGTTGAAATTGGCTGGAGTGGATACGAGTAAATACTCTTCCCACTCAACTAGAGGAGCCATGGTCTCCAAGGCACGGGTGCTTGGTATTTCTGTGAAAAGAATACTAGCGCATGCAGGCTGGAAGACGGCTAAGTCGTTTGCAAAACATTATAATAAACGACTAGAAAAGCCTACCGGCGTTGCAAAGCGTCTTCTCGCCAACTAACAAGAATAGGTGAGAACAAAAATTTAGAATGTTATAATAATAAGAAAGAATGATATTAAGGATAAAAATGAATTATGTAAAGGTCTCCCTAGCCTGAGGCTAGCCTGAGGCTGTTTACCGAGGTAAAATAGTATAGTTATACGAGTCTTACCTTGGTACAGATGATGGATAACTGTTGTTTTACCGAGGTATAAGCCTCGGATAGATGTGGGCTAGGGCCCTCCCGCCACACCCTGCCACATCTATTCCGTTGGTGTACCTTTTCGGTAAAGTAATAGTATCCATTGTTTGAAAGTCATTTTTATCCTCAATAAGTAGGTTAAGATTGCTGGTACCGGACGTGCTTACCTCTCCCTAGCCCACATCTATCCGAGGCTTATACCTCGGTAAAACAACAGTTATCCATCATCTGTACCAAGGTAAGACTCGTATAACTATACTATATATGCTTATAAATTTATATATAATGCCAATCGCCGGGCTACGTAGCGACAAGTAGCAATTTAATAAGTCACAGGCTTCACAAATATCACGGGAGTCTTATTGTCTGTACACGTCGACTGGAGAATACTGGATAGTCATTTAACTTTACAATATGTCCTTGACTTGCTGATCATACCCATGATAAAGTATTCACCCCGTACTTGCAGTACATGGGTGAAGACCAGCCTTATATAAAAACGGTCGAAAAAGCGGGTTAATGAAATGAGAGCCTAATTTCAAAATCCAAGAAGCAACATTTATTCTTTGTAGATGTCTTCATAGTTACCCGCTACCTTTGAGTTGAAAAATATAATAAAATAGCTAGTTTAATACGATTTAAAATTGAAATCGACACCATTCTATGGCCGCCATCTTGGATTTTTGCATTCTCTCCCATTTCACCAAATCTGTGCCAATATATGTAGCCATTTGATCATGGAACCACAGGTTATACTTCATGTTCCATACTAAAGCTATTTTCGCCCGTATTTAGACTACGTTGTCATTCACCCTGTACTGGAAGTACTGGGTGAATCTTTTATCTAATCATACCCGTGAGGCATTACCCAGCGTTTATACTATTGGTATGACGTGCTGCTATAGTTAATAGTGGATTGGGAATTATGCAGAAAATGGTCACAGGATACATTTGAATTGTCTTAAGCTAAGATTCCTTGTATGTGGCATGCGGCATGCGGCATGCGAATGTCCTATATGCGGCGTAGATATATGCCAACCCCCAACATTTGTTGGGGTTTTCCTCCAAACTTTGTGAAGGAACAATATTGGTTTCTATGGCAAACGCAGCAGCATTCGCATTCGCATGCCACACCGATGGCTACAGGGACCGATTCAGTTGCCGCATTCGCATTTGGAGGCATGGAAGCACCCCTATTCACTTAGATACTTTTCCATTTTTTGCCGCATTCGCATTCTCATTCGCATGCCGCATACCGCGTGTAAGGAATGCTAGCTTTAGTCAACTATCGCTTTGTGGTTAGTAGGCCTACATGCTTTATTGGTTCGGTAAGGTGTAACTACAGGATGAAGGTTATACTTTGGTAATTTGTGTTATTGTTGTTGTAGTTGTTTATCTTAGTAACCACGCGTAGTACTCGGGATGGTCGAATGAGTAGACCGTCCGTCTCCAGTTTTGGTAGATCATGGGTTTCGAACCCTGGTCGAGTCAAACCAATGAATTAAAAATTTATATTTGTTGCTTCCTAGCCAGGCGCTCCGCATTATTAGGACAGGGCAAGGACTGGTCTGCTCAGTGTCAGGATAATGTAACTGAGTAGGATATCAGGTCATGGTGCTGGCAGCCTGGTCTCCCAATGGGGCAGCACTATAAAGTCACCCACCATGAGTGCGCACCCATCCTAAGTCGGTACCCATCCTGATATGACCATACTTAGATGTTGCCAGGACGTAAAACTCCCAACAACCAACCCCGTCCTGATATGACCTTAGATGTTGCTAGGACTTAAGAGAACAACAAACAAACAGACAAATCCAATAACCAACCAACCGTGTGTAGTAATGCACTTGGAACAGTTTTCACAATATCCACCACCAGCTGATCATGTGAACGAGGTCAAGGCATTGTTACACTCTCACACTTGTAATCCTTCAAAAATGACACCACCCTGCAAAGCAGGGCATGCTCCCATAGGAGAAACAACGTGTGGGGGGTGTGTGTGGCGGTGGGGGTGGGGAGGCATGTGGCGAATGCTCAATGTGTGCGCAGTCACTATAGAAACCACAGTAACTGGCATTCTTCCCGGAAATTTACCAACAAGAAGACGATCAAATACTACTCCGTCCATACCAACCCTCCAACACTCAGGGGGGCTGGCGGGGTGTGGGAGTGGGTGGGTGCCCCATGAACAAACATAAATCGAGAAAGAAACTCTTAATACTTATTACTTCCGGGCAACAATCAGATGGACACATGTCTTCTCCGAATAAAAGTGGAAGTTGGAGACGGGGCCTGGGGAGTAAAAGAAAAAAAGAAAAGAAAAGAAAGGAAGAAATACTCACAAATGGACAACTTGTCTAGTGGGTTAGAAACCAGGAAGCGAAACTGCTGGCATTTCCAACAGTGATTTATTCGGCCAAGACCTGACCTGACATTGAGAGCAATGTACCGTTTGTCGGTAAAACAGGGTGAACAGGCCAATGCCCGCCCGAGCGCCAAAAAAAAGGAAAGTTTGTTTTATCTAACGATGCCTCTAGAGCGCATTGATTTTTATTATCGGCTATTAGATGTCAAACGTATAGTCATTCTGACATATTTCTTTGGAGGAAACCCGCTGCTACCACATGGTGACTTAGGGTACTCTTTCCGATAAACAGCAACAGATCTTTTATATGCACTTTCCCACAGACAGGACAGCACATACCACAGCCTTTGATGAACCAGTTGTGGACCACTGGTTGGAACGGAAAATAGCCCAAGCTGCAAATGGGTCCACTGAGCAGGGTCGATCAGATGACCCACACCTTCACAGATGGACACTATACCGCCTGAGCTAATTCCGCTCGCTCCCGAGCGCCAAGCGTGGGTTAAAGTTGCATAATTCATTGAAAACATCATCATTTAAAATTATTATTATTATTATAACCTAATCTTTTATGTAAATGAAATATGTCAGAAATTCAAAACCGTCGTCATGGATTGATCTAGATAAAAGATTCACCCTTGTAGTACACGGGTGAACGACAACGTAGTGTAAATACGGGCGAAAATAGCTTTAGTATGGAACATGAAGTAGAAACTGTGGTTCCAGGATCAAATGGCTACATATATAGGCACAGAGTTGGTGAAATGTGCGAGAATGCAAAAAGACAAGATGGCGGCGCTAGAACGCCATCGATTTCACTTTTAAATCTGATTAAACTAGATATTTTATTATATTTTTCAACTCAAAGGTAGCGGGTAAATATGAAGACATGTACAAAGAATAAATGTTGCTTCTTAGATTGTGAAATTAGGCTCTCATAAAGACTCAGTTCATTAGCCCGATTTTTCGACCGTTTTTATATAAGGCTGGTCTTCACCCGTGTACTGCGAGTACCGGGTGAATCCTTTATCTAGGATTGATCCAGTACCACCTGCCAGGTTCATTAGGTAGACAGAGGGGATGGTTGTGATTTGCCAGATAATGGATTCACTACAACCAACAGTACGGGTGATTGGCAACTGTGTTTAAATCCTAGCAACATGTTGTTTGGTATCAATCAATCAATAGTTCCGTCCTCTAGTCGAGGGTTGGATGCAATGGTTCTCCACTTGTCCCGATGGTGTGCTGTTCTGATAGACTGTGAATAATTCAAGCCTGTCCACTGTGAAATAATTGTAAACCATGATGTTCTTGGTCTCCCTCTCCCTGTGCTGCCATTCACCTTCCCTTCCAACAATGTACGGTATATTGAACTCTGACGAATGATGTGGCCAAAATAAATAAGTTTCTTTGTCTGTATAGTGGCAAACAAGCTTTTCTTATTTTTAATTTTTCTGAGAACTTCTTTGTTGGTGATCTTCTTTGTCCATGATATTTTCATCATCCTTCGATAAGTCCACATCTCAAATGCTGCTAAACGTTTGTACATTTTCTTAGAGATTGTCCATGTCTCAGCCCCATACATTAGACTAGACCACACATAACACTGAAGAATACGCTTCCTTGTTTGTATTAATATCTTACTTGATGTTAACACTCTATACATTTTGGAGAATGTTGTTCGGGCTATTGTTTGGTATAAAACAACTATAAACAAACTGTGCAGTCGCTAGTTTCAGCGTGCAATGTTTATATATTGGCATAGTGTTGAAGAATTCAGAGAAAATGTAACCCCCCCCCCCCCACGCCACACACACTACAAACAACCACCAACCAAACAAGCTGGTGGCCACAGCAAGCTCTCTATAGACTACATCACGGTTCCGACTGCGCATGCGCTGAAAACGGCGTTGGGAGCAAAGCAAATACATAACAATTTGGCACAAACATGGACGGAAGGATGCAATATAATAATATAATGAATATGTTTATGACAGAACTCTCCATAATTAAACATTTTGAGCTAAGAAACATACAATTTCGGTCACTTTACAGGCTGATGTTTACATCACCATTGATTAGCCAGAAGTAATTCTTGTTCTAAATATTAAAATGTCAAATGTGTCAACAAAAATTGTTTCAAGGAAATATATACACATCTTATTATTATTTAACCTAATATGCTGTCATTATTGTATTAATTATTAACCAATCTGCTATCGGCTATGCTAAGCTGCGAGACTTCAGGTCTACGGTGGCGCCACCACCATCGTTTCTTGGTACTTGTGGGACAACTGCGGCCTAGTCACTATACTTCAAGACCAGACGGGATGACCGAATGAGTTAGAGCGTCCGTCTCCCGTGTTCATAGACCATGGGATCGTGGGTTCGAACCCTGGTCGATTCAAACCAATGACTTAAAATTGTATACTCGTCACTTCCTAGCCAGGCACTCGGCATTATTAGGTGTGGTGTTCTCTGTGGCGGAGTGGTTAGAGTGTCTGACTTTTTTCCAGGTCGAACTCCTAATCTGAAGGTCGGTGGTTCGATTCCCCGTGCCCCCATCTCTGCCAATTTGGATATAACTTACAGCGTCATCAAAGGCCAGTTGCTCTCATACCATGTCTATGTGGTGTGGGGGTGGTTAAAAATCCCTTGGGTCGGTAAAAGTGTAGGCTCGGGCTTTCTATCTAATGGTGAAAACAAGCCTATTCAGGCTTATCCATGATAGACAGTATAAATCTTCAACAACAAGGATAGGGAAGGACTGGTTGGCTCAGTGTCAGGATAATGTGACTGAGTGGGATATAGGTCATGGTGCTGGTGGCCTGGTCTCCCAGAGGGGCAGCACTATAAAGTCGACATGAGTGCGCACTGTCACAAGTCGGTACCTGTCCTGATATGACCTTAGATGTTGCTAGGACATAAAACAACAACAAACAAACAAACTATACTTCAAAAGTTTATTGCTAGTCAGGAGAAATAAAACTCTCAACCCATAGGAGTCTTCCTTTATTGTTTCTACCTCCCGAGAGAACCTCGATTTATATATATATATGTATATATATATATATATATATATATATATATATATAAATATATATATTATCTGATTATATATGTATATATGTATATATATATATATATATATATATATAAATATATATATATATATCAAGTCTGGCTATAGTACAAAAGGAACAAGGCAATAACAAGTGGGTTGAGATTAATGTATTCTCTGGCATAGGGAATATTTGCCCTAGCTGTGATAATAAAAGAAAAATTCCAGGGCTTGAATAACAATGGGAGAGCCCGTAGTACCGGTGGGGGCCGAAGGTGGCGCCACCAGTCACAGTATGTAGATATAGGAGGTGAATACATCGAGGACAATGGTTGGTAGATAATGAAATAGAAGAAGAAGAAGAATAATTCCCTTCCGCACCTTTATACTCGCATAATGCTTATACATCACATATTATATATATATATATATTATATATATAAGCTCATGCGTGGAGTTGGCCACATAACCATGATGTATGCCATGTGTTCATAGTCGGTGTTACCGCGTGTGATGAATCTATGATCAACAAGTAGAAAAGGGTCATATGACGTCACTGCCCAGAACAACGCTGCGTTCCCCTCCCACGGACATTTCCAGCGCTATATTTAGCTCGCATCTTTGCGCTTCACATATTTCCTAAGTTAGTCATTTTATATCGCAGTTAGTATCTACTTCAAGTTTGTTTTGTTTGTTGTTGTTATTTTACGTCCTAGCAACATCTAAGGTCATATCAGGACGGGTACCAACTTGTGACAGTGCACACTCATGACAACTTTATAGTGCTGTCCCACTGGGAGACTAGCGATATAGCGAATGGTAGACAGGAAGTGTGAACACTTAGCCTGCCATATCCCACTCAGTCACATTACCCTGACACTGAGCAGACCAGTCCATGCCCTATCCTAATAATGCCGAACACCTGGCTAGGAAGCAACAAGAATACATTTTTAGTTATTGATTTGACTCGACCAAGGTTCGAATGCATGCTCCCACGATCTACCAACACCGGAGACTGACGCTCTAACTCATTCGGCCACCCCGTCTGGTCGATCTACTTCAAACTAACTATGGTAGATTATAAAAATTAACATACTATATCTATCTAAGAAAATGACAGAAATTCAAAACCATCAGACAATGCAACATGTGGAACTCTAATAATAGTAATATCTAATGCATTCCATATTTTATAATATGGTTTATGTCTCAAATGCATTTGTAATATGTGCATATATGGTTTATACATTATATTTATGCGTAGAAAGGGCGTGTTGCTTAGATAAACAATACATTTTGAATATAACTGTTTATGTAATGGGTTTATAACACATAAAAATACCGAACACAAAGCAAATCTTTAATATGCGCATATTCCTACCATAAGTAATACATATTTAATGTGTGTAAAGGTGTTATGCCTTGCTCAAAGAAATCAGTTTTAATATATATTTTACCTCGGTAAACAGCCTCAGGCTAGCCTCAGGCTAGGGAGAGGTAAGCACGTCCAGTACCAGCAATTAGCATATACAACTCACGACTGGATAACGTGTCGTTGGGTTGCTCCGGCAAAATTAGTCTACATACAAGCAAATACGCAGTAAGTATAATAAAAACTGTGGTTAGCTTAATTATGATGCATTAGAGCATCATTATGGAAAGTTTAGACTTTCGTTGGTCCAATTTGGACGAGTTATTTGGTTATAAACAACCAAGGATAGAACACTCGAGTGGGTTTCTCGAAGGAACCAAACCGGTCATTAGCGGTTATGTCAACACCCGGGTCACCGTGTGACTATGGGTAGAGATGTGGGTTTCGCCCTATCTCATGTGGAAATTCTCTCGTACTCTAATAGAGAGTAATGTTGGAGATGCTCCTGGGTTTCTTTTATAGACTCCCCTAGACAAAACTTTTTCAGGCGTTTCTCCGAGTTTCGTAGCATTTTCTCCAACTTGTTGACGTTGTAGTCACAGGTGGGAGAAGTGTGCGGAACAGAGGGATGGGCGGGCCGATACACTGGTCCCGACCCCGCGTAAGGTTTGGGCTTGACCCACAACCCACGCACAAATTTAGCTTATTACGCCTGTGTTATAACGGTATAAACACGTTCTTTAACACCAATAGATGTCCAAATGAGTTTGAAACAACCATATTGTGACATATATATATACCGGGACTGACCAAAATTTTTTGTTTCAGCTCCCGATGGCCACGAAGCGGAGTAAGCGCGGTGCAGCAGCAGCCGAGGGGCGTGTCCCGAGTGGAGTGGACGAGGAGTACGACTCCTCACCTGTGTTGTCGGCAGGGCCGTCGACACAGCCCCGGGCGCATATCCTCTCCGACCCGGACGAGGATGCAGTGCCTGATGTGCCTGCGCCTCCAGATTGGGAGGCTCGCTTTGCAAGATTGGAAAGCCACATCTTGACTGCCAAATCGCCTGTGTCTCGGAAGCGGCGTAGGCCGAGTGTCCAAGAGGATTCGTTTGAGGATTTCTTGGACACAGACTCGGCGGTGGAGCTTAAGGCTCCTCCTCCTCCTTCTCCTAAACGGAGGAAGAAGAAGAAACAGGTGATTTCTTCGGGTGATGAATTCACCAAGGAGCGGGCAGAGACTGGTTTTCGCAAAAAGCGGAAGACTAAGTCCAAAAAGAAGAAGAGGAAGAGGAAGTATTCTTCTTCTGAGTCGTCCACTGAGTCTACTTCTACGGAATCAGACTCAGACACCATATATGAAGGGGTCTATGCGGACATTGGCACTAAAGTGGCTAAGAAGGTGGAGAAGCCAAAGGCTAAGCGGGTTAAAACCACTACGCTTATGCGCGAGACCGTGAATGGTCATTTTCGCACGTTCAAACCGGCGGAGGTTATCTCCAAGTTAGGAGATGAGTTAACAGGCATAAAGGGTGTTCCCAACTCCATCATTAAAGAAATGGATCGGGATGTCAATATGACGGATGACCGTAAGAAGTTTGAGGATGTGTTGCACACAGTGCATAAGGCAGTGTTGGCTACCCTAACAGCTATTGTTCCTGTGGCTAATAGGATGCAGAGTGAAAATAAGTTCTCGTCTTTGGCTAAGACAATGGACAAAGGCATTGCAGTGCTAGCGGCGGCAGGTAATTACCTGTCGTTTCGAAGATATGAAAATGTCTTCAAGTCAGTTTGCACAGATGCTGGCAAAGAAGTGGCTCGCTCTAAGAAGGTTACCGATAATGAGGGGAAGGAGTTTACGCTTTATCTTGCTCCAGAGCCGATTAAAGGGAAACCTTTAGATAACACCAAGATGTTTGGCGGTCAACTACAATACCTCTATAAAGAGGTAGAGACTGCAGCCAAGAGTGGCAAAAACATGGATGGCAAGAAGAAACAGGAAGCTCCTCGTTTCAAAAAGTCACGAGGGGATTTTCGTCCACGACGGTTCACCAGAGGAACCAGACCGAGTTCAAACTTCGGTCAAGGGTTTCGGGGCCGGGGCGCTCGCCCAGGCTGGACCGACAACACCGCACGGCCAATAGGCCGAGGGTTCAACTCGTCGAGACCTTTCCCCAGGGGCGGGTCCAAGTAGAGGTCCAAACACAAACTTTACAAGTCCCTGCAGCCTCTAAAAACACACAAACTGTAAGCAACTTTGTGGCTGGTAATATTAGTAATCATATTTCTGAGTGGCACAAAATTACTAGTGACCAAGAAATTATAGAAATAGTTAGGGGTGTTCACATTCCCTTTACACAAATTCCTGTACAAAGTATAATACCTTTTCCATATAACATTCAACCAGTTGAACGAGACGCACTAACTAAACAGGTACATAAATTCTTTGAGAAAGGAATTATACAAAAAGTGACACACTGTTCAGGACAGTTTATTTCAAACATTTTCTCGAGACCGAAGCCTAATGGTGAGGTTCGAATGATCCTGGATTTAACAATCCTTAATAAAAGGGTGGAATATCGACATTTTAAAATGTTCTCTCTAGATACGGCACGAGATCTGATTACACCAGATGCGTGGATGGCTAGTGTTGATTTACAGGATGCATATTATACGCTTCCCATAATGGAACAATACCGAAAATTTCTTCGATTTATTTGGGATAACCAACTCTATGAGTTTACCTGCATGCCGAATGGCTTAGCTTGTGCGCCACGTTTATTTACTAAATTGCTTAAACCTGTTTTCTCGGTAATGGCGAGGAAGGGTCACATAATGTTTCCATACATAGATGATTCTTTTATTATAGCATCAACACAAATTGGTTGTGTGAATGCAGTTTTGGATTTATGTGCATTACTCACTAAATTGGGGTTTTATGTACATCAACAAAAGTCAGTGTTTAAACCAACAAAACAACTCAAATGTTTAGGGTTTATTCTGGATACACAGTCCCTTACAGTGTCGATAACAGAACAAAAACTAATTAAGTTTATGACTACAGCGACTCAGCTTATTAAGTTATCAAAGCCAAAAATTAGACAGGTTGCTGTTCTTATTGGCATAATGACCTCATATGCACCTGCTGTGTTATATGGGAAGGCCCATATTAAGTCGCTAGAAATAGATAAAAATTTAGCGTTAACACGAACTAAAGGCAATTTTGAGCGAAAGATGTTTATTTCGCAAGAAGGGTTACAGGATATTGGATGGTGGATGCAACATATAGCAAGTTCACCAAATCCAATCCGCATGGCGGAACCTAATACAGTAATTACTACTGATGCTTCGTTAGAAGGTTGGGGAGCTCATCGAGATGGGGTCACAACAGGAGGTAGATGGCTTGATGATGAAAAATCAGACTATATTAATGCACTAGAATTGCGTGCTATTTATCTGGGCTTACGTAGTTTAGTAAAGATAAATAAATCACAGGTTAGAATACTAACTGATAATACTACTGCCATGGCATATATTCGTAACATGGGTGGAACCAAATCAAAGTCTTGCAATCAGTTATCTAAACTGATTTGGAACTGGGCACAGGCTCAACAAGTCTGGCTGACTGTAGCGCATATTCCAGGGTCACAAAATACACTTGCAGATTATAAAAGTAGAAATTTCCATGACCATTTAGAGTGGTCTCTCTCTACACATTTGTTTAACTTCGTTTGTGAAAAATGGGGTACACCTGAAGTTGACTTATTTGCATCACGAAATAATAACAAGTTACCCTGTTATGTTTCTTGGCATCCTGAACCGGATGCTTGGAAAGTAGATGCGTTTGCTATTACTTGGGAAAATAATTATTTTTATATTTTCCCACCATTTAGCATTATCAGCCGAGTAGTGAGAAAAATCGGCTTGGAAGGGACACATGCGATACTGGTGGTGCCCGATTGGGACACGCAACCTTGGCTGCCAGCAGTTTCACAACTGGCAAAAGATCGTATACGATTCCCAAGAAAACTCGGGAATCTGACGCACCACGGACCGCTAGTGGTTCACGGCGACGTGTCAACGACGCCCCTATTGGCATTCCTTTTCTAAGGAAGCAGCTACAGCAATTTGGATTGGACAGAATTACTGAGGATAGGATAGTATCGGATGCCTGGAGGCCAGGAACTGTCAAAATGTATACAACCTATTTAAAGAAATGGGGTGTACATTGTTTGTTAATGAAAGTTAAACCAACAAATCCAAAGATTTCACAAGTAGCTCGGTTTCTTCGTTCTCTAGAGGATGAAGGACTTTCCTTTGGATCGATTAATGCGGCGAGGTGTGCGTTATCAATTATATTACCTAGAATTGATGGCGAAACAGTTGGAAAACATTATGTTATTTGTTATTTACTTCGTTCAATTTATCAAAGGAATCCTCCAAAACCAAAGTATAGTCGGTTTTGGGATGTTTCTATAGTATTTAAGTTGTTTCAGGCTTGGCCTCACAACTCGTGGTTAGATATAAAACAGTTAGGTTTTAAGGTCGCGGTCCTGTTATTGTTAGTAACCGGACACAGAGGACAGACGATTGTTGCTTTATCCTTAACTGGATTAGAAATAGACAAGCAACAAGCTACGTTTGATTTAGAAAAATTGCTCAAATCGAACACGTTAGGTGACCCTTTATCAACGGTTCACTTAGACTGTTTTCCGAATGATCGGAAATTATGTGTTGTGTCGGCCATACGGGCTTATATATACAAGACAAAGGATTTACGTGCATCACAACAACTATTAGTGAGCTTTATAAAGCCACATAAGGCGATTTCACGAGACACACTTGCCAGATGGACAATTACGGTGTTGAAATTGGCTGGAGTGGATACGAGTAAATACTCTTCCCACTCAACTAGAGGAGCCATGGTCTCCAAGGCACGGGTGCTTGGTATTTCTGTGAAAAGAATACTAGCGCATGCAGGCTGGAAGACGGCTAAGTCGTTTGCAAAACATTATAATAAACGACTAGAAAAGCCTACCGGCGTTGCAAAGCGTCTTCTCGCCAACTAACAAGAATAGGTGAGAACAAAAATTTAGAATGTTATAATAATAAGAAAGAATGATATTAAGGATAAAAATGAATTATGTAAAGGTCTCCCTAGCCTGAGGCTAGCCTGAGGCTGTTTTACCGAGGTAAAATAGTATAGTTATACGAGTCTTACCTTGGTACAGATGATGGATAACTGTTGTTTTAACCGAGGTATAAGCCTCGGATAGATGTGGGCTAGGGCCCTCCCGCCACACCCTGCCACATCTATTCCGTTGGTGTACCTTTTTCGGTAAAGTAATAGTATCCATTGTTTGAAAGTCATTTTTATCCTCAATAAGTAGGTTAAGATTGCTGGTACTGGACGTGCTTACCTCTCCCTAGCCCACATCTATCCGAGGCTTATACCTCGGTAAAACAACAGTTATCCATCATCTGTACCAAGGTAAGACTCGTATAACTATACTATATATATATTATAATATATATATATATATGTTGTGTAAGAATTATGCCAGTATAAAGGCACGTAAGGGATGTCCCTTATATTATCATAGTATTATTAACCACTGCGATGTTGTGTACTACTCTATGGCTAACCCACCCCTGCGACCGGTGGCGCCACCACCGGCCCAGACCTCCACCTGTGGCGCGAATATTGTCACGTGCGCACTGAATTTTTTTGTTTATATGTTTATATATATGCAAAGGGTTCATAACATGCATAAGGAATGCATTTTCTAATACGCATATATCGGGTTTATATCTTACATAAATAATGCATCTTAAACGCCCATCTTGAATGCCCGATTTAGTAGGTCTTGGGATTCAAACCCCCCGGGTTTGAACCCTGGCTGAGTCAAACCAATGACTTAAAATTGTCTATGCTTGTCACTGCGTAGTCTGGTGTTCGGCATTGCTCGTAGGCTCGGATAATTTAAGGAGTGGTGGAATGAGGAAGACCAATTGTCTGCGATCGAAACTTCTCCACCGAATGAGTGAGAGCGTCCGTCTCCCGTGCTGGTAGGTCGTCAGGGTGTGGGTTCCAACCCTGGTCTAGTCAAACCAATGACTTAAAAATTGATACTTGTGGCTTCCTAGCCAGGCGCTCGGCATTATTATGACAGGGCATGGACCGGTGTGCTCAGTGTCAGGATAATGTGACTGAGTGGGATACCAGGTCATGGTGCCAGCAGCCTGGTTTCCCAGTGGGACAGCACTATAAAGTCTCCATGAGTGCGCACTGTCACAAGTCAGTACCCATTTTGATATGACCTTAGATGTTGCTAGGACGTAAAACAACAACAAACAACAAACAACAACATCTCCTGCATAATCCTGATAATCAAACCAGACGGGATGGCCAAATGAGTTAGAGCGTCCGTCTCCCGTATGGTAGATCGTGGGGTCGTGGGTTCGAATCCTGGTCGAGTCAAACCAATGACTTAAAAATTGATACTTGTCGCTTCCTAGCCAGGCGCTCGACATTATTAGGATAGGGCAAGGGGCAGTGGAATGAGGAAGACCAATCGCCTGCGACTGAAATTTCCCCTGCTTAAACAACTAATGTACAGAGAAAAAAAAAAAAATGTACAACAAAAACCCACAAAAACCCCTCCACAAAGAACCAACAACTTGACATTGCATCCACATTCCCGTTATGTTGCTTCCTCATTCACCTAGGTAGGGCATGTTAGTAATTTAAGATTGGGTTGATTTAGTGTGTTTTCACTTTAATTAAAAAATCTAATTTTTTAAACCAAAACACTTATCTAAATTTGATTCGGCATATCCAACTTAGACACTGGCGCGCTTATTAAGCATGTGTTGCTACACAGAAGGGAATATTAAGTCAAGTTAATAGAACCTCTTTCTACTGAAGCCTGTGGTGTCCAAATCATGACGTACATGCCACCGTTTATTTAATATATTTGCACTTCAAATACCTCCAAGGGTAAAGCTGTGAACACACTGGACGCGTAACTGGCACGTGCGTCAAAAATCAAAATGTATGTCATAAAGAGAACCCGAACACACTGGCGCGTGCGGTTTTCGTGCGTGCATCGCGCGTGCATCACGAATCGCTTTTGGAGCGATTTTTTACACTTGACGCATGGTGACGCGTGGCTTTTGACTGAATTTGCCCGACTTTGCCTGACTTTGCTAGACTTTGCCTGACTTTGCCCGACTTTGCCTGACTTTGCCCGACTTTGCCTGACTTTGCCCGACTTTGCCTGATTTTGCCTGACTTTACCCGACCAAACAGTGTGTACAGCGTGTTATGTGTGTGTACCACACAGTGTGTTATGTGTGTGTACCACACGGTGTGTTATGTATGTGTGGATACCCATCCTGATATGACCTTAGATGCGCGAAAAGGAAGAAAGCAAGGCGGGGGTTGAGAAGAGGCGCTTTATTGAAACACCTCAGACATGGAAAACAAACAAACTATATACAAGGAAACAATGCGGTGAGAGCAAGAAGAGGAAAAGCTCATAGGGAGCGAGAAATAAGCTTACGACTAATGAGCTCCGGGGGAGCTTTCAGTGTTCGTGGCGAGGGGCGCCGAAGAGCCCTCCACTGGCATGTAGGGAGAGTTGGGTGGGTGGGTGGAGAAAAAGGAGCTGTGCCGGGAGGACGGCTGGAAGGCGAGTGACTGAGGGAGGCCGGCGGGCGGCCTTATAAGGGAAGGAGCGGGTAGGCGAGAAAGCGGGGAAGGTGAGAAAGCCGGCGGGGCAGGGAGAGAGGAGGCGAGGTGGGAGAAAGCTGAGGGAGGGATGACAGGGAAGGTGAGAAAGCCAGGCAGCGGCAGGAGAGGCGGGGGGAGGGTCTCTTCCTTCCCTCGCATCAAACGCAATGCGAGCATTACGACCGATGCGCGAAAAGGAAGAAAGCAAGGCGGGGGTGGAAAAGAGGCGCTTTATTGAAACACCTCAGACATGAAAAACAAACAAACTATATACAAGGAAACAATGCGGTGAGAGCAAGAAGAGGAAAAGCTCATAGGGAGCGAGAAATAAGCTTACGACTAATGAGCTCCGGGGGAGCTTTCAGTGTTCATGGCTAGGGGCGCCGAAGAGCCCTCCACCAAAAAGGAGGAGAGGGCTCGAGGCACACCCGAGGGGATGAGGCGGGGCACGAGGTGTGGACCGCCTCTGAGGTCCAAGGGCCCGGGCCAAGATATGGGCGAGGGGCCCCCCGGCGCGAAGGCAGGCTTGGGCGGCGCCTCGGCGGAGGCTGTGGAGGATGAAGGTCTGGGTGTGGTGATGAGTCCGGGGCCTACGTCGACAGGGATGCGGGCGGCCAAAAAGTTGGGGAGGCCCGCTCCCTGGAGAGCTGCGCAGGTGGTGGTTGGCGGGGATGGGGGAGGAGGTGGGGCGAGGGTCGGAGGGGTGGGTGGGGGGAGGTGCGTCGGAGAGGGGGGCAGCGAAGTCGTCAGGGCTGGGGGGGGGGGGTGGGGCGAGGGGTCGGGTCGGGTGGGTTGAGGAAGGCGGTGTCGCCGGGGGAGATGTGGAGGTCGTGATGGTCGGCGTGAAGGTCGGCGGCTGTGATGTCTAGGGAGGGTTTGTGGTCAGTGTGGGCGGCGTCTGGGGCCTGCGGCGTGAGGTGATGGTCCCCGGCTGTGTCGTGGGTGTTGTGGGCGGAGCGGCTAGGGCTGTGGTGGTCAGCGCCTAGAGCTCCGTGCTTGGGCCGCGTGTGTGGGGAGCCGTTGGTGCTCCTTGCGGTCCGTGTTCGGTGGCTTTCCGGCTGCGGGCCGGTGGCTTTTGCTGGGCGTGTGGTGTTGCGGTCGGTGGTCGTGTGGTGGTCAAGGGGTTGTCGGCAGGGGTGTAGGTGGTGCGCCGGTTATGGCCCCCCCGGAGGTCTGGCGCTCACGGGCTTGCTTGGACAGGCATAGGGCCTCGCTGTGCATGGTGAGTATCCTCCTCACATTAGCACAGTAGGCGCATATGTGCCGCTGTCTGGCCCCCGCCTCGCCATGGGCCTCCCCGACGGCGGCCCGGTCGCATGAGGTGGGCTCGCGGTTCCAGGCGGCGCAGGGGGCCCCGTGAGCTTCCCGGCTGTAGGTGAGGCGGCTGTCGGCTTGGGTCCGTGGCTGGTGTGCGCCTCGGGGGAGGTCTGCGTCTCGGGAGGCTGGTGCTGTCGGGACGGCTTGGGAGGCGGGCATGGTGAGAATCTCCATTCTCACCATGTTCAGGGCCACCGGGTCGTGCCACCCGTGGGGGAGCCTACCGTCCGCTATCCAGGTGAACACGGTCTCCGAGTAGCGGCGGACGGTAGGCCAGGGGTAGAGGAGGTTGTCGCGCAGCACTGTGAGGGCGTGGTGGTTCAGGCCCGGGAGGGAGTGCGCGGGGAAGGCAGGGTGGCTAAGGAGGGTGAGGAGGGCGAGGCTGTACTCGTCCTTGGTCGCCTCCCCCCGCTTGACCGGCATCCGCTCGGGGCCTCTCTCGACGAGGTCGGAGGGGAAGAGGTAGTCGGGGGAGATGCCTTTTCTCCTCCCGGCCTGTTGCGCCTCGGCCGACGCGAGGATCTCCCTTACGGCGTCGGCCGCGGATGCCGGGGTGTGGTCGACCGCGTCCTGGTCGTAGGGAGGCGCGGGAGCCGGCGGCTGGACGGTGCGGCGGGTGTACCGCTCGTACTGCGGATGCACCGCCCCGGGAGCGGTGCCTGAGGCGGGGGCGGTGGGAGTGCTCCCCCGACTACGTGCGCCCGAGGCGCCGGGTGGGCGGTGAGGAGTAGGCCGTGCACCGGGGCGCGGCGGCCGGAGTCGTCTCCTCGGCGCGATGGGAGCTGCCGCAGTCGAGGGTGTCGAGGCGTGTGGTGATGCGCTCCAGCGCCTGAAGGATGGCGGCCGTGTCGGCGTCGACGCCCGCAGCCCAGTCGCCCGAGGGGCGGTTGCGAGGCGCCGGGGGGGAGCCCGGGGCGGAGGGGGCTGGTGAGGCGGCCGGTGGCCCTCCGGACTCCCCGGCGTCCCTTCCCTCTGCCGCTGCCAGGCATGATGTGTGCGTCTGCGTCGGTAGAGGTGCGTCGGCCGTGGATGCGTCCATCGGCCGTGGAGAAGTCCGTGGAGAAGTCCGAGGAGGGAAAGCCAAAAGAAAATGGAGCTGTGCAGGGAGGACGGCTGGCGGCCTTATAAGGGAAGGAGCGGGGAGGCGAGAAAGCAGGGAAGGTGAGAAAGCCGGCAGGGCAGGAGAGAGGAGGCGAGGTGGGAGAAAGCTGAGGGAGGGATGACAGGGAAGGTGAGAAAGCCGGGCGGCGGCAGGAGAGGCGGGGGGAGGGTCTCTTCCTTCCCTCGCATCAAACGCAATGCGAGCATTACGACCGATGTTGCTAGGACGTAAAACAACAACAAACAAACATCGATCTGAGCCGGTTTACCGGACATGTTTGGACCGTCCTACATGTTTGGAACGTCCCATTTTTTCATATATCATATGGAGACTGCTTCCTTCAGGCACTTGCTATCCGGACGCACTGTGTCCACACCTCTCTCTATCACCTCTCCGCCGGCCGTGCTCCTCCTCGATATGTCTGAAAAGAGTTCCAGGAGGGGGAGTTCGCCAGCATTTCACTTTCTACTCTTACTCTGTCCGCATCTATGGCTCGCTGGATGGTCACCATAGAGCAAATAGACACGGTCCTTTGACTCAACTCTCCTCATTTCTCTTTCCTAGATTCTGCCCATTTCGATTTCTCCCAGGCACACTTCTTCCCCTGACCAGGGTAGTTGTGTTCTTGGGTGGGGCCCTTCACCTTTACGATTTCTCGTTCTTGTTGCTGGAACGACCACTGCTCCCACCTTTGCCCGCCTTCCTCAAACCCCTGCTGCTGACCGGATTCAAGTGCTACACTACACTACACCTACAGCTCAACTACACGCCGGACCGAAGAGATTCACCGCCGCCCCAACGCCTCGCCGTTACAACATTATGAAGATGTCCCCAGCTTCTACAACACTCCCTACTGAAGTTAAGTCTTCAACCACAGATTGGGCCGATTTATCGGAGCCTCTCTATTAATGTTGCAGTTCTGCAACCAGTAACCGTCATAAGGTTACAAACAACCCCAGAATCGAACCTAACAGGTAGTTGCTTTTGATAGTGGTTGGAGCACATGTTTGGACCGTCCTACTCTTCCCATCTGTTAGTTAGGTATGTGTTTGAGTGTCAGCAGGGACTCAAAATGTGTTTGAGTCCCCGCTGACACTCAAACACATTTGACTAAGTTGCGTTGATTTTTTGGCCCTGCACCAACAATTCTACACTGCAGACAGTATGCATGACCTTTTTACGAAAGTAAAACAAGAAAACATTTTAGCCTTTTTGAGGGCAGCTGGACTGTACCACCTCATATAGTTTACTAAATAAATTCTATCAATTATTAATACAACTTTTCTTTTTCTATGGGAATTTGTTTCCCTTGACCACAAATATATGATGGTGAGCTTTCTAATTTAATGAGTGTCTATTGGCACATAATTGCTTGTCTGCTTTTACATGTAAAAGTGATGGTTTGAACAAAAAACAAACATTTCTCGCCGTGAATATGGCCTATGCTGGCGACATGGCATAAAGCAACCACCAATCAATCAATCAATCGTTAGGTATGTTGTTTGTATGTATGTACTGTGGATGTATATGTGGCATGTGGATGTACCTGTGGATGTATGTGTGGATGTATGTATGTGTGGATACCCATTCTCATATGACCTTAGATGTTGCTAGGACGTAAAACAAAAACAAATAAACAAATAGCATTATTTGCCGCTTGGCAGACGCGCGCCAGACGCATCCAGTGTGCTCGCTATTTGCGCGTGAGAACCGCATGAAGCCCGCTTGTACTTGACGCCCGCGCGACGCCCGCGTCCTGTCTGTCCGTAGCTTTAGGCATCAGGAGGACCTTAACATACTGTGATATTACTGAATGCCGGGCCACGTTTGGGACACCAGATTATATTACAAAACTCTCCCCTTCATATCACTTATCTATCAGCTCATTAACCAATACTAAGGAAGAATGAAGACAAGTCACACAGATAAACAGTGGGGAAGTTGTGCTTTACTAACACTAACTCCTGTCCACCTACCAGTGACCTATCATCCACACTCCTTACCTTCTAGCCACACAAGATATCATTACCTCTTTAGCCTGTATAGAAAGCAGTGTCTGCAGCCCATGGGACAGGAGTCCTATGGCTGTGTTCACACTCAATTGGAATATATGAATTTTGCTAGCATCAGATAGAGTGTCTGGGGTTCCTGCTCAAGAGTAGGTGTGTCTCACTGAAGAGCCAGGAGTAGAGTGATCCATCTCCAGTGTGCCTGAAACAGGGTCCTGAATAATTAATTAATCTCAAAGTGAGGCGGGCAGCAGGCCAAGGTAGTGTGGGTGACTGGGCATTCCCACAGCCAGCAAATCAGGCACCCCCACAGCCTGGGAGTGTGACAACCCCCAGTAGTGGTGGCTGTCACTCAACCAGCTGCAGGTGGTGTTCTGTGTGTATATGCAGATTAGGCTGGTGCGCAGGCCCAGTGGTCATGTAGGGACAGGTAGCTGCAAACAGTTACAATAGATCTCTGTTAAAATGACCCTTTCTCCAATTGCACTCTTTTATGGATGCATAGAGAAACATTTCAACAATCATGTACTGTCTCTTATATAGGACCATCTCTTCGTTAATCTTAGGCATCATGTATGAACATATATTTCACATAACTTATATCATGTCATAATGGGAGTGGGATATTATTACTTTTAGTTTACATAACATTGTCCCCACTCCGTCGGCCAAGAATAATAATGCTCTCTGCCAATATATAATTCTGAACCGAAAATCCGTATATTTTTACAATACGAATGAGCTGGGACTTTTCGTCCTTTCTTCCCCCTCTTCCCCATCCTTTTTCTACCCCCCCCCCCCATTTCCTTTGCATGTATATTAGGTGGTACATTAATCAAACAATGACGAGAAACAACAATCAGATAAGACGACAGAAGGAGTAGAGCGTTCGCTTCTTCTGTAGCAGGTAGTGGGTTCGATCCCATGCAGAATTCAGGTAACAGTTTTACAAAATTGCTACTTGACACTAGACATTATTAGACTGCGGCACATAGAAAATGGCCACATGATATCATACTAGATTGTGTCCTAAAATATTATTGTTATTGTTATTATTATTATTATTATTATTATTATTTATATTGGCAATATGACCCTGTAATAGTATCGTGGGGGTGATGAAAATGGGAAATATTGCGCCGAACCCACATCTCTTTGCATTCCAGCCCAGTGTGCTAACCATTACACCACCTAGGCTCCCTGGTATCACCACGCTACCCACGCCTACCTGTCTATGTGGTTACTTGCCTGAGAGGGCAGTGCAGACTACTACACTATTTATTAGAAATCAGAGTGTCAACAAACTATAAAGCATTGTCCAAATATGACGTCCAGGGAGATTTGGAATGAGGAAGACCAATTGTCTGCAGTGGGGGCTTTCCAGGCGTAATAACGAAACGCTAAGAAAAGAAAAAAAAATCAAGAACATTAACAACAAAAATAGCACACAGACAACTACAAATCGCAGATCTGGTCAGCCTCGGGCAGCACTTAAAGCCCTGTCACACTACGACGTATGGCGGCGGTATATGCGTAACGTGGCGAAATAATTTGAAAATCATAATAGGTCGAGATACGGCAAACCTTTTGCACTGCGGGAGGTCCCAGCGACGTATGAAGCGTACGCGTAGCCTATGCCTAACCTATGCCTAACCTATCCCTAGCCTATGACAGCATATGCAAAGCGTATGACGACCTATATGCGGTGTACTGGGATGTTTGTTGATGGTTACAGGTGACAGGTCAAGCGTATAAGTAACCTACACCGACCTATGGTCAGCGTATGCCTAGCGTATGCCTAGCGTAGCAGCGTATGAGTAGCGTGTGCAAAACCTATGCGTAAAGTGTGCAAAGCATACGATGATGTATGCTATCACCATTGGGTCACGTGGTCGGTCACCGCCTGGGTATAAATACCCTGGAGAATTTGGTTTCTCCACACTCTGCCACCATGCCACCTAAGAGGATCACCACTGCGGGTGCTGCTGCTTCACCAGCCTCCAAGGCTGCTCTCAATGGAGGAGGACGAGGCCGCGGGAGATGAAGGAAGAAGCAGACTATGCCAACTTCACCATCTTCACCATCACCAGTGTCCTCACCTGCCTCCTCACCTCACCACTCTCCACAACACCACTCTCCACAACACCACTCTCCACAACACCACTCTCCCCAACACCACTCTCCACAACACCACTCTCCATAACACCACTCTGCATTGGAAGAGATGGAGATGGAAGTGGAGACGCAGATGCAGAGCCAGAGGCGGCCCCGCTCCAGCTCTCCACCTCCTGCTTCTCGTGGCAGCTCACACGTGTCATCCGTCGCTCATAGGCACTCTGCCTCAGCCTCCACCAGCACCTCCGGCTTCTCTGCCAAGAAAAGGAGGGCAAAGAAAAGCGACTGTTCTCTGTCGCTGATCGAGGAGGATCAGATGCTCGACTTCCTGCAGGAGAATCCAGTCATCTGGAACGTCAACATGACAGACTACCGTCGCTCCGACAGGAAGGGGACGATGTGGGAGGACCAGCCGATGCGTTTGGGGAGGACATCCGTCCACCTCCAGAAGTGGTTGAAGTCACTCCGGGACACGAACACGCGCCTCCACAAAAAAAAGAGTGAGGACGGACGGGCCAAACTGACTGAGAGGGAGCGGTGGATCATGCAGAAGTTTGGTTTCCTGTGGTCCGTCATCCGTCACCGGCCGGAGCCCTGCAGAACTGTAAGTACAAAATCTTTTATCCTTCTGACTAGATTGGGCTAGTGTGGGCATTAGGATTCTCGTAAAAGCCCTATTATTCTGGAGAAGTCGACAATCGATATATGTTATTTACGTAATGAATCTTGATAAATCAATTTAATCATTTATCGTTATATATTTTTGCTTTATTGTTGACTTGTGTTGTTGTTGTTTACGTCTTTTGTGGAAATATTGATTTGTATTCATGTTACTTCTGTTATTTTATGATTTTGTCTTGCACCTGGCGAAACTTCATCTCGCCAGGTGTCTATGCGCTGCTCCTCTTGTTACCAGTTTGATCACCTCCAGCTGTATGATCAGCCGGATGTGATCAAAGAAGCGCTTTGATCTGTGATAACATCCTTAGACACTGCGCCACGCGATCTGGACCTCTCGGAGAATGTGTGCGCAGATCTGGAGGTGAGGATGGAGGAGGACGTTACCGCCACTCCTCTCGCTCCAGTCCGAAGGCGGGTAAATGGGAAGGGGAAGTGGCCAGCCCCAGACGACGTGAACCTCCTGGCTGCCATACAGAAGAGGTTTGACGAGTACGGGACATGCTGAAGGTCATGCAGCCGCCCCCTACACTGGCGATGACGGAGCGTGTGGCATTTGCGAACTATGTGCGGGATTCGCTCATGATGATGCCGGAGGAGCGGTTTGTGGAGACAGGCGGCGATCAACCGGATCTTGTCGCAGGGGTTGGAGGCGGATTGCCGATGGCAGCAAGGCATTCAGGCTCCTGTGGCTGCGGCAGCTCCTGTGGCTGCACCGGCTCCTGTAGCTGCACCAGCTCCTGAGGCTGCACCGGCTCCTGTGGTTTGCGTGCCATCACCAAGTCAGTTATACCAGCCTCAGCCCCACCAGTGGACTCATCAGCCCCCACCAGCATGATCATGGGCATCGCAAACACAGGAGTATGTGCAGCAGTATATGGTGCAGCTGCATCTTCAGCCTCATCTTCAGCTGCATCTTCAGCCTCAGCCTCAGCCTTAGCCTCTGCCTCAACCTCTGCCTCAACCTCTGCCTCAACCTCTGCCCATACAGCCATTCCACATGCATCATCAGCCGGTCCCGCCCCAGCCTCAGGTCGTGCAACGTTCGTCTGTGGCCATGGTGCAGCCGCCACTGCACTCCGGCCACTTGGTGTGGCAGGCCACACCAGGGCCCCTCCAGGACTAGGTGCCCGCCCAGCTGGTGCGGCCACTGTCGGTGTGGGCTGGCCGTCGACTTCTGGTGCCGTGGCGAGTTCCACTCCGACACGAGTCGCCCCCGCGCCAGGAACTTTTTTGGAGTCGGCCAGTCCGACGTCCGATGGACTATTGAACTTGTCGGGGCTGTCGAGGATCTCGGGAGAGTTGGGGGTCTCCAACTTGGACCTCTTCCCCTCATCAGCCCCAATGTCACCTGCTGGGGCGGGCTCCAACAGGACGAACAAAAAGTGATTGTAAATATTTGTAGATATGTGTATATATGTGTAGATATGTAGATATGTAGATATGTAGTCTTAGTTTGTATTTTTAGTAAAATCTTATGTTGTATTGTTTATGTTCATATGTATATATGTATATATGTGTCAAGATGTATTTCCTAAATAAATAAATATTTTGTAAACTAGAATTTTTGTGTTCTCGTTCACTAATGGCATGCCATCATTTAATTGTTATAAATTAAAATACAATTAAAGTAAAATTAAAACGTAAATAACCACTGAAAATAAAGAATAATTGTTATTAATATTAAGGACACAAGTCCCTATCCTCTCTTCCCCTTTCCCCCTTTCTCTCCCCCTCTCTCCCCACCTCTCTCTTCCACCTTTCTCTCCCCCTCTCTCCCCCTCTCGCTTCCCCTTTCTCTCCCCCTCTCTCCCCCCTCTCTTTTCCCTTTTCTCTCCCCCTTTCTGTCCCTGTCTCTTTCTCTCACCCTCTCTTTCCCTGTGTTCTTAGTATGTATGTAAAAACAGTGGTTATGCTTTCAAAAAGTTTAATTCTCATAAAAAGAGAGCAAATTCATTACAAGTATTGTTAACTAGATTATTCTAATTAGGGATAGAAAGAATATAACAGACATGTAATTGTGTTTTGATATCTAAAACCTGATATCGTTTATTTGAACGAATAGACATATAAACATATTACCATCTCATAACAGTAGACATGTCACAACATAACAGACATGTAAGTATTCATAAATATATCATAACAGTACATGTACACAGTGCATTCGGATAGATAAATTGTTTTGGTACATCAGATCATGCTGTCTTGCCATGATAGTCCTCCGGCGGGCGAGATGACCCAGTCTTTAATTAGATTGCGCTGCTCCTTTCCTATCTTGGAGGCGGTGTTGGGGCTAGGTAGAATGTCAATGTCTGGCAGGTTTTGCCCCTCTCTCCACGCTCCAGGGACAAAGTTGTTGGTCCCAGTCTCGGGACAATCCAGCTGCTGGTTCTGCAGCACTGGGTAGTGCATCCTCGTCAGGTTGTGCACAACCATGCACGTGGTGACGATGACCTTCACGGTGCAGGGGTGGTGCTGCATAGTGGTCAGCAGTACTTGGAAGCGGTTGGCTAGAATGCCAAAGGCATTCTCCACCACTCTCCTAGCTCGTGAGAGCCGGTAGTTGAACAGTCGCTCCTCATTGGTCAACCCCCTCCTGCTGTACGGCTTCATCATGGTCGGCCGCAGGGCGAAGGCATCATCACTGATGAGAAAATATGGCACATCCTTCTGGCCGTCCACGATCGGTTCAGGGTGATGAAAGCTGATGGTGCATCAGACGCGGAGCCCATACCCCCAAGATCTGGCCAGATAAACTTGTAGTCTGCGTCTACAAGCGCCAACAGGACCACGGAGTAAAACCCCTTGTAGTTGTAGTAGAGTGACCCACTCTTTGGATGGCACCGGCAGGTGATGTGCTTCCTATCCAGAGCGCCACAGGTATGGGGGAAGTTCCACTTCTCTAGGAATTGGTCCGCGATGGCACGCCATCCTTGTGGAGTCATCAGACCCATGAATACCTCATCCAGGTACTCGTCGATGAGGGCCTGACAGACTTCACACACTATGAGCGACTGTGTGTTGTGGGGGACCCTCCACCCAAACTTCATGGATGAGTATTTGTTCCCAGACGCCAGGTGCTGCAGAGTAAGGGCGATCTTCAGCGCAGGCTCGAGCGGCACCCGGTATGTGGTGCGTTTTTTAAAAATCCTCGGTCCCACTCATGCCACAATCTCGTCGAACAACTGGGGAGGCATCCGCATGAAGTTCACGAATGACACAGTGTTCTCGCTGTGGAGCTCGACCATAAGCTTGTCGTACAAGCCAAACTGTGCCCGCCTACCAATCTAGGGTCTGACCCACATTGTCCACAGCTCCTTCTTCTCCTCTGGAGACGGGCCGCCAGAAGAACTATGAGGTAGAGATTTAGCTCATGCGGATAAAGGGCAATTGTGTACTGATGCTGGAACTGTAGATGGAGTGCCTGGACATCCATCCTGTCTGAACAGCCGAGCAGGACTGACAGAAGAAGCCTGGTGGCGACTTTATATACTGAGAGCATACGCTGGGCATACACTCGACATACGCTCAGTACACACTATGGGTACACCATCACACGCTAGGGGCATGCTCGCAAAACGCTAAGCGTACGCTATATACGCCAGCACACGCTAGGAGTACGCTTGAACATGTTACACATAATCTAGGCATACGCTATATACGCCAGAGATACGAGGAGGACGCAGGTTCAACGTACGGCTAACCTACGCCGACCTACCCCTAACTTATGCATAACCTATGCCGGTGTACATCCAGCATACGTCCAGTGTATGAGAAACGTATGAGCCACACGCCGGCATAGGTTTAAAATTTTGAACATGCACAAAAAATTGTCGGTGGCTCGACGTACGCTGACCTATGATGACCAATGAAAAGCGTATATGACCTATGCCCAACCTATGAGTAACCTATGACGACCTATGCCGACGTGTTGGTCGAAAAGCGCATATGTCGGCATATGCTAACGCCATAGGTCGTAGTGTGACAGCCCCTTTAGCAATCATGATTTGTTTTTGTAAGTCGTAGAAGTCAGTCTGCGCATGCACTCAAGGCTATCACACACCAAAGGACAATTTCTCTTAAAGCACTTTGATCTGTGATAAATATGAAGCTTGGTTTCAATTGCAAAACAAGTGAGTCAACAGTGGCCCGATTTATCTTTGCCATCCACGTCTCCCAGTGCCACCATTCACTCACACACTGTCTCCTGCTATGCGCTCAGTACAATAAGTGAGTATGGGGGGTCGGTGGGGGAAGGGGGGGGGGGGGGTCTTGTTTGTCAGAGAGAAAACACACCAAGGTAGGGTCAACAACTGCTTTATGTTTAAATAATGACACCGGAGACAATAATATGTTTGACTAATTCAAAGACATTTTGAAAAGACTCGTTTTTTGTTCGTCGCTTTAAAGCTGCATAGTCCGATGAAGCATCACATTTTCTAAACCAAAACCATATCTAAATTTGATTCTACATATTGAACTTAGATACTGATGTATTTGTTAAGCATTTGTTGCCATAATATAGAAGGGAGCATGGAGCCATTTTAATACTAGAACCTGTTTCTGCAGAAGCCTACGGTGTTAGAATATTGGCATGTTTGCCAAAACTAATTTGATATCTTTGCTATCTCAAAGGTTAGCCATTTAAAATAAAAGTTACTTAAAACTAAAGTGAGGTACACTTTAACAATCAATTTAATATATTTCTCTCAGAAAAATGACAGAAACTCAAAACCATCGGTTCAGGGTGCAGAAAGCCGATGGTGCCACCTTCAGTGCCCGCATTCAGCTCGGTGTTCTCTGTGGCAGAGTGGTTAGAGTGTCTGACTTTTTTCTAGGTGGGACTCCTAACCTGAAGGTCGGTGGTTCGATTCCCCATGCCCCCATCTCTGCCAATTTGGATTTCCACCGCTGCGTATAACTTACAGTGACATCAAAGGCCGGTTGCTCTCATACCATGTCTATGTGGTGTGGGAGGTTAAAAATCCCCTGGCTTGGTAAAAGTGTAGGCTCGGGCTTTCTATCGACAAACTGTCTAATGGTGAAAACAAGCCTATTCAGGCTTATCCATGATAGGCAGTATAAATCTTCAACAACAACAACAAATCGGACGATGCAACTTTAAGTTTTATTATACTATATAGATATACAGACATTCATATATATATATATATCTCAAAAGGTGATAACTCTTCTTTTTTTGTCCATTGTAACGATTGACATAAAGCAGCACAGAAACGGTTACACTGAAAACACAAGGACATTTGCTTCAAATCAATATGTATTCTATTGAGATTATAAAACACCATAAATCAGTTTATCCTGAGCAAATGCATAAGCAGATAGTATGTTGATTGTTACAATGGACAAAGTTTTGTCCCATATTGCTGAGCACCTTTTGAGACAGCCTCATATATATGTACTATATTATTTATTATGTGGATAAAAATAACAGCAGCCCCTTAATGTTTCTCTCTAGCTTCCATGTTAATGTTATTCACTGTGGAGCGGGCATTCTCTCCTCCCCGCTTCCTTTACACCGTGAGCCAACTGTCACTCTACTCACTTTAAGAAATATATATATGTATATAGATCTACATACATATATACTCAGTAAATTATATGTAATAAGACTTAAAGTTAAAGCACCTCCCATTATATATCATATCATATCTAATATCACACATCACCCATTATTAAATAGGATTCAATTTACACATTGCGCATGAAACTTAATTTATAACGCGATCAAGATAGCAACATAGTTGGTAGTAATCGATCAATGCATTGTCAGTAGTGACCTCATTTCGAATCTGAATTCATAATAATATCTGAATGACGTTGGAATGATACTGATATTGTAGTGATAAGGTTGTTCACGCTATTGTAGGGGACAGATAACAAGCCGAATGGTATGCACTAAGTATTAACAGGTCTATATGTCATTGTAAAAGAAGGCAAGTTTCATTCCCACGCTGCTATCGCCCTGAATATTATACTTATTGTTAAAATAAGTGTATAAATAGAAGCATATGTTTTATGCATGGGTAAATAATTCAATATATTCGCATATATATATATACATATGTATGTGTATTTATTTATTCATACCGATATACATGATACATATGCACATTTTTATTTACACGCACATTTTCATTCTCTACGTTCCCGGTCAGTACATCACGTGTACACAAGGTCATATGGTCCCTGGGTCCAACCTATGGGAACAGCCACTAAGTAAAACACAAGTTTATTGTATGTGTGGCACGTCACACGGTCAAAAGCGAACACGGAGTAAGAGAACGTGCCAGAAGGGAACAGTTTATGGATACACGGCATAAGAAACCAAGTCAGATTTCTTATGGGACTGTTATTGGCTTCATTGTGAAAAAATAGAGCCTTCCTGAAATTGGTCATTACATTAAATTGGCAACAATGTTATTTTAAGAAAAAGAGAAACACAAATATATTAATGTTATATTCATTAGTTAAATGGTGTCTAATTAAATTAAGTGTATCCAATATGTCTGCAATGATCAAGGGACTCACAATCATTATCAACTCCTGTCACGCAAGGGCCATATCAAGTTACATAAACCAGACTAAATGTGGACCTTGAACTATACTGTTCATATATACTATGTATGTCATCTCTTGATTAGTGAAAATTACAACAAGAAAACTGTCCTCTACAATACCAACGTCAATGCAGCCAGCCATAAGTTAATCTATTCCGCACTCTAGGGAAGTTTTATCAGGCTTACTGACGCTTTACTTATTTGTATTATTTATCAATGTAACAATATCACGAATTATGCTGTCTGGGTTTTACATGCTAAAACAGCTATGGTGATATCAGAACGGGTACCACATTGTGACGTTGTGCACTCATGGTGATATAGTGCTGTTCCACTCGGAGACCAGTCCACCAGCAGCATGATCCATGAGTTTTTTTGGGGGTTTTTGGGGTTTTTTGTGTGTTTTTTTTGGGTAAATATGTTTATTCTGCTGAATAAGTCTTTTGTCAGTGCCGAAGCACTGGTCTTCCAGCCCTTTTTCAATTCAGGGTTATTTACACAAAAGGTATATAGAATAAGGTGTACAATACCTCTTGAATAGACAATTTGCACCATGTAACACAATGAAATTCTGAAACCCAAAAGTTCCATAACAATATGGTACAGTAGTGTCATATAACCAGATCAATATTAGTCAGATCAATGTGAGTATTTACATGTAAGCAGAAGTTATCTTCTGTATTCAGTTGGGAAACTTGTAGTAAGTTTTAATGTTCAGTTGCAGTTAGGCAAGCGGTATATAAATGTTGGTTTGTTAGGAAAATTCTAGTGTAACTCTAATGTAGCTAATTATGTGAGTTTATGAATTATGTTGTTGGGGTGGGGTTGTTAATAATACACTGGACCATCTGTGACCAGTGAAGCAGTGGGACCAATCCCAGTGCATTTAGGTCTTAAATTTTACATTTTTACCTGGACTGTCTCTGTCATTGTATATGGTTGACTGGAGATAACAGAGGAACAGCAACAAATTTTAAAAAGTGGGGGGTGGGGGGGGGGGGAGAAACCGAGGCTGAGGGTTTGGTGGTCTGTCACTTACGGTATGGTGACGCCATGGAACATACTTTACTGCAACTGCATAAGGGCCTGCCCAATCCGATGTACTCTTATTGAGTATGCACTATCACAAATCACTACCCATCCTGATATCACCTTTGATGTTGCTAGGACGTAACACCCCAACAAAGAAGCAAACCATCTACAGTAATATAGGCATGAACCTCCAGCTACGGTTTGGTATTCGTATATCTCAAGCTAAGCAAAACCGTCAGGAGAGGAAATATTATCTGTCTCCTTCACCCACCAGACTCCACGACAGCAGCTACACACACATCTCAACGTGCCACTGTACATTCCTAGCACTAATTGGACTCATCAGTCATTAACAAGTTCACAACAAATGATGAGTTGATGTCAATGTCACCAGCGATGGCTAACCAAGAATAAGAATGAATGTAGTTGCGACCTATTCACTGAGGTCTGACTGTACTGTTGCATACTTCAGTTAGTAATTGTTCATTTGCCATTCTAATACACCTTAGTATGTGCAAACTGTGTTCATAACTGCCGTTATGCATGGCTTGGAGACCAGTGCCTTGGCGCTGACATAAACCTACCCAGAAGAATCAGTCTTCTTTCTAAATAGAATAGATATTATTGATGAGGCACCTGAGGTTCAGATTCATAACAGGACAGTTTTGTAAGAAGTGATGCATATAAAATAGAATCAATAAAGCTGGAATACTATTCAACATGAAGATGAATGCCAGGAAGACCAAAACAATGGTTATAAGTAAAATGACAGATAAACCAAATAACAATATAACCATAGATGGCACACACATAGAACAAGTATCCGAATTCATATATCTCGGGCAAAAGATTACAAATGATGGGAGATGTGAGGAAGATATTAAAAGAAGGATAACAATAGCCCAAACAACATTCTTCAAAATGTATTGAGTGTTAACATCAAGTAAGATATTAATACAAACAAGGAAGCGTATTCTTCAGTGTTATGTGTGGTCTACTCTAATGTATGGGGCTGAGACATGGACAATCTCTAAGAAAATGTACAAACGTTTAGCAGCATTTGAGATGTGGACTTATCGAAGGATGATGAAAATATCATGGACAAAGAAGATCACCAACAAAGAAGTTCTCAGAAAAATTAAAAATAAGAAAAGCTTGTTTGCCACTATACAGACAAAGAAACTTATTTATTTTGGCCACATCATTCGTCAGAGTTCAATATACCGTACATTGTTGGAAGGGAAGGTGAATGGCAGCAGAGGGAGAGGGAGACCAAGAACATCATGGTTTACAAATATTTCACAGTGGACAGGCTTGAATTATTCACAGTCTATCAGAACAGCACACCATCGGGACAAGTGGAGAACCATTGCATCCAACCCTCGACTAGAGGACGGAACTATTGATTGATTGATGATGCATATTCAAACAGCCCTCATTGCAGCCATGCTTTGACTAATTCACTAAGGCGGAGGCACGACTCGTATAAATTGATATTTATTAAAGGATCATTACGTTATATTGTCTTGGTTATTTTGATTGTCTTGATGGTCCATTGTTCGGGGTGCTGGTCCCAAGCCCCCCCCCCCCCACCCCCCCGTCCTCCCCAGCCCTACCACACACAGACAGACCCGGCCGGCCATTGGAGGGAACTCATCCAGAAGAGCCGGCCCTGAACCCTAAACCCTAAGCCCTTCCTTCTCGAACCAGGGCCTGTATGCATGGGGCGGTGTTAGCGCTCCAAACCTGTGGTTAGCTGGGATCTCCGGGTTAGCGGTGAAAAGTCAGTATGTATGTGGCCGGGTTAGGGAAACTCCGCCAGTTTAATGTCGTCTATGCTAACCTCCACCCATATCAAGTTTACCGCCGGGGTGAGAGACCGATTAGGTGCAAATCTATTGAATGCGATCATATTTAACAGAATTACATACTCAAATCGTGAAATTTCATTAAATTAACCCTAAATTCAAACCGATTTTAATGCCTCTGCTACATCGACGGCGATATTAATATTGTCAAATCAACGAATGTAAAGTAAACAAATCGCTGCTGCCGCATCGACGTCGCTATCCATACTGTCGAAGATCAACAAAACATCGCCGCCACCGATCCCGCCAAATGGGCGGCGGCGTCGATATTGCCAAATAGCGGTGCTCGCCGGCTAGGGGCACAGAGGGATTTCCCAAATCTATAAATAACTGCTAGGTTAGCTAACGCCTCCACGCTTTGGCCCCGTACATACCCCGTGATCCATTTCACAACACTGGCGTTAGCTAACCCGAACCCCGCCCTTAACACGGGAGCCGATAAATAATTCTTCATGCACACCAAAACCACACCAAGCAGACAAGTACAGAAAAACCTCTCTTACCGACCATCATCACAGATCGACCACTACCCTATATCGATCGCTTCATTTGGGTCCGAAATGATCGTCCATACAATACCATTGTAACAATGTAAAAACTCCCTCAGCTCACCAGCTCCCTAAATGGACCATTTGAAGTCGGTCCCATGGTCGATCAATTTAGAGAGGTTTTACTGTTGTTACAAAACAACATTCATGTCGCCTTCATAAAACCCAGCCAAGCATGACCGGCGGTGATAAATGCTCCAGCTACTTGTTCCGTAAATCACTGCGGTGGGCAGTACACAATCAACCACGACCTCACGGAGCGATGTACACTGCACGCACGCACTGTGATCCAGATGGAGGACGGTACTCTATCTGGATCACACTGCACGCACACACGCAGTGTGATCCAGATGAAGGACCATCCTCTATCTGGATCACACTGCATGCACACAGTGTGATCCAGATGGAGGGCGGTCTTCTTTCTGGTTCGCACTGCACACAGGCAGTATGATCCAGATGGAGGACAGTCCTCTATCTGGGTCACACTGCATGCACAAAATATGATCCAGATGGAGAGGGTCCTCTATCTGGATCACGCTGCGTGCACGCAGTATGATCCAGAGGGATAACGGTCCTCTATTTGGGTCACACTGCACACTCGCAGGTGATCCAGATGGAGGATGGCCTTCTATCTGGGTGACACTGCATGCACACAGTATGATCCAGATGGATAATGGTCCTCTATCTGGATCACACTGCATGCATGCAGTATCATCCAGAGGGATAATGGTCCTCTATTTGGGTCACACTGCATGCACATAGTATGATCCGGAGGGATAACGGTCCTCTATCTGGGTCACACTTCGCGCATGCAGTATGATCCAGATGGAGGGCGGTACTCTCCAAGCAGACTCAAGCGGGTCACTGTGGGAGTGAGAGTGAGAGTGAGAGTGATGTCCATGAGTCGGTCCTAATGTCTCTCAGCTTCAGGTTTATTTTGATAGTATCCTTGAACCGGAGACGAGGGCGTCCTCTCTTTCTCTGACCAGAAGACAATTGAGAATAGAGGATCTGCTTTGGTAGCCTGTCCGTTGACATCCTCATCGCATGTCCAGTCCACCAGAGGTTCTTTCTGATCAGAAGATCTTCCATAGAGTACAGCCCCATCCGATCGAGTATTTCCTTGTTTGTCCTTCCAGGTTATCCTCAAGATTGAATGCAGATGTCACATCATAAAGGCTTTCAGCTTTTTCACCTGTTGTCTGTACACTGTCCAGGCCTCGGCTCCATATAGTAGGGTGGATAACACAATTGCGCAGTAAATCTTGCCTTTCACCCATGTGGACACATGGTGGTTGTGCCAGAGTCTCTGGCGTAGTCGACTGAAAGATGAGCTAGCCCTAGCCATCCTCCTCTGTATCTCAGCATCAATGCGGCCATCACTTGATATAGTGCTTCCGAGGTAGGTGAATTCCGGGACAGAGTTCAGCTTGTTTCCAACAACCATGATATCCTCCTCTCTGGTTCTTGTAGAGTTGGGTTGGTACAGCACTTCTGTCTTCTTGATGTTAATCTTCAGGCCAAACTTGTTTGACGCATGGGAGAAAGCATCCAGTATTCTCTGGATCTCTTCAGCAGAGTGGGCAACCAGTGCACAGTAATCTGCAAATAGCATCTCTCTCACCAGTATCTGGGTAGTGTTGGTCATTGCTCTGAAGTGTGTGACCTTGAATAGGTCAGCATGGTTTACTGCCTATAATATTAGACTTAGCCTGGTGCACCATCTGTAACATAATTAGACTTAGCCTTGTACTAGTAGTACACTACATCATTAAACTTAGCCTGGTGCACTGTCTGCAACTGCAACCGATCACTTAGCAAATTAGTCCGTTGGCTTTGTGGTGGTGTTAGCCTATGCTTATCATTTTGGGAAAGAGAAAGAAAAAGACAAAGTTGCTAACAAGTTTTTTTCGAAAGCAAAAAAGGGCTCAGAACAACAACAAAGTTTGCTAAGTCGCTTTAAGAAAAGTGTTTGTTAAAGTTCTAAAAAGGCAAACACAAATGTTAAAAACCACACATGAATTGTTTAAAAAAAAACACCAAACAAGTTTACAAACGGCAAAGCATCACCCGGATTCGAAACCAACCAAACGTACAATGCACAGAACCAGTACTTTATCACTAGACAACAGAAGCTTCTATGTGTATCGCTATACAGTACTACCCCGTTAAACCAAGCTCGGTTAAACCAAACGATCGGTTAATCCAAACTTTTTTCGGCGGCCCGGCAAAATACTACCATTTATCATATAAAAAAAAGTTGGTTAAACCAAAGTCGGTTAATCCAAAGTATCGGTTAATCCAAACAAAATTGTCGGCCCCAGGCCACTTCCGGTACAGTTAAATCAAACTTTCATGTTGTTTTAAGGTCATCTGAGATTTTTTTTATATGATAAATGGTAGTATTTTGATAGGTCGCCGAAAAAAGTTTGGATTAACCGATCGTTTGATTTAACCGAGGTTGGTTTAATGGGGTTAAACTGTATACACATAAAAAACAATAATCATAGTGTCCACATGCATTGTCCATTCATAATGCACCCCCGTTTTTGCCAAAGCCAAGTCAAAGTCAAAGCTCGGTTAAACCAATGATCGGTTAATCCAAACAAATTTCTATGGTCCCTTCAAGTTTGGTTTAACGGGGTTATACTGTATTAACACATGATTAGCACCATACTTAGCATGTATACGCCATGGGCTGTGACTATGCAATTCTCTCAAGTCACTGTCTGAACCTGGCGAATACCTGCAGTGTGATTGGTGCGCGCGCACCCATGCACCTAGTTACATTTTGTGAACCCCAAAAGTCTTGGGTATAGAAGGCCACGCCCTGTTAATTTCTGAGGTCACGGGGACACCATCACTGTTCTCCCAGTTTCATGCTCCACACCTGGACGCCTCATAATATCTAAGCACTTGTTCATTGTTTGATATTGTCGTGGGGGCGGGGTGATTAATGAACATGGGAAATATTGCGCCTAGAGCAGGAATCGAACCCACGTCTCTTGCATTCCGGGACAGTGTGCTAAACATTACACCAACTAGGCTCCCTGATGTGACCACCCTACCCACGCCAACCTGTCTATGTGCCTCCTGTCTGAGAGTTCAGTGCAGACTACTACACTATTGTTGAAATGTTAAATGGTTCGTTCCTTTGCACAGTTCTGCCACATCGATCCTTTGAGTTAAATATTAATTGTTCCTCTAATGCCCGGCACACACCTCCCGTATATGATTCACGCGCTAAAACTGACTGCGTTTCACAACCCAACCCGTCCCGTTTCGCGACGTAAAACTGGCCGATTCATTTTTCGAATGTCTTGCGATTCGCGTTTTAAGCACTAAAACTGAGTTTTAAGTCGCGAATCGCAATGCTCTGGTGTGCTACGGGGGCGCACACCTAACGACTAAAACTAAAACTTAATCGCGAAACGGGCAGTTTTAGGTCCTATACGGGAGGTGTGTGCTGGGCATTACAAAATTTATACTTGTCGCTTCCTACCCAGGCGCTCGGCATCATTAGGATAGGGCAATGACTGGTTGGCTCAGTTTCAGGATAAGTCTAGGCATGTTTCAGTTCTATTGCATAGACAAAGCCTATCCAGATGAATAAGCATTCCCTAACCTACGTCACTCCATGATCCCACTAGTTACATATTGACTACAGTGTCTCTCAGCCTTAATTGAGCCCACAATAACTCGCAAAGAATAGCTAGCCTCAAACCATACGGAGTAGGTTCGTTTGTTTGATGTTGTTTTGTGTCGTAGCAACATCTAAGGTCATATCAGGACAGGTACCGACTTGTGACAGGGCACACTCGTGGCGACGCTATAGTGCTGCCCCACTGGGAGATCAGGCTGCTGGCACCATGACCCGATATCCCACTCAGTCACATTATCCTAATACTAAGCCAACCAGTCATTACCTTATCCTAGTAACACCGAGTGCCAGGCTAGGTAGTGACACATATCTATTTCATAAGTCATTGGCTTGACTCGACTGGGATTCGAACTCCAGACGGGAAGCCTGCGCTCTACCGATTCGGTCACAGCGTTCGGTCTTACAGAGTAGGAATCAGTATATCCAATCACGATACTTTGTGAATGAGTGAAGTTGTGTTAGTCACGTGACTGCCCCTTTAAGTGAAGAACTTAGGATGCATATCATTCCATAATCTAAAAGTCGATCGAAAGTGACACAAGTCCCTGATCTGACTATTTGTGCAGTGGCCGATAAAATGTGATTGGTCACATATTCCAAGTACTACAATATAATGGTGTAATTTTGATATGAATGGAACGCCTTCATCCTGTTCAGACATCCACATTCCTTATTTGGGCACATGCGCCATTTTTGTAACCGTGAGTTGTATGTGTTTACGTCACGGTGTCCTTCATTTCATGTGTGGTCAACCGCATGTAAATGGTTATTGCCAATCATAAGCAAGGACTGGTTAGCTCAGTATCCGGATAAAGTGACTGAGTGAGATAGCAGGTCCTGGTGCCAGTGGCCCTGTCTCTCAGTAGGTCAGCACTATAAAGTCTCAATGAGCGCGCACTGTCATGAGTGTGCAGAGGTATCCACAACTTTATATGTTGATACGATGTAAAACCCCAGCCAACAAACATTGGCGCATAATTTTCAAATTGTGGTTAATTCGGCGGCAAAGCCGGTGCTGACCCCTGGGTGCTACTCCGCACACTCGAGGGACGCCTTTGTCCCACCACTCGGGCACTCGGCCCGGTTCCTCCAACCTGTAACCATTGTTTCATTATTGTGTTAAATCCCAAGAATGCTGGAGGATACGAATTCTTGTGTAGATTGGCTCTTACAAGTTCATCAAACGAGGAATTTGTAACAGAATAATGATGACCAACTGTACGAGCTACCAAGTAAGTCGTCGTCCGTTATTCCATCAACTGGGTGCCGACCAGCTATTATCGCCCCATGTGCGATGTCAGCTCCCGACTGTTAGCACGGGAGGCTCCTCGTCCACTGGCTACAAAGAACATACACACACGCGTCAATATCGTGTCAAAACCCAAGAATGCTGGAGGATACGAATTCTTGTGTAGATTTGGTTCCTACAAGTTCATCAAACGAAGACTGTTTGTCAACCGGGCGCCGACTACCTGTATTATCGCCCCATGTGCGACGTCGGCTCCCAACTGTTAACACGGTATCCCCATCCGTAGCCAATGATAAGTGATTTTGGGTAGACATGTATAGACCCATTCGCACACTCCCCGATCACAGCGATCGGGGACAACACGGCGGTGACGCATCGTGGGGATGTCAACATACCTACACATAGTGACAGTGTGTTAGTGATACCACCCAAGTGACAATACACTAGTGATACCACCCGTTAGCAGCTTGATGTGCAAGTGGCTGCTTGGGGGATCATATAACAGAATAATTGGCGTTTAAACCGTTAAAACCTCCAGTACGCTAGATTCTAAGATTGACAGTTGCCATTGTTTTAGTGTCGGACCATGGCTGATGGTTCGATTATCGCTATGGATATCTTAGCGTCATTATCCCGTTGAAACCAAGAAATGCTGTAGGCTACAGATTCTTGCGGGTTTGGTTACCTACAGAGGGGAGGGTGAGAGCGGGAAGGGGCGGGGGGAAGGCGGTGGGAGGTGCTGTGCGAGAGCGAGCAGATTCTGATGTTGGCTTTAGAACGCATGGTTTTGCCGGGTTCGCTAGATTGGCATCGCCATTGTTGATTGCCCGCTCGGCTGAACCCCCCTGGCCCATTGCGATGTCAGCTCCCACGTATTTTAACGATGGTTGCTCCACCCTGTTAACATTGCTCGAGCACCTTCTCCAACTGGATCGACCCACGGTCGGGCCGATCACAAAAGTGTAACTACATCCATTACGGAGGTCTGAGTAAAAGGTTTAAAACCTGAATACCTTTTAATAAGTGTTGGGGGCGACAACAAACGGAGAACAGGTGTCACAACTTGTGTGCGGGGCTTCAGAATGGCAGGAAACGCAACAAATTGATGATCTGTCTACGACCAGTTGTGATATCTGCGGTGAGGTGTATAAATATTGATGATTAGTAATGTTCAGTGTTAAATTAAAATTAATAGGTGGTTATAATTGTAGGGGTTGTATGTTGGAGTAAGTTATTGGGATTATATTGTTGTTTGTGGTTATTATGTTGGTAGGGAGAGTTTAAGTGGAATTGTAAGGGTGAGGTGTAAAAGTGTGTGGTAAATTGAGAATGGGGGGGGGGGGGTGGGTAGGAAAGTGTGGAAGAGTAGATTATATGGTAGTGGAGGGGGGAGTGGTGGTTGGAGGGATGATTGATAATATAGTAGTAGTTGTATAAAATGGAGGGGTAAGATAAGATGGTTTGTAGTATAATAGGGAGTGTTGGTGTAAGGGTGGTGGGGAAGGGGGTTGGGGGAGTAGGGGATTATGTGGTTATGTTGGTGAGGATGATTAAGGTTTTAGTAGGGAAGAGAGTTGGGTATGGTGGAAGAATGGGGGGTGTGGATAAGGATGGAGGGTGAGGGCGAGGTGGTGAGAGTGGGGTTGACGTTAGGGATGGTGAAGGGGTATAAATTTAGTGGGTGGGGGGGTTTTAAAATGGTTAGTTGGTTTGTTGGAGGAGTGAGGTGTTTGTAAGGTTGTGTTGTGAGGTGAGAGGGATTAGGGAGTAGGAGATATGTGGTTATTTGTAGAGGGATATCATAAGGGGTTGGTGAAGGTTATTAGTGTGTAGGCAATGGGGTGGGGTATGGAGAAAGAAAGGAGAGTGTAAAGGTTTGGTGGGTAGGAAGGGTGAAGGGTTTTGGATTGTTAGAAGATTGTATGGTAGGGGTTTAGAGGGGGAAGTATGGATGATTTGGGGTTATGGGTTATTTGTGTGGGGTTGGGGAAAGGAGAAGAGAAGAGTTAGTAGTGTGGGGTATGGGAGAGTGTATGGGAGTGTGGAGTAGTGAAGACCGTGGAGATTGAGAGATTTTGGTTCGTGAGTGGGGTTGAGGTCTGAGGGGGTTTATAAAATAGTGGAATGTGTTTATTTAAGAGGGTAGTGTGGAGAGTTATTTGTTATTGAGGATATGATGAGTTGTGGGGAATGTAGGGGGTTTTAACTTGTTTGGATGGGGGTGTTCATTTGAGGTTTTGTGGAGTTACTAATTGGTATTCATTTTGTTTTGATGGGGTGTGGGGAATGTAGTGGTGTACATAGTGTTGTTTTATTGTTTGGTAAGAGTTGTTAGAGATGATTAAGAATAGGTCTGGTTATATACATATGGATATAGATGAAGTATTTGTTAGTCGTGTAGTTTGTGTTTAATAAGTGAAACATATTAAGTAAGTTTGATAGTTATATATAATTATGTAGATGTTGTGTTGTATTTTGGTATGGATTGTAGGTTGAAGTTTTCTATTAAGGTGAAGATGAAGAATTGGTTGGGGTGTAGAGGGAGACAGCAGTGATATAAAATTAGTATAAAGGTGAGGTAGGAGGATTATTGTATTAATAAAGTGGATGATAATAATATTGGAGGTAGTTTGGGATTAATTATATGTAAAAAGGGTTTGTATAAAAATGTGAAGGAGGAAGAAGATCAGAGAAAGTAGGTGGGGCAAAATAGCGAGACCTGGAACCTGGCGAAGTCATAAATCGTGTTAATGGAACATTTGAGTTTGCTGCAGGAGCGTGGGCAGCCACCGGGCATTGCTGTTGCGCCTCTGGTGCCTAGCCCCCCTCCACACCATCATCGATTGACGTTGTCATTCCATCAGAGCAACATCACCCACGACCAACCACATCAAACATGCCAGTGACCCATACTATGTCAACACACACACCCAGCCATCATGCGTGTGTTAAACATCACATCGCCCCAGTCGTGCACATATACTGCAACGTCTGCGATGTCACCACACCACTCAAGTCAACCGCGCGTCACTCTGTCCATGATAGTCACTACGACCATGATGTAAACACACGTCCATAGGTATTCACCATTCCATGGAGCCCACAGCCACATGAGCACGTCGTCAGAGGTGCGATGCAGCGCCATGTTCCACAGATCTCCCACGTCAACCACGTCACCCAAGCCAAAAACGACGCAATGACATCACACCACATCCTCCATGAACTCCCCCCGCATCACTCTCTTCGTGATGTCGCCCACGATCAAAACGGGTCACCATGTCACAACGTCACCCGGGCCGGAGTGACGCCGACGGGCATCGCATCCATGTCCATGATGCCCACCCACGTCACCTCCGTCGGTGATGTCACCCATGTTCAAAAAGGGCATCCCACGCCCCCACCCGCATCACTCTCGTCGGTAGAATCGTCACCCACTTCAAGTCGTCATGCGCGTCACTCATGTCCATGAGGTCACCACGACTACAGTGTGGCCCACGTCCTCGGCATCCACCCATGTCCATGGCGCCACCCACATCACTCTCAGCAATGATGTCACCCACATCCAGAAGGTTACCCACAGTACCCACATCACTCGTGCCCATGACGTTACCCGTGTCCCACAAGTGCCACCCCACGCCCAAGACATCACCCACGCCATGGCGCCCATCCACATCACCTCGCGCAATGATGTCACACCCACGCCACGAGTCACTGCCGTTCACAAGGCACTCGCAACCCACGAGCATTACCACACTCCACAGTGTCACACACGGCACTCACACCCACGACGTTACCCGTGGCGCCCGCGCCCACGGCATCAATGACATCGCCCGCAATGCCACCCACATCCACGACATCACCCATGTCAAGTCACCATGCCCATGGCACCGCCCGGGCAAAAATGATGCCAATGGCATCACCCATATCCATAACAACACCCACACCACTCTCATCGGTGATGTCACCCTCGTCGACAATGTCACTCGCGCCCACAACATTGCCCATGTCACCCGCGCCGGTGACCGCCAGCAGCGCATCGGCCGCCAACGCCAACCCCGCATCCACAATGTCACTCCCACGTCATCACCATCTCCCGGGCATCACCCGTGCCCTATGTCAACCAAGCCAAAACGCGCCAACGGGAGCGCCCCCGACATCATCCATGGCATCAGCCATGTCGAAAACCATCACCCACATCGGCCAGGCCAAAGGAACTACCATCCCCTCGGAAACACGAGTGAGCAGGAAATCGGGCAACCCCCGTGTTGTACCGGCGACACCCAGCTCACCGCCGTCACCAGACCAGGCCTGGCGATGGTAGTGCAGGGCCCGGGTTGCCCTGCAGGTGCACTCAGGCACCACCAGCAGTCATCGCCACTCTGACATCCTACTGACCCTGCAGCAGTTTAGTGCTGCTCAGGGAAGCCCTGGAGGAAGTGGCTGTCCCGGGGCTAATTCATACTGTACGATCTCGCAGGGGGCGGTCTGGGCACGTGCCAGCCCGTGAGATGGGCCTCAAGGCACTAATGGTTTCGAAGCTGGGAGTCGGACACGATTCACTCCAATTACCTCCCGGTGGTAACCTCGGTCGCCCCCCGAGCCCTGGCTTTGTGTTTGGCTCGGCTCGGGGCTCCCCCTCGGTGGCTTCGAACCCGTGACCTGTGCTGCCCTCTGCAGAGATGTAGGAGGTTGCTTGAAGGAATTAACTATCTATGACCTAGAACTACCCTAAAACTGACTAAGATTGTATAACAGTGTTATGTGAATAAAACCTCCATTTCCCAAAAACTGAGATCGTTCTCCGGCTTTCCTGTCCGAATTGGCGCATAATTTTCAAATTGTGGTTAATTCGGCGGCAAAAGCCGGTTGCTGACCCCTGGGTGCTACTCCGCACACTCGAGGGACGCCTTTGTCCCACCACTCGGGCACTCGGCCCGGTTCCTCCAACCTGTAAACCATTGTTTGACCACACCCACCCACCCTCTTTTTAAATAGGCTCGGCTGCGGGCTCCCCCTCGGTGGCTTCGAACCCGTGACCTGTGCTGCCCTCTGCAGAGATGTAGGAGGTTGCTTGAAGGAATTAACTATCTATGACCTAGAACTACCCTAAAACTGACTAAGATTGTATAACAGTGTTATGTGAATAAAACCTCCATTTCCCAAAACTGAGATCGTTCTCCGGCTTTCCTGTCCGAATTAAAGCGAATGCGGCAGAAAGTCGAAAAGCATGTAAATGAATAGTGGTGCTTCCATATGTCTGAATGCAAATGCGAATGCGAATGCAGCAAATGGATCGCCCCATGGACCAATCGGTGCGGCATGCGAATGCGAATACTGTTGCGTTTGCCATAGAAAACAATACTGTTCCTTCACAAATTTGGAGGAAAACTGCAAAAAATATTGGGGGGTTGGCATATATCTACGCCGCATATATCTATGCCACATATACAACATTCAGTGATTTTCAAAAATAATTGAGCTTGATTTAATGGATTTTACCTGTTAGTATATTGAATTTTAAATAAAATGACACTTCATTTGTGAAAATCGCTCTAATATTAAAGAAGATATAGACTTTTTAAAGTTGTTACTCTAAAGATCAAACAAAATCGCTGATTGCCGCATGCCGCATGCCCCATGGGTATAGAATCAACCAAATCGCATGCTGCATTCGCATTCGCATGCCGCATACCGCGTATAAGGAATCTTAGCTTAATTGCCTTAAAGGGACCAGCTATAGCTCGCTGGGACACTGCGCGTACTCCGACAAATGCTCTCCAAGCACAATCTTGTTTAGTTTTTATGTTTAAATGAACCAAGTATGTGTGGGGAGAGTATGGGACCAGGGCACTGCTAGTCTGAACTGCAATGGCAGTTTGTTGTCTTCAAAATGGCCGCCCCCATAGGCGGCGGCCATTTGCAATGCAAAAGCTGCGCTGTGATTGGCTGAAATTGTGCCGGCAACAGGCTCACACAGTAACAAGATTTGCTGGTTCCCAGTATGGCTCAGCTGGTGCCCGGCAGTGTTAGGGACCGATTACGCCAAAATCTATTGAATGCGATCATATTTAACAGAATTACATACTAAAATAATGAAATTTAATTAAATTAACCTTAAATTCCAAGCGATATTAACGTAACAGCTCGATCAGCGTCGAATCGCCGAGTGTAAACAAAACAGTGGCTCGAGTGACCCGAGTTGAATAATCGATTACACCCGAATATACAAATCGCCGCCGGCACATTCCCGAGTTCGTTTGTTTACCACGCGGCGGATAGCTGGCGACTTTAAGGGTACATTCCTTACACGCGGTATGCGGTATGCGGTATGCGGTATGCGGTATGCGGTATGCGAATGCGAATGCGACAAAAAATCGAAACGCCTTGAAACCTATGGGCTGCATTCCTTACATGCGGTATGCGAATGCGAATGCGAATGCGAATGCATTTTCCGATCGGTCCATGTAGCGATCGGTGCGGCATGCGGAATGCGGCACGCAGGGTGCGAATAGAAACCTGAGTCTGATGTGCCCATTAGTTTAACACGAGGAGAGGCGACTGAGCATTACGGAATGGCCTAGAGGGGTGCCGTGTACATAGTGATTAGTGTATGCTTATAAGGGGGATGGAGGCGGGAAGGTAAGAAAGCCGTGAGGGGAAGAGAGAGGAGGGGAGAAAGCCGAGGGGAGGACGTTTTGCTGTAATTATACGTCCTGAAATATATAGGAATTACTGTGACATATTTATAATTACACTTGTGTTAAAATACTATGTTAAAATAGATGTACAAATATATAGGAATTGCTGTGACATGCCGCATGCCGCATGCCGCATGTAAGGAATGCTGCCATTCACATACCGCATGCCACATGCCGCATACCGCATACCGCATGTAAGGAATGCCCGCATTGGGAGTGAAACGCACCACAGGTAAAACACTGAGCAACACACACAGACATTTACATCTATGTCCAAATCGCTGTAGGTAATTACTATAGATACCAGCCTATTACTTATGATTAAATCCACCACTATTTGCATATTTACTATTGTATATGTGTTTGAAAATATGTGTATATATGTCGTGGGTGTGATGAAAATGGGAAATATTGCTCCTAGAGCAGGACTCGAACCCACATCTCTTTGCATTCCAGGCCAGTGTGCTAACCATTACACCACATAGGCTCCCTGATATCAACACCCTACCCATGCCTACCTGTCTATGCGGCTTCTTGCCTGAGAGGTCAGTGCAGACCACTACACTCGTCCCCCTGGAATTGCAAGTCTTTTAATGCTTACAATTACATACATACAGGCAATGCAACACACTTACATACACAGGGTAGGTTCAACAACTATACAGCGTGTAGCTTGTACAGGATCCTTGTCACGGCACCAGTGTAATGGGTGTGATGAAAATGGGAAATATTGTGCCTAGAGCAGGACTCGAACCCACATCTCTTTGCATTCCATCCCAGTGTTCTAACCAATACACCACCTAGGCTCCCTGATATCAACACACTACCCACGCCTACCTGTCTATGCAGCTCCTTGCCTGAGAGGTCAGTGCAGACCACTACATATATATATATGTATATATTAGAAAAAAGGGAAGAATGACCAAATGTTTAAAGAAAATGCATATTCACGGAATGCAAGATACTTTTATTGAACTGGAATTGTATGCAGTTACTACTACAGCTGATATTTCATTTATAATAGATATAATATTTTTATTATCCAACAGGATTTGCATGCAGTTACTATTAGAACTAATAGTTTCATGTATGTATCAAGGCATTGTACTGTACGGATGGAAGACAAGTGCTATGACACTGACAAGAGATATTATTCAATGAATAAAATACCTTTAGTAAAAAAGAAGACAGACTGGGGAACAAGTCGAACGCGCACTTAATTACATGCTTCTACTGGTGCGCGTTCATTCGTTGCATGCTGTTTGTTTACAGTCCAAACATTTACAGACGACATGGTCTCTGTTTATGATCAACTCCCAGAGCCAAACCGTCCTTCGCGACCATTATTAGGGCATAGACCACCTTAAATGACGTCAAATATCACCTGCCATACCCGCTAGGGATATAAAGAACATATCTCGACCACCCTTAAAGTTACATAATCCCATGGTTTTGAGTTTTTACTTAAAAAAAATAATAACCCCCCCTAGTAAGTTGATCATTGTAATGTAATGTTACTTTACTTTAATATAACTTTCATTTTAACGGGTTACTTTTAGAAATATTTAAAGTAAAAACATGCAAAATTGATTTTAGTGTGGACATCGAAAATGTAGGATATAAGTTTTATGTGCGGTATAAACTACTTATGCTAATATTAGTCATCTATGCATTTATCCCTCTTTGTTATCATTCTATTCTTGTCGCTATCTACTACTCATGTAACCTCCTTTGATAGACTCCTTTGTAGTTGGGTTTACTGGAGGTTGGGGCGCAGGCTGGAGAGCTGGAGATCTGCTTCCAAGCAACTCCTCTAATTCCCCTCTTTCCCTCCTGCCCGTATGCATGATGCGGGGGTAGCGCTCTACCTCTCGGGGTAGTAGGGATTTCCGGGGTAGTGGCGAAAAGTTGCTATGCATGTGTCCGGGGTAAGGTTACCCCTGGGGGGTAAAAGTTGGGTAAGCTACCCCTACCCAGTAGCAGGTATAAGGCTGGGGGTAGTGACCGACTCGGGCCAAATCTATTGAATGTGATCATATTTAACAGAATTACATACGCAATAAGTGAAATTTTATCAATTTAACCCTAAATTCGAACCGGTATTAAGGCTACCGCCACATTGGCGGCGATATTAATAGTTATATTTTCGAATTGACGAACGTACAGTAAACAAACCGCCTCCGCCGCTGGCCCTGTCACACTACGACGTTTCTCACCGGCGACCCGTCAGCGTTGAAAATAAAATTAAAGCGTTGAGTCTCTGTCTCTGTCTGTGTCTCTGTGTGTGTCTCTGTGTGTGTCTCTGTCTCTGTCTGTCTCTGTGTCTCTGTGTCTGTCTCTGTATGTGTCTCTGTATGTGTCTCTGTCTGTGTCTCTGTCTGTGTCTCTGTGTCTGTGTCTGTGTGTCTGTGTCTGTGTCTCTGTGTCTGTCTCTGTACGTGTCTCTGTATGTGTTTCTGTCTGTGTCTCTGTATGTGTCTCTGTGTCTGTCTCTGTATGTGTCTCTGTCTGTGTCTGTGTTTCTGTCTGTGTCTCTGTGTCTGTCTCTGTATGTGTCTCTGTCTGTGTCTCTGTATGTGTCTCTGTCTGTGTCTATGTCTGTGTCTCTGTGTCTGTCTCTGTATATGTCTCTGTCTGTGTCTGTGTCTCTGTCTGTGTCTGTCTCTGTATGTGTCTCTGTCTGTGTCTCTGTCTGTGTCTCTGTGTCTGTCTCTGTATGTGTCTCTGTTTGTGTCTCTGTGTCTCTGTCTGTGTCTTTGTCTGCGTCTCCGTGTATGTGTCTCTGTTTGTGTCTGTGTCTGTGTCTCTGTCTGTGTGTGTGTCTCTGTGTATGTCTCTGTATGTGTCTCTGTATGTGTCTCCGTATGTGTTTATGTCTGTGTCTATGTGTCTCTGTATGTGTCTCTGTCTGTGGCTGTGTCTCTGTGTCTGTCTCTGTCTGTGTCTCTGTCTGTGTCTCTGTCTGTGTCTCCGTCTGTCTGTGTCTGTGCCTCGCCTCTGTCTCTCTCTGAGACACAGAGACACACACACAGACACACACAGAGACACATAGACACACACACAGATACACAGAGACATGCACACATACACAGAGACACACACAGAGACACAAATACACACACAGAGACACACACACAGACACAGAGAGACAGGCAGACAGAGACACAGAGACACAGAGACATACACAGACACCGAGACACACACTTAGAGACACAGACACACAGAGACACACACAGACACAGATACACACACAGACAAAGAGACACAGAGACAAACACAGAGACACATACATAGACACAGACACATACACAGACAGAGACACATACACAGACACTCAGAGACACACACACACAGACACATACAGAGACACAGACACATACACATACAGAGACAGACACAGAGACACAGAGAGAGACACAGACACACAGACAGCGACACATATAGAGACACATACAGAGACAGACACAGAGACACAGACAGAGACAGAGACACAGACACAGACAGAGACACATGCAGAGACAGACACAGAGACACAGACAGAGACAGAGACACGGAGACACAGACAGAGACTCAGACACATACAGAGACAGACACAGAGACACAGAGAGAGACACAGAGACATAGACAGAGACACAGACAGAGACACATATAGAGACATACACAGAGACACAGAGAGAGACACAGACACAGAGACACAGACAGAGACACAGACAGAGAGAGACACAGACAGAGAGACACATACAGAGACACATACAGAGACAGACACAGAGAGAGACACAGACACAGACACACAGACACAGACGTTTCGCCAAAAAAGGACACACGTCTCCGCGCATTGGAGAGAAACGTCGTAGTGTGACAGGGGTATATGGAACGCTACGTCGAGGCGGCGGCGGCGATTTGTTTACTTTACGTTCGTCGATTCGAAAATTTAACTATTAATATCGCCGCCAATGCGGCGGTAGCCTTAAGGAGGGTTCGAATTTAGGGTTAAATTGATCAAAGTTCACTTATTGTGTATGTAATTCTGTTAAATATGATAGCATTTAATATATTTGAGCCTAATATATGGCTACAAACGCAGAGGGATTTCCCAAATCTAAAAATAACTGCTAGGGTACCTACCTCGTCGCCGATTTGGCTTCATGCATACCCCATGACCCATTTCCTACCCTCGGCGATAGCTACCCCGAACTCGGTCCTTACCCTCGGGGGCGATAACTTACTCGTCATGCATACGGAGGTGGTGCCCCACTTCCATACTATCTACCCATTCAGCCTCCGATTTTCATCATAGCAGTATAGCACTCAGAGTTCAATATACCGTACATTGTTGGAAGGGAAGGTGAATGGCAGCAGAGGGAGAGGGAGACCAAGAACATCATGGTTTACAAATATTTCACAGTGGACAGGCTTGAATTATTCACAGTCTATCAGAACAGCACACCATCGGGACAAGTGGAGAACCATTGCATCCAACCCTCGACTAGAGGACGGAACTATTGATTGATTGAGTATAGCACAAGGACCACCAAATTACCTCAAATGTTCAATGAGTGCATAATATACAAGTCTTTGGCTAAACCAAACACTGGGTATTTTCGTCAGACTAATCAGCTCTAAACCGCGAAATATGGGAGTAAGTCTCCGTGTTTAAAGTGCTATTATTACATTTGTATATGTCTTAAGGGCAGGTAACACCTCCAATTTCGAGACACACCTCCAATTTAGTCCTGATATGACCTTGGATGTTGCTAGGTGTAGGACGTAAGAAAACTGTCCTCCCATTGTGCGTAGATTATGCTAATTGCTGGACCCGGATGTTCTTCCTTCTCCAGAGGCGTAGTACCGAGGTAATATACGTATAGCTCTAAGTTGCTTTCCTACTCCGTTGTTCAAATTAAGCTTCTTTTCTTGGAATTGCGTGCGCAAACTCTGTCAGTGTTTGTTAAGGTGACACGCTCAAACACTGTTTGGATCTGATAGCACTGACTCCTCTGTAATAAACGAGATCACCGTTCCGACTGCGCATGCGCTGAAAATGGCGTTGGCAGAAAAGTAAATGCGTCTGGCCATTGAGTTTGCCGATACGTGTAGGGCAAAACTTCGATTTGATTCAAAATGAATAGAAATACATAGCAATTTGGCATAAACATGTATGCACACATGCAATATAATGATCTGATGAATATAGCTAAGACAAAACTAGCCATAGTTTAACATTTTGAGCTAAGAAACATACAATTCCACACAAAACAATCAGTCACTTTAAGGCTGATATCCACATCACCATTATTAATTCTTGTACTAAATATTAACATGCCAAATGTGTCAACATACACTTGTTTCAGAGAAATATATAACCAATATCTGATTAACCCTACTCATTTTCTAGTTCTAAGTTGTCATTAACCATAGGATATAAATAAAAACATTAATACAATAAGTAAAACTGACTCTGGCTATGGCTCTAAGACTAGTCTGAGTACCCAGATTTGTCTAAATCTAAATTGCACATGGCATAAGATGTGCTAATTATATTGATGTAAATGCAATGCTGGATAAAAGATTTGTATCTCAATTTATTATATATATTTTTTTATTTGGTATTCTATTTTTCAAACAAGAGCTGAGATGAGCTGAAACTAGCACATTTCATAGCTGCACCCAGTGTATTAGCATGTGCCATGTGCTTCACGTGGGTTTGTAGTCTATACGGCCTACCGCAACAACAACAACAAAAACACCCACATAGAATTTATTTGAAAAAAAAAATAATATATATATAGAGAGAGAGAGAGAGAGCGAGACGGAGAGAAAGGGGAGACGAAGGGAGGAAGGGGGAGAGGAGAGAGGGGGAGACAGGTAGAGAGGGAGAGAGGGAAATAGGAGAAGGGGTAGAATAAGGGACAGGGGGGGGGGGGGGGGGAGAGGGACCGGGGCAATGGGGCGAGGCGGTTGGGGGGGGGGGGGGGGAAGAGAGGTGGATGAACAAAGAAGGGGAGGGGAAGGAGGAAGAGTTAACCAGAGAGAGAGAGGGCTGGGGGTGTGTGGAAAAAGAGAGTGGGACAGGAAGAGACAGACAGAGAAAGGGGGAGAGAGGTGATATCAGAGAGAGAGAGAGAGAGAGGGGGGGGGGGGCGGAGGGAGATACAGAAATGGAGAGAAAGAGAGGAAAAGATAGAATAACATTAGAATATAATGCTGATTCATTCCCACGTGGCCTCCGGGTGGTCAGGTTATGTGAGGTGTGCCGAGTAATAGGCTGCATCCCTTCACACTCCGCGCTGATACCCAGTCAGCCACCACTCAGGCCCCTGGCCATGCCAGCGTACGTCGGCGGTGGGGTAGATAAAAGATTCACCCCGTACTTCCAGTATAGGGGTGAAAACCAACCAATTAGAAAAGCTGGCGAAGAATGTCGACATAGTGGGTTAATTAACCGAGCTGGTAAATTCTTAATTTAAGAAGCACAATATATTCTTTATGAAGCACAATATATTCATCTTGTCTTTTTGCATTCTCTCCAATTTCACCAACTCTGTGTTGATATAAGTAACCATTTGACACTGGTGCCAGGCATTCTACTTCCCGTTCCATACTAAAGCTATTTTCGCCCGTATTTAGACTACATTGTCGTTCACCCCTATACTGGAAGTATGGGTGAATCTTTTATCTAACGGTGGGGATGATTGGTTGGCTTATGGTTTTTTACGTCCTGGCAACAGCTAAGGTCATATCAGGACGGGTACCGACTTGTGACAGTGCACACTCATGGCGACATTATAGTACTTCCCCACTGGGAGACCAGGGTGCCAGGAACGTGACCCGATATCGCACTCAGTCACATTATCCTGGCATTGAGCCAACCACTCCTTGCCCTATCCTAATAACGCCGAGCGTCTGGCTAGGATGCGACACTTATAATTTTTTATAGTCATTGATTTGACTCGACCAGGATTTGAACCCAAGGACTCGAATCCCACGATCTACCAGAATGGGAGACGGACTCGCAACTCATTTGGCCATTCTATTCACACTATTCACGCGTGACCTACTTCGGCAATAGAACGAGGTTGAGTACGTGTCTGGTATTGGAAATGGCCTTAAGACACTACTGTGTGCCGATGTGTATGAACTACTACAGAAATTAAAGGAGTAAAATTTGAAGATATTCACTTTTGAAACTATCATATTCATTTTTACATACCTTTTTTCTATCTATTGGTCAATTTTCATGAAGATTGAGTAATGATCAGATGCATTTCAGTAGGCGATGTCAACAAAGTTGCTCACCCTGGTTGCCAATCTTTTCTTAAATTCAAAATTGCATAACTTTGTTAATATATATATATTTTAACCCTTTTAAAGCTTTTATTAATTTGTAATTACTAAGACTAGTGGTTTAACTGTGTTACACAGATAACTATGCTGACTGTGATGCATGGTACATGATACCACCATAACTATGCAGACTTGAAGTTGACAGTCACATTGTAGTTAAAGAATGGGAAAATCACCATGCAAGCGTCACCCAATCTTCGGGAACATTGGCCAATAGATAGAACACAGGTATGCAAAGATGAATATGGTAGTTTAAAAAATGAATACCATCAAATTTGAGTGATTTCAAGAGGTATTGGTCGACGAAAAAGTATTCGCGTCACTTTTCATGCAGGGGCGCCTCGCAGATGCGTACTTGGCCTCGGTATGGTTTTAACATGGCCGCGGCGTGAATAGTGTCAATTGTCACACTGACTGGTTGTAGGCCGGTGTGGCGTTTTCAGCCGTGTGCCGTGTTCAGCCGTGTGCATAGACTCAAACTCAAGGCATTGTCAATGGTCGTGAGCAATCTTCATACAGAAAATACAGAAAAAGTGAAATATCTCTAAAACCACACCACCTATTAACAAATTGCTTGGTACACATATAGAAAACATCTTTACCAAAAAGATTATATTACATTTATAAGGTTAGTGTTCTTGATTTCTATTAATTTTTAATAAAACTAATGTTGTGCACTGCGCGTACCGTCAAACTCAAGCCATTGTCAATGGTGGTGAGCAATCTTCATACAGAAAATCAAGGAAAAGTGAAATATCTCTAAAACCACACCACCTAGAAACAAATCGCTTGGTACACATATAGAAAACATCTTTACCAAAAACATTATATTAAATTTATACGGTTTAGTGACTCGTGACCATTGACAATGCCTTGAGTTTGAGTATATGCACACGGCTGAACACGGCACACGACTGAAAACGCCACACCGGTTGGTTGGTGACGGGTGTTCCACCGGTGCGTAATCGTACGCGTTATCTGTTTTATGACGTCATAATGCGCGTAAAGCGATCCCGAAGCCAAGTGGCTATAATGAAACATTCCAACAACCCACACAATGAGTGAGTGGCTTGATTGTTTGGTGGTTATTTTACACCGTGTCGGCAGCAACAACCATATCAACTTGTGAGTGAATGAATGTGTTTTACGTCCCAGCAACATCTGAGGTGATTGTATGAGGACGGATGACAGGGGAGGGGTGATGATTGTTATTATTTTATAAGACTAGGTGGCGGGAGGGGACGCTACTAAAAGTAGATATGGAATCTTACAAACATCGCACTAAACAATCAAGTTGTACAGGCGGTTGGATTTGATTTTTTTTTGCCTTTGAAGTTTGAGATAAATGTATTATCTTGACTAATATCACTTACTCTACTAGATTTTCGAGTAAATTCGGTACAAGTGACTAAGATATTTGAAGTGAAAGCATGTCAAATAATTCTGGCGAGCACGCCAACATTCCTGTGGTTCAAAACAAAGTTGTGACCCAGATTCCCATCTCGCCATAGTCACGTGATACACTGGCCTACTAATAAGGACATACTGAAATTTGACAAATTAAAGGCCCTGTCACATTACGGCGTATGGCGGGAGCGTATTGAAAACCTACGTAGGTCCTGCACGTGCCAGCCTATGATGACATTTGGTGACCTTTCGGGTGGTTTTGAGCGTATGTGGAACCTACGAGGAGCGTACGAGGAGCATATGAGGAGCGTATGGGAGCGTGCTGTGACATTTTTTGACAGTATGGGCCATACGCCCTCATAGGTCGCGTTTTTTTTGAGCATGCACAAAAAAAATTGGACGGACGGATTTATGAAAGCGTATGGCGGCGTATGCCTCATACGCTTCACATACGCCGGCATCTGGCGGCATCTGGCGGCGTATGAGTAGCATATGAGTAGCGTATGCGTAGCGTATGAGTAGCGTATACGGCGTATGCCGACGTATATGACGTAACACGCTTACGCCGCCATACGCTCCCGCAAAAAACCCTAATGTGACAGCCCCTTAAGCTACACGTGGTATTTGGAATGAGGGCAAGACAAACCAGAGTTCATAAGATGAGCCTGTTAAAAATGTGTAGGCCATAATATTATGCATTTTCCCGGCTGTGTGGCTTCCTCAAAGTAGTTTGGCAAAAGGCATCGCGTCATAAATTTACTTATTGTTCCTTGTATGTATGAAGCCTCCAAATCATTAGCGAGTACACCAGTATCTTATATATATACATATATATACACATACATATGTAACAAACTAAGATACTGGTGCACTTAGTAATGATTTGGAGCTTCATACAAGGAACAATAATATATGTGCTAAAAAATCTATTAATAATTATGGGAATATAAACATCCCTTCTCTACATTAATTATTATCTATTATCCTACTGTCATAGGAGTTAGTTCCTGCTTCTGTCACTCCGACGCCACCTGCGAGTGGCTAATGGCCTCCCTGATAGTGATACCGCTGCATCTGGTCACTATACCGTCTCCAGACCTGCGCAAATGGTCAGATTTGAATTATGTGTATGTTACAGTAAGATTGTGTAATCAGGGATTTCACGAAATCCCTGATTACAACTTTCAGGGACTAAAACTTTCAGGGATTTCATGAAATCCCTAAAATGTCTAGGGATTTCGCATAATCACTGAAATGATGCTCCAGTTATTTCGAAATCCCTGAATGTGGTTTACTACACCTAGGAATCAAACAAAACAGGCAGCAGTATGTGTAGGGCCTAATTTATGTGCAGATCATTATACTAATGCATGATATTTTGCAGTGAACTTTATTCATCACTTATTATACACCATAAATGATTATCATGATTAAATAATGATGTATTGGGCAACCTCTGGTTTTTGCCAGTGGGGTTTGGACCTCCTCACTCATATCTTGATGTCTGCTCCAGTTGCTTCTTTTAAGCATTCAGCAAGTTGGGGGCTTTAATCCAACAACAAAAACTGTAGAATGGCCTGACCTCACTGGTTTGTGTCCAGGCAGCGAATCACCATTTGAACCTGGCAGGCAGTTGACACGTCAAAGGCTGGAGGAGTAAAGTGTGCTAGTTGGTGGCAGTAGACACCGGTTTGGGTTTAAAGCAGTATTAATGTATAAGAATAATGTCAGGTGGCACCATCATAATGAACATATTGACCTTTTGCCAGAATTTTTGTAATGGCTGAACGTGGATAACCTGTGGTGTTTGAACAGCGGGGTTTGAACAGCCTCATTCACATCTTGTTGTTTGCTCATTTTATGGCTTCTTTTAGGTATTTCGATAGGTTGGGGCTTTGAATCAAACAACAAATACTGTAGAATGGTCTGACCATTTGTTTTCATGTCCAGGTGGCAAGTGACCGTTTGAAGCGAGGAGGCAGTTGTGACATAAGTGGCTGGAGGAGTAAAATAGTGCTAAGTGGCAGCAGTAGTCACAGGTCTGAGTTCAAAGATGGTGAGCGGCCATCTTAATGTATAGGAATAATGCCAGGTGGCGGGGCGGCATCAGTGTCAGTTCATAATGAGTGTATGGTACTCCGATCGAATCATTGCCACATTGAGAATTGCCCATGTTAATAATGACATGTACATTTATCAAATATATATTTTGCAGTATTTAGCAAATCTCTCAACACTAGCAATTACATTGAATGCATTACAATGTATGGTGAATTTGGCAATGTTATGGAAGTGTGTTGTCGATTGATTGCACACACAGTGGGTCTGTTTTAGTCGGCAACCGGTTCAGCAACCATAGCACCATTGTTGCTGCTCGATGACCACTAGGCGACTGTAACACCTGACTCCCAATGTCACATTCACCATAATGCCCATCCTCAAACTCACCCAAACTCACAGCCTCACACTCACCCTAACTTCCACCCTCACACTCACCCTGATACCCACCCTGACTGCCACCATGACACTCACCCAGCTAACTCACCCTAACACTCACCCTAACTCCCACACTTATCCTATCTCTCGCCCCCACACTCACACTCATCATAGCACCTACCCTCACTCCCAGCTCACACTCACCATAATACCTACTCTCACACTCACCCTAACTCACACCCTCACACTAACACTTAGCCTGACTCCCATCCTCAGATTCACCCTGACTGCCACCCTCACACTCACCCTCACACTCACCCTAACTCACACCCACACACTCATCCTAACATATACCCTGACTCCCACCCTCACACTCACCCTAACTTCCACCCTCACACTCACACAAATACCCACCCTGACTCCCACCATCACACTCACCCTAACTTCCACCCTTACACTCACCCAAATACCCACTCTCACTCCCACCATCACACTCACCCTAATTCCTACACATCTAACCTGACTCCCACCCTAACACTCATCCTAACTTCTACGCTCACACTCACCCGAATACCCATCCTGACTCCAACCATCACACTCATTCTAACAGTCAAACTCACACCTGACTGGTCAACGATCGATCACCGACCAGTTGGTCACCAATCACCAACCAAACGTTTTCCCGCCTTCTTTTTCTTTGGTCACAAGGTTGTTGGCTTTTGGTCACAAAGTGGTTGCAAAATGGTCACAACCCATAGTATGACTGAGACCTCAATCAATCAATAGTTCCATCCTCTAGTCGAGGGTTGGATACAATGGTTCTCCACTTGTCCCGATGTTGTGCTGTTCTGATAGACTGTGAATAATTCAAGCCTGTCCACTGTGAAATATTTGTAAACCATGATGTTCTTGGTCTCCCTCTCCCTCTGCTGCCATTCACCTTCCTTCCAACAATGTACGGTATATTGAACTCTGACGAATGATGTGGCCAAAATAAATAAGTTTCTTTGTCTGTATAGTGGCAAACAAGCTATTCTTATTTTTAATTTTTCTGAGAACTTCTTTGTTGGTGATCTTCTTTGTCCATGATATTTTCATCATCCTTCGATAAGTCCATATCTCAAATGCTGCTAAACGTTTGTACATTTTCTTAGAGATTGTCCATGTCTCTGCCCCATACATAGAGTAGACCACACATAACACTGAAGAATACTGAGACCTAACTAACTACTATAACAACTGGTCAAATATAGATCAAAACAAGTAAGAGCTTTTGGTTAAGCTTGAATTCTTCATCATAATACGATGTAATTTCAGTTGTATAATAATTACAGAAAGTATATTTCTCTAAATCCCTGAAGGTTTTAGGGATTTCGCGAAATCCCTAATTACACAATCTTACTGTAACATATGCACATATGTATCGAACTAAGATACTGGTGCACTCACTATGTATATTATATTAGAGGGGAATATATATATATATATATATATGTATATATATATATATATATATATATATAGCCAGAATCTTGGTTGAGAAAATAATGCTTTGATCGGACTATGCAGCGTTAATGGAATTTCCTATAGGGGGAGAAGTGACGCTAGTGTCGCCATTTGCGGGCGAGACGGCTGTAAGTCTACTCAAGGCTCGGTCATATACACATTAGTGGACGTAGTTGAATGTAGTGGAGGCTAACGTAGTTCAACATAGTTCAACATAGTTTAACGTAGTGCAACATACCAGCATCCATACTTCTCCATGATGAGAACATGATAAGAACGTGTGTGGGCCGTGAGTTCCGATTTAAGCTTTGGACATGTTCAAAAGAGAGGTACATTTGAGGCAGACGTAACCTCCATGATGATAATGTACTCTAGAGTACTCTAGCATATTCTAGCATACTTCTTAGTGTACTCTAGCATACTCTAGCACACTCTAGCATACTCTAGCGTACCCTAGCGTACTTTGACCCACGCAAAACCGTGGCCGTTCTGACGTGGTCACATAGCCGTTAGTGGACGAAGTTGAACGTAGTTGAACATAGTGGAGGGTAACGTAGTTGAACGTAGTTGGACGTACCGGGCTCCGTACCATAACATACCGGGATCCGTACCATAATTACGAAGGAGGAGGCGGAATGGGTTAAATCAGTCTTCATCGAGCATAAAAACATTTGGTATCATTCACATGTCATTTCAGGGAGCAGTAGTAGAAGTACGGAGTGGAGAGGGGTTTGATTTCGAATCTTGGGTCCGTGACCGCGTTTTGACGGGAAGTCTGCAGCCGGGTCTCTAAGGCTAGTTCGGAATGCCCCCAGCTCTGCCAATTTGGATTTCCACCGCTGTGTGTAACTTACAGCGTCATCAAAGGCTGGTTGCTCTCATACGATGTCTATGTGGTGTGGGAGGTTAAAAATCCCTTGGGTCAGTAAAAGTGTAGGCTTGGGCTTTCTATCGACCAGCAGTGGAATGAGGAAGACCAGTCGTCTATGACTGAAATTTCCCCTGCTTAAACAACTAATGGACCACAAAAAAAAAAAAAAAAAATGAATAGGGTTTTATATCGTAGGAACATCTGTCAGGCTTGATATGACCTTAGATGTTACTAGGACGAAAAACATTAACAAACAAAAAGAATCTGAAGTAGTATCAAGATCGGTTTCGACTCAAAACAAAGGTATCATCTTTAGTTGAAGTTTCAAAGTCCGATGGTTTGAAGTTTCTAAATATATCATTTTCTGAGATAAATATATTAGCTTGATCGTTAAAATCTATCTTACACGAGCTTGAAGTAACTTTGATCTAACATTGCTAACTTTGGAGATATTTGGAGTGTAAACATGCTAAATTAATTTGTGCATGCCTGCCAAAACTCTGACCCCATAGACTTCAACGGTAACATGTTCAATTTATTTAACCTAGTATTCCCTACCGTGTAGCAACAAACACTTAATAAGTGCACCCATATTTAAGTTGCATATGTAGGTTTAAATCTAGATAAGAGTTTTGCTTGAACAAATTTGATGTTTTTATCGGACTACGTAACTTTAAAATGATACAAGCAATTGTACCATTTTCCAAATATGTTATATGCCCTAGCCTACGTCAATGAGGATAATCATTAATGCTAGGTACACACCTACCGTTTTTCCGCACCCACCTACCGTATTCGATCTAAAATTGCCCAAAAGTCTTGAGGTGTGCACTCCCCTAGCACACCTACCGATTGCGATTCGCGACTTAAAAATCAATTTTAGGGCTAAAGGTGCTTCCTTACGATTGCGATTCGCGATTCGAAAAATGAATCGGCCCGTTTTCAGTTTTAAGCGGGTCGGGTCGGGGCGCGAGTTTTAGTGCACGATTCGTAAACGGTAGGTGTGTACCTAGCATTAGGCCGAATGACACTAATACTAATAGCCACAACTTGACCACAGAGACGCTCAGACCTTTGAGGGACACTAAATAACTCATAGAGCTTGTTTCAGGCTATGCAAATTGTAATTGGTCGTATTTAATCATAATGAGATGGACTGTTTTCGGATCCGCCTGGGGAATAACGAGGTAACTCTGCAGTTGCTACAAACCTCGGGGCTGCCTCCGGTTTATTCTGCCAAGGTCAGAGGTGAAGTGCACTAAATGCATTGCTGCAGGGGTGGGTGGCGACTAGCTGTGGGTGGAGCAGTCCGCCGTAGGGACTGCCCTTTTGGCGTGCTGCCACCTCCCAGTAATCGGCGTAGTCGAGACAGTCACTGTGTGGCAGTGGGGCTTTTTTTCTTTCTTGAAGATTTATACTGCCTATCATGGATAAGTCTGAATAGACTTGTTTTCACCATTAGACACTTTGTCGATAGAAAGCCCGAGCCTACACTTTTACCGACCCAAGGGATTTTTAACCTCCCACACCACATAGACATGGTATGAGAGCAACTGGCCTTTGATGACACTGTAAGTTATACACAGCGGTGGGAATCCAAATTGGCAGAGGTGGGGGCACAGGGAATTGAACCACCAACCTTCAGATTAGGAGTCTAACCTAGAAAAAGTCAGACACTCTAACCACTCCGCCACAGAGAACTACAGTACAACCCCGTTAATCCAAGCTCGGTGAAACCAAACGATCGGTTAAACCGAACTTTTTTTGGCGGCCCGGCAAAATACTACCATTTATCATATAAAAAAGTTGGTTAAACCAAAGTCGGTTTATCCAACTATCCGTTAATCCAAACAAAATTGTCAGGCCCCAGGCCACTTCCGGTATGATTGAACCAAACTTTCATGTGGTTATAAGGAGACTTTTTTATATGATCAATTGTAGTATTTCACCGGGCCGCCGAAAAAAGTTTGGATTAACCGATCGTTTGGTTTAACTGAGCTTCGTTTAACTGGGTTATGCTGTATATACATAAAAAACAATAATCAAAGTGTCCACATATATTGTATATTGCATATTACATTCATAATGCACCTGCATTTTTGCCAAAGCCAAGTCAACGTCGAAACCAAAGCTTGGTTTAACCAATGATCGGTTAATCCAAACAAATTTCTAGGGTCCCTTCAAGTTTGGTTTAACGGGGTTATACTGTACTATGCTACTTGTGAATAAGTGGGTTGGTTGTTGGAGTTTTGCGTACTGGCAACATCTAAGGTCAGATCAGGATGGGTAGCGACTTGTGACAGTGCACACTCGTGGTGACTTTGACTTGGAAATCAGGCCGCCAGCACCATAATCTGATATCCCGGTCAGTCAGATTATCCTGACACTGACCCAGGCAGTCCTTGCCCAATCCGAATAATGCTGAAGGCCAAGCTAGTAAGCGACAGGAATACATTTTTACATCGTTCGTTACTATTGCTATTCGATGTCATACTCTGTATCTGGCCCTCTCTTTATATGACTGGTGTCGCCACCACCGGCACGAATCCTAACCGGGGGCGCTCTACTGTGTCATTCACGCCCGTTGTATATTTACACACACAGAGGTTAATCTGGCATTATTAATATGTGAACACATATGCAGTGAGCAAATTCTATGCACAAGGGCACATACATAAAGAGGTTTTTTTCTGTCCCTCCCTCCTGCCAAGAATTGGACCAGATGGGATGGCCGAATGAGTTGAGCGTCCGTCTCCCGTTTTGGTAGGTCATGGGATTCGAACCCACATATAGTAACCCTGGTTGAGTCAAACCAATGATATACAAATTTATACTTGTCACTTCCCAGCCAGGCACTCGGCATTATTAGGACTGGTTGGCTCAGTGTCAGGATAATGTCACTGAGTGGGATAGCAGGTCATGGTGCTGGCAGCCTGGTTCCCCTGTGGGGCAGCAGTATAAAGTCACCATGAGTGACACTGTCACAAGTCGGTACCTGTCCTGATATCAGCTTAGATGGCCCCAGGATGTAAAACTCCAACACCCAACCTACCAAGAAGCAACACACAAAAGCTTGCACACTTTCAAACACAGCTGGTGTCAAGTTTTATAGACACTGAAAACAATAATTTCCTTATTGCTTCTATTTGCTCACGATGAGTCAAAGTGTGAATGTTTGAAACCGGACGGTGGTTTACCTGTGACGTAGTTTCACCCGCCGTTCTCAGACACAATCAGAATTCAACTTCAATTTTAAATACTTACAAGTATATCATAGCATCGTCAATGGTAACGGGATACCCGATCCAACGCTGGTATAATAGTATTAATACAGGGTTCATATATCCAAAGACCCTATAATACTAAGACATAAGACACTCCCTATCTCTCCCATGGTAATGTAAATTTCGCAGTGCCACCTTGTGGTGGGTTTGATCAACCCGGTTGCTGGTTGGTTTCACATGTAAACACATACAATTATATCACACATGAGATAGGTAAGTATGAATGCACATCAATATGAAATTGCTATGAACAAATGCACATCATCATCAGCATCATCATTAGCATCGCCATCATCACACATCTTTCACATTCATATATACATTTATACATATATTATAGCACCGTTTAACCAAGAGAACAGCCAGCGCACCTAGTGGTGGGTCTGATCATGTTGATTACACAGTACAGGCTGAGTGAGCCGTCTTAGTATTATAGGGTCTTTGATATATCATATGAATTGTGTGAACATTCGTATTTGATTATGTTTGTCAGCACTGGCTAAGCGATCTTTAAAGATTTGCTGAATTAGTTATTACAACAATAAATATGTAGTAGGCTGCACTGACCTCTCAGGCATAGACAGGTAGGCATGGGTAGTGTGGTGATATCATGGAGCCTAGGTGGTGTAATGGTTAGCACACTGGCCCGGAATGCAAAGAGATCTGGGTTCGAGTCCTGCTCTAGGCGCAATATTTCCCATTTGCATCACCCCCATGACATTGGCGCCATGACCATGATCCTGTACAAGCTATGTGCTGTATAGTTGTTGAACCTACCCTGTGTATGTATGTGTAAGTGTATTGCCTGTATCTATGTAATTGTAAGCATTATAAGACTTACAATTCCAGGGGGACGAGTGTAGTAGGCTGCACTGACCTCTCAGGTGAATAACCACATAGACAGGTAGACGTGGGTAGTGTGGTGATATCAGGGAGCCTAGGTGGTGTAATGGTTAGCACACTGGCCTGGAATGCAAAGAGATGTGGGTTCGAGTCCTGCTCTAGGCGCAATATTTCCCATTTGCATCACCCCCACGACACTGGCGCCATGACCATGATCCTGTACAAGCTATGCGCTGTATAGTTGTTGAACTTACCCTGTGTATGTATGTGTAAGTGCATTGTCTGTATGTATGTAATTGTAAGCATTATAAGACTTACAATTCCAGGGGGACGAGTGTAGTAGGTTGCACTGACCTCTCAGGAAAATAACCACATAGACAGGTAGGCGTGGGTAGTGTGGTGATATCAGGGAGCCTAGGTGGTCTAATGGTTAGCACACGGGCACGGAATGCAAAGAGACGTGGGTCCGACATCTGCTCTAGGAACAATATTTCCCATTTTCATCACCCCCATGACACATACATAATTTTTTGAACTCGTAAGGTTGTTAAAAAATCAATCCTTAAATAGGAATATGTTGCTTAAAATGGTTGAACCTCATTCTACAAAGGAGATTGAACGATCACAGTTATTGCTCGGGTTATTAGTGTGCACCATTTATGTGGGGGTTATGGGTCACTTTAGTTATATTCTACATGTTACAAAATTTGAACGGTTCAGGTGCAAAAACTGACAAGTCCATTTTAATTGTTTTCTGTCAAATATAATTGATTGAACTTTCCAGTTAAAGTCTATCAATTTCATATTGATTAGGGCATTGTCGATGTTGCTCGCAACATGGGTAATCGGACAAGGCGGAGTCGGATACCTATTCAATGGTCGCTGGCGCCATCTGTACTTGAACCTTAACATTAAATATATAGATTGACTTTTACCCCGCCTAGCAGGTCTTTTGTAACTATGCCGAGTAACCACAGCGAAAGCTGGCGGATTTGAATATGTAGATTAGATACGACGTCAGCAGCTGAAATCTATTACGCAGTTATGAAAACTTGATGTAGTCGTGACGTTTTCAGGCCCGGGAGCCGCTATATAAGGCACGCAATACTGGAACTCTGCCACTACGATTTGGCGGCGGACGGCGATGGAGCTTTTACTCTGCCATCCTGCCCACCCCACAATAAGAGACTAGAACTATAGGGTTAAAGCATCTGGAGGCCTTCTCTCATTATACTCAAGCATGTACGATTGTCATTTTGTTCATTAAAAAAGTCCAAATATATACCATTTCCTAACAGGACGAGGAGTGGGCAACTGGTTGGCACTGGTGTCCTCATTGAAATACCTCATGTGTCCCATGACAGGTACATCATGCGAGCAAGAGCCATGTTATAAGCTCAAGCCCCTTGCGCTCCCAAGGTAGGTCCTTTGATCAGGAGCTAAGGGTGAGGTAACCCTAACAGAAAACCTCGAGTGCTGAATTCAGAGGTAGCAGGCCGCAAGGCGCACCCTAACAAACCATGGTACCACGCATACACAGCCATATAGAGCTGCTTGAACCATCACTCACTGAGGGAAGAGATATGGCCAGCTCCCACTGACTTGCAGGAGAAGCTGTACGGGGCTGCAGATGTGCTACAAAGGACTGTCAATTTTATTATGAGAACTGGGCTCCAAGTGTAATTGAAGGCGAAGTATACCATTTATCCGTGTTCACGTTGTCTTCATATGTAGTCGCATTAGGGCGTATGTTAGCGGGCGCCTTCCTGCGCAAAACACAGATATTGCTTACTTCTTTGGAGGAACTTGGCGAAAGGTGGCGCAAAGCTATGTGCCAGGCTCCATAACAGTTCGACCACGTGGGTGTGGCTAGTCACTGAGGTATTGTGATTTCGGCCTGGATGGCATTTGTCGGTTTTTGTGCTCGAACCCTTCAATTTCTACCTTCAAGTGGCGACACAGTAAAACGGAGTATCCCAATACAGTATAACCCCGTTAAACCAAACGATCGGTTAATCCAAGCTTGTTTCGGCATCCCGCCAAAATACTACCATTTATCATATAAAAAAAGTTGGTTAAACCAAAGTCGGTTAATCCAAAATAGGTTAATCCAAACAGAAATGTCGGCCCCAGGCCACTTTCGGTACAGTTAAACCAAACTTTCATGTGGCTTTAAGGTCATCTGAGACTTTTTTTATATGATAAATGGTAGTATTTTGCCAGGTCGCTGAAAAAAGTTTGGATTAACCGATTTAACTGAGGTTGGTTTAATGGAGTTAAACTGTATATACATAAAAAAACAATAATCATAGTGTCCACATACATTGTACATTCATAATGCACTCCCGTTTTTGCCAAAGCCAAGTCAAAGTCAAAGCTCAGTTAAACCATTGATCGGTTAATCCAAACAAATATCTAGGGTCCCTTCAAGTTTGGTTTAACGGGGTTATACTGCAACAGGTCTACACATAGCGTGACAGCTGCGTTGTTTTGCGTTATTCTCTAGTGGGTGAAACCTACGTGGGCTTGTTTTGTGTATGTTTATTTTTCATTTTAAAACTTTGGTTTTTATTTGTATTTTGAATACAGCGTTACGTCCTTTTAAACAACATCGCACATCCTTAGCTCTAGCAATTTTAAACTTTGACTATGAGTCTAAGAAATATAAATATGTTAAGTAGAAATAAAGGTGGTAAGAAATATAAATAAAAGTATCTCATCGCACTAAGAAGAAATGTGGAATGAACATGAGTATTATGCATTTATTGAAAGCTGCAGAATCCAATGAAAGCATCACAGGCAATCAACGACCTTATCAGCTACTACTGTGTGATAAGATAACTCCACCACTAACTGCTGGCCAGCATTGAAAACAAGCCCCAGTACTCAAGCTTATATACTATGGACAGTATAAACACAGCCTCAAGTAAAAAGAATCACATTTTCACAACCAAACACATCGATTTTACGCTACATATCCAACTTAGGAACCATTGCATTCTGTTGCCAGCGACCCAGTCTCCCTGTGGGGCAGCACTAATAAGTCGACATGAGTGTGGACTGTCACAGGATGTTGCCACTAACAAAGCAAACAGTACACTCAGCACTTCAAACCCATCTTTAGGTTTTGATGAATTTATTTGTTGGTTGGTTGTTGGAGTTTTACATCCTGACAACATCTAAGATCATATCAGGATGGGTACCGACTTGTGACAGTGCGCACTTAGTGCGACTGTATAGTGCTGCCCCATTGGGAAATCAGGCCACCTGCACCATGATCCGATATCCCACTCAGTCACATTATCCTGACACTGAGCTAATCAATCTTTGCCCTATCCTATTAATCCCGAACGCCAAGCTAGGAAGTGACAAGTATCAATGTTGTAAGTCACTGCTTTGACTCGACCCGGAATCGAACCCTGCGCTCTGCCGATTCAGCCACCGTGTCCGCTCCGATGCGTTCTGTAAATATATGTTGCCGCATAGAAGGAGTAGGCTCCTACTAAATCATTTTAAAGTTGATAAATATATTAGATCGATCACTAGTATCTACTTTACATTAGTTCAAAGTTACTTTAATTTTAAATGGTAAACTTTTTAGATATTTTGAGTGCAAACATGGAAAATTAGTTTTGGCAGGCTTGCCAAAACTCTGACACCATAGACTTCTGCAGTAACGGGTTCTGTTAAATTGACTCGGTATTGCCTTCTACGCAGAAACAAATGTTTAATAAGTGCATCAGTATATAAGTTAGATATGTAAAATAAAATCTAGAAAATTGGCTTGGTTTTGAAAATTTGATATTTCATCAGACTATGCAGCTTTAAATTGGCTCAGTATTCCCTTCTATATGACAAGAAATGCTTAATAAGTTGCAGAATCAAATCTAGATAATTGTTTTGGTTTTGAAAATTTGATATTTCATCAGACTATGCAGCTTTTAGCGAACCTGCCACAGAGGAAGCCTAGGATGTCCTGCATTTAGATTCAAATGCCCAAATTTAATATGAATGTGTTCACCTCTAATATCCATATACATGTATATACAATTTTAAAAACATTAACGCAAGTTCTTTCAAAGTAAAGTAAGGCACATTGAAATGATGAGTAAAACATATTTCTCTAAGCAAAATAGCAGACGCCCAAAGCCAGACGATTTATGCGAAACTGCGCTATACTGAATAACTAGGTCACCTGTCCCAGATCCAGGACAGTCGAGGTCCTTATTATGTCTTCTTTTATTATCTGAGCACGTCACCGCCCAAACTTTATCACCGCTTTTATAAACCACTAGAGGGCGCCGTAAAGAATAAGTGCTTGGACCTTCCACTGCTTACTAAATTAATTCAAACAAAAATCACAACAAAAACAGCGCGTCGCCTTCCGCCATACATTTCAAATTGCAATATATATCATTTCAGCGGCACAGTTGTTGAAAGCAACGGCCGTCGAGGCGTGAGTAAGCAGGTGGCGCCACGTGCTCAGGTCATGAGGCAGTAGTAGATGACGTAATGAGTAGGTGACCAGCCGATGACTTATTGGCTGGGGAGTAGATGAATCTTCCGGCTCATTATACTCGTATAATGTCTTATACAGCATATATATATGTATATATATATATATAAAAAGTTGGCCCCTGGTAATACAGAATAACAAAACGACGCCATCCCGCTCGCGTCTGAGCGCGACCCGACCGTCTGAGCGGGTCTGGCAGCAGTAGTGACCAGACGCAGCTGGTATCAGGGCGGTCAGGAGCCACACACAGGAGGCAGACTAGTGGAGGATGAGGGAACTAGACTAGGTAGCAGCAGTGGCAGTACTAACTCAATGACTCTAGTACAGTAGGAGTAACTAATAACATGGCAGAACAGGTGTAGTAACTAATATAGGGAAAGGTAGTTGGTCGTGTCCTTGTTTATATTCCCATAATAGATTATAGAGCACATATATATGAGTCAGCCTCACGAAAATGGGCCAATTGGTGGTTTATTTAAGATGTCGGCTTCACAATTCTTAAAGTGTCGTGCATTTATTAGTTTTTTTATTAAATTATCCTAGAAACAAATAAGATTGTTGTATTTTCTCTACCTTTACATTCAGGATAAATTTAAGGACTTTGCAACACCTCTGTCAATGCTAAACTATAAGTATGCCGATCGACGCCGACATCCAATGATCGATGACGACAACTCCCCCAATTGGCCTCTTTTCGTGATCCTGACTCATATATATATATATATATATATATATATATATATATATATATATATATATATATATATATATATATGTATGTATATCATTCGAAGAAGGGAAGCAGGAGACCAATGTGGGAGTAAGAGGGGTATTTTATTTTTGTCTAAGGACAATGAGGGGACAGTCAGTCGACATCGTCCAGGTCGAGGGAGCCTTCCCCGATCACCTGCACCTCGGAGGCCGCCCGAGCCGACCCCTACGAAGTAGTCCTTAAAAAGAGGATGGCAGGGTGGGTGTGGTGGTGTGGTTATACACACTAAGTCGACAGTTGCTCTGGTCAACCACAATCTCTACCAGTATTGACTATTTGAATTGGAACTGGGCGCGGTGGCCTAATCGGTAGAGCGCGGGCCTTGCATGCGGAAGGTCGGGAGTTCGGTTCTCGTTCGAGTCAAACCAATGACTTATCAAATTGATACTTGTCACTTCCTAACCTGGCGCTTGGCATTAATAGGATAGGGCAAGGGCCTGTTAGCTTACTGATCAGATAATGTGATGGAGCGGGGTATCGTGTCATGGTGCCGGTGCACTGATTTCCCACTGGGGCAGCACTATAAAGTTGCCATGAGTGCGCACTGTCTCAAGTCGGTACCAATGCTGATATGACCTTAGATGTTGCCAGGATGTAAAACTCCAACAACCAACCAATTTGAATTGTAATTGTGTAGAATCATGATTTATAATCCTTCGGCAACATGCTATTTTTAAGCACGTAGTATGTATGTTCTGGATAGTCAGAAACATGCGGAGCCAGTATAAAATGATTAGTCAGCTAATTCGGTGGTAATTCCTTTCCTGTTCATACGCTACTCATACACTACTCATGCTCCGCGTACGCCGGTGTATGATCCTCGTACGCTAGGGGTTACCAGGCATAGGTTACGCACACGCTCAACTTGCATCACCAGCGTATCTCTAGCATATGTAGCGTACGCATAACCTACGAGTTACGTATGGGAGCAAACGCCTAGCGTATGCACAGCGTATGCACAGCATATTCCAAGCGTATGCCATAAGTCTCGACATTGATCTTGACTCATATGCTACTCATACGCTCATACACTATGCATACGCTATGCATATGCTATGCATACGCTACGCATATGCTATGCATACGCTACGCATATGCTACGCATACGCTACGCATACGCTACGCATATGCTACGCATATGCTATCCATATGCCAATCAAAACCGTCAAAAAATGTCACAGTACGCTCTCATACGCTCCTCATACGCTCCTCGTACGCTCCTCATAGATTCCACATACCCTCAAAACCACCCGAGAGGTCACCAAAGGTCATGATAGGCCAGCACGTGCAGCTTTTCCGTAGGTTTTCAATACACTCCCGCCAGAAGCCGTAATGTGACAGGGCCTTTACTATTATGGGAAGGATAAATAGATTCATTAAAAAAACCACCAGACTAGTTGCGTTCGAAGTGCTGAGTTCGCTTGTTTTGTTTGTTGTGCCAACTTGTGACAGTGCACACTCATGGCAACTTTATAGTGCTGCCCCACAGGTTGACTGGATCGCTAACACCATGATCCGATATCCTACTCAGTCACACTGATTTAGAGGAAACAAGTCCTTGTCATATCCTATTAATTCAGAGTGTCTAGCTGGGGGCAAACAAGTATCACTTTCGTAAATCATTAGGTTTGAGTTATTAGGTTTGACTCGGCCAGGGTTCGAACCCGCGAGCTCCAACATGGGAAAACGAGCGAGCGCTCCTCCCGATTCGGCGATCCCATCGCGATCAGACTCATGCCATAGGTTCCGATATTATTATTACGCAGTTGAAATATGGTCAATTTACCGTTGCGTTGCCAACGTTATATATACATACATATATATATGTCACGGGAGAACCATTGCCAACACTAGCCGACTTTACGCAATGGGATGTTGGGGGGAGTGTATGTGTTTGGAGGGGGGGGGGGGGGCCCAGCATCCATTATTGTTTGGCCCGCCCAAACACCAAAGCTCACACTCCACTCACTTAGAAACCTTTTCCTAGCTCTCACGCCCACATCAAGTAATTGTTCCATGTTAACGAATGAATTGTTTTATATGCATCAATGCTTCAACTAGTGGTATACTCGATTAATACATATTTAACAATCCATCCATTAACATGGAACAAATACAACAAATGCGGGCATGAGAACTAGGGAAAGATTTCTAAGTGAGTGGAGTGTGAGATTTGTGTTTGGGCGGTGCAAACAATAATGCATGCTGGGTAGCGCCCCACCCCCACCCCCACCCCAGCCTCCATCGCATAAAGTCGGCAAGTGTTAGCAATAGTTCTCCCATGACATATTGTTATTAGCTAATGAGTTTGAGTCCATTACACCAGCAGAAATAATGTACTGTCAGGGGAGTGATGAAACTGGGAAATATTGCACCTATAGCAGGCTCCGAAACCAGTGCAGACTACTCTACTCGTACCCGCGGAATTGTTACTAAGCACTCCGTGCTGCACGAAGTAAAAAGTAAAGCTTTGTAACAATTTAATGACGCCTCTAGTGCATATTATTTTTTTATCATCGGCTATTGGACATCAAACATATGGTCATTCTGACATTTTTCTTTGGAGGAAACCTGCTGCCTCCACATAGGCTACTCTTCCGATAAACAGCAAGGGGTCTTTTATATGCACTTTCCCACAGACAGGACAGCACATACCATAACCTTTGATGAACCAGTTATGGACCACTGATTGGAACAGAAAATAGCCCAAACTGCAAATGAATCCACTGAGAAGGATCAACACTCTACCGCCTGAGCTACGTCCCTCGCTGCACTCGGTGCAACACCGCTACAGAAGCTTTGTTTGTCTTCGCTCCGCGCAGAGGACTTAATCAGAGTGACGCTTGCGGCCTCGTTTTGGCAAGCGGAAGTAGCCGGTTTGGCACAGGCCGACTTCCGCTTGGAAAGGAACGCTGAGCCGGAGTCCGGCGGCGCGTTTGATCCGCGCATGCCCCCCGGATGCGGACCGAGTGTTCCCGGTCCGGTCCTCGAGAGTTCGATCCGATGTCGGGCCACCTCCTCGCTGGTTCCCGCGAGAACCACCACCTGGCAAGTGGTGGTCAGCCGCCGTTGCTGGGAGAAGGACTTCTGATTCTACATATCTAACTGGTGCATCTATTAAGCATTTGTTGCCGATTAGAACGGAATACTGAGGCAATTTGATAGAACCGGTTACTGCAGAAACCTATGGAGTTTTAACGTGCTTGCCAAACTAATTTTTTGCATGTTAGCACTTCAAATATCTAAAAAGTTAGCTATTTAAAATAAAAGTTACTTCAAACCAAAGTAAGGTAGATTAGAACAATATATTTAATATATTTATCTCAGAAATTACAGAATCTCAAAACCATCGGACCATGCAACTTTAGATCACAAGAATTGTCTTGAAATTCATTCCAATGTTTATAACCAGGTTGGAGAGCTTACCTCGATCGGGCTATGGTGGTTAAATACCTCATTCGAGCCCCGGTGCAATTTCCAAGGTCGAATTTCATATAGGAATAAGGTGCAGGTTCACAAATATGGTTGTGGAACACTGAGTTTTAGGAGGTTTTCATATTGGAATACATCACTAGAAAGCCAAAAATTATATCTAATTTCCTGACTATTCCTACGACATTTAGTTGGGACCGGACTGAGTAAATTAACAGTGAATATTAGGAAATAATTCAGTAGTTACAACACATGTCTACAGGACAGAACTGGCCATGATAGTACTGTGTTGGTATAGCCATAAATCCTAAACAATAGAGGAAACTCCAGTCAACCATGGGGGTATATGCTGGTCTATGGCCCACTCATATACTTCCACTTGCCACTGGGGGAGGTCCTGTGGGGACTGTTGTACATCATTTAGATATATTTGTTGCATACCAATATATATATATATATATATAGATATATATATGCATAATAAATAATTCACTGTGATTATGCATCTGATGCATTACCAACACAAATATGGCTTGTCTTGCTGGTACAACATTAAGAAAAACCTACCTTAAGTATTATTGTATTTGATTGTTGGTTATCACTTTTTATTTCTATTCGTATTATTTATGGGAAGGCCGGTGCCGGAAGGCCAGCCGATGGGAGGCCAGTAAGCGATGTTCATAAATAACACTGTAATTATGCATCTGGTGCATAATCCCCACAAATATGGCATTTCTTGCTGGTACAGCAACATTAACTTACCTAGTATATTATTGCATTTATTTCATTTATTTTATTGTTGGTTATCACATTTTATTTATATTTATATTATTTGAATTTAGGTCTGGTAGCGGGAGTCTTGGCGCCGGGAGGCCGGGAACCCTGGCACCGGGAATCCCTGCCCCGAAACCCCTAGTATAAATGCTATACATATACATATATATATACATACATATACATACACATACATTAATATACACATACATATATACACATATATATACATACATATACATACACCTACATACATATACATATATCTTAACATACATATACATATATATATACATATATATTACATATACATACATATACATACATACATATACATACATATACATCTATATATGTATATACATATGCAGACATATATACATGACTCTATATATATATGCATATAAATACATATTCTATTTAGAGATGACTGCATCACATATCTTAGAGTGGTACTCCATTTGTCACTGCTAAGTTAATCCATATGTAGTCTGTGTCACTATCAGACTTATTGCAACAATGCAAGAGGCCTAACCTCTGACACTTTCACACTCAGATTTTAACCAAACACTGCCATTACCCTAAATAATATTCCATTTATATTTTATTTATTTTATTTTTGAGTATGCATGTACATGTATACATAGACATACTTTTAAAGGTATATGTATATATGCATATATGCACATACATATGTATGTATTATATATAATATACAATATATAAATAATATTGCAATATCAGGTGAAGAATAACTTACCAGTATTCCTAAATGTAAGGATGACTCTGCCAGACACTTCACAATGATAATCCATTTGCAAGTAGCAAGTTGACTGTTGTGTAGTGTGTGCCTTCAGAAATATGTGTGCGCAGTGCACTGTGGCACATACCCTTATAAACCAAATCCAATCCACTCTCACACCTATTCAAAGGGCATAAGCTCTGACACCTTCACACTCAGTGAGCTCAGCTGCCAGTGGAGGTGCAGCACAGAGAACCATTGGCACCCTGAGGTGTGAAAGCTTTCCTTGGCAGTTTTTGGTTAAAATCTGAGTGTTAAAGTGTCAGAGCTTAGGCCCCTTGCAATAAGTCTGAGAGTGAAACAGACTACACATGGGTTAACTTACCAGTGACAAATGGAGGACCACTCTACAATATATGATGCAGTCATCTCTAAATAGAGTATGTATTCACATATATATATATATATATATATATATATATAATTATATAGTCACATATATAGGTCTCCATATGTATATATGTATACATATGTATATATGTATACATATATGTGAATGGATGTATATATAGACATATATATATATAGGTGCATATGTGATATTTATATATGTATATACACATAGGTATATGTATATTTATATGTATACACATATGTATGTGTATATGTATATGTATATTTATATTTATATCGATATAAAAAAATAATTCCAATAATAATTAAAATAATACGGTAATAATAATGACGGCACCGTGACTCTCATCCTGATGGCGCCGGGACTCTCGGCCTGCCGGCGCCGGGACTCTCGGCGTTCCGGCGCCGGGACTCTCGACGTTCCGGCGCCGGGACTCTCGGCCTGCCGGCGCCGGGACTCTCGGCCTGCCGGCGCCGGGACTCTCGGCCTGCCAGCGCCGGGACTCTTAGCCGGCACCAGGCCTGCCGGCACCGGTTTTCCCTTAAATAATATGAATAGAAATAAAAAATGATAACCAACAATAAAATAAATCAAATACAATAATATTTAAGGTAGGTTTTTCTTAATGTTGTACCAGCAAGACAAGCCATATTTGTGGTGGTAATGCATCAGATGCATAATCACAGTTAATTATTTATTATGCATATATATATTGGTATGCAAAAAATATATCTAAATGATGTACAACAGTACCCACAGGACCTCCCCCAGTGGCAAGTTGAAGTATATGACTGGGCCACACACCAGCATATACCCCCATGGTTGACTGGAGTTTCCTCTATTGTTTAGGATTCATGGCTATACCAACACAGTACTACCATGTGCATTTCTGTCCTGAAGACATGTGTTGTAACTACTGAATTATTTCCTAATATTCATTGTTAATTTACTCGATCCGGTCCCAACTAAATGTCCTATGAATATTCAGGAAATTAGATATAATGTTGTGCTTTCTAGTGATGTATTCTAATATGAAAACAACCCAAAACTCACTGTTCCACAACCATATTTGTGAACCTGCACATTAATCTTATATGAAATTCGACCTTCGAAATTGAACCGGGGCTCGAATTAGGTACTTTAACCATCGTAGCTCAAACGAGGTAAGCTCTCCAACCTGATAACCTAAACTAATGTATCATCATATGTTGCGTTTTGTGGTTTTAGCAGTTTATATTGCCTCCTCCCTTCACGAAGAAGTTTCCTTTGACGGCCATTTTAAAATATAAGGACTGTCCTCTATAACGGGGAGTTAACCAAAAGGCGAAAATTATATTTGCCATTACCAATGTGATTACTATTCATGCTGGTTTGATACTTGTCGCTTCCTAGCCTGGCGCTTGGCATTAATAGGATAGGGCAAGGGCTGGTTAGCTTAGTGATCAGATAATGTGACTGAGTGGGGTATCGTAGCATGGTGCTGGTGCACTGATTTCCCACTGGGGCAGCACTATAAAGTTGCCGTATTTGATCACATTTCTCAATAGGCATGCTACACATTCCTATTCTCTGCTAGAAAAAGAAAGCATAGCTTACCTTTTTAATAATGGAACCGGACGAGTTAGCTAAGTGGATAAAGCGTTTGCTTCTTATGTAGCAAGTCAGGGGAGCGATTTTTGATAGTGTATTCAATTCTTGACTCAGCCAAATTGAAAATTTACAAAAATCTATAATGAGCCGCTGTATTGCTTAATAGGGCAAAGGTTGGTTCGCTCAAGGTCTGGATGATGCGCGAGAAGGAAGACAGAAGGCGGGAGTGGGAACTGAGGTGTTTATTGATTACGCCTCGGGCAATATACACACAAAACAATGAATGAAACATATCAATACATAGGAGAAGATGTACAGGTAGTAAGTCAATGCAATCAAAACATATGGAAGAAATGTATAGTGTCTTGTGAAATAAAGTCAGTTCATGAGGCGGCGAGGGGTGGCCCGAGGAGGGAGTCCTGCGGGTTTATGGTAGGGGGTGCGCCGAGGAGCCCTCCACCAGGGGAAGATAGAGAGGAGAGTTGGGTGGTGGAGGGGAAGAAAGGCAGTCGAGGTGGAGACTTGGAGGCGAATACGAGAGAGGCGCGTCGGCTTTTTTTTTTTTATAGGGAGAAAGTGAGTAGTGGGCAGGAGAGGCTTAAACGCTCAAGGCCGGGGAGGGCGGGTGGAGGAGCGGGCGCGTCCCGCGAGGCGCGAATGCTGGGGTGAGCGCGGGCAGAGGGGGGGGGGGGGGGAGTCGCTCTCCCTTCCCCTCGCATCAACGAAATGCTTCGCATTACTACCGATGCGGCGAGAAGGCAAGACAGAAGGCGGAGTGGTAACTGAGGCTTTATTTGTTACGCCTCGGCCAATAATACACACAAAAACAATGACTGAAACATATCAAAACATATGGAAAAGATATACAGGTAATAGTCTCAATGCAATCAAAACATATGGATAAGATATATAAGGTAGTCATGAAGTGAGTCTATGATGCGGCGCAGGGAAACGGCCCGAGGAGGGAGTCCTGAGGGTCTAAGGAAGGGGGTGCGCCGAAGAGCCCTCCACCAAAACGGAGGAGAGGGCTCGAGGCACGCCCGAGGGGGCGAGGTGGGGCACGTAGGAGTGCACCGCCTCGGAGGTCCAGGTCCCCTGGGCCATGATGTCAGGGAGGGGCACCCCGGCGCGCTGGCAGGCCTGGGCGGCGCCCCGGCGTAGGCTGTGGAGGGTGAAGGCCTCAGGCGCCGGGACGCCCTGAGCCTTGAGGGCGCCCCTCAGGAGTTCGGTGAGGGAGCGCGGATCGAGGGGCCGGCCGGAGGGCATCAGGAGGGCCGGCGCGTCCGAGGCGCGGGCGTCTGGGCGAGGGCGAGCTGCCAGGCCGAGACCGGGCATAGTGGCGATCCGGGGATGGTAGGAATGAAGAGGGCCACCGCGCCCGAGGAGCCGGAGATAGTCTTGGAGCTCCTTATCAGGAGCCGGAGGCCTCCGGGCGCGGGGCGGGCGTCAGCGCGGGTCAGGGTGTGGGGGCCCCCCACCCCTCGGGGCTCGGGGCCAGGAGGTTCGATTGGCGAAGCATGCCGAAGTACCCGAGGAGGAGGGCGGCCCGAGGGACGAGTGAGGCAGGGCCTGCACGGGCGAGGTGGTTGATGGCGAGCGTCAGCTGGTGGGGCGTGAGGGGAGGCGCCTGGCGCGGGACGTGGGTGGAGGAGCGCTCCCCCCCCGGCAGACGTCTTTGGCGAGGCGGGCGTCGAAGCCCGAGGTGAGGCCACCCGCCCCCTCCACCCAGGTCCGGGCCCCCGAGACGGCGTTCTTGACGGAGGCCGGGGCGAGGGCACGGGCGAAGAGGGAGGCGGTGAAGGCGGCGACGTCGAAGGCCAAAGGGGCGAGGGGGTCCACACCTCGGGCAACAGCGAAGCTGACGAAGTCCTCGGCCTGGCGACGGCGGTTCCTCCAGGTCGCCGGGGCGAGTGCTGCGAGCCGGTGGCGGGCGACGTCCTCGATCTCGGCGGGAGGGTAGCCTATAATCCAGGATAAAAGGGGAAAGCGTCATGCGATGCGGCGGCGGGGACGAGCCCGAGGCGGGCCACCTCGCTCCGAACTGTTTCGGCCCAGGGGCCCGTGAGGTGGGCGCGGCTGAGGGCGTCGGCGAGGAGGAGGTCCGCCCCGGGCTTGTGGGTGATGTGAAGCTGAAAGGATCCGGAGGCCGCCAGCAACCAGAGCTCCCGCGCACAGGTCCCGAGGGTGGGGTCTCGGGCGCGTCCCGACTCGAGGGCCGTGGCCGAGGCCATATTATCCGTGTACACTACCACCGTCGCCCCCGCGATGTCTCTCGGGAGGAGAGAGTGGAGGGCGACGACGAGGTTGACCGCCTCGAGTTCGTGGATGGAGGGGAAGCGCGCCCGGAACCCCGAGGAGTACCCTCGGGCGTAGTAGTGCGTGGGGGAGTGGGCGCCGCCGCCGGTGAGACATGAGTCGCACTCGATCACCCACCGTCGGCCTCCGGGGCCCGTTGGAGATTCGTCCATAAGCGGCGAACCACCTCAGATCCCGGAGGGCGTCGTCGGCGAGGGTGACGGTGGCGGCGCCGAAGCAGCTGCGGAGCGCCCCGAGGAGCCGGGCCATGAACTTCCGGCCGGGGAGCGCGCAGCCGCTCACGTGGTTGAGGCGGCCCAGGAGACTGCAGCTGTTGTTTCCCGAGGGTGGGCCGGGCGATGCGAGCGTCGCAGTCGTCGACGAGGGCCTGGATCTTGGCGGGGCCGACCCGGATGGTCATCGTCTCGCTGTCGAGGGCGAACCCTAGCCAGATGAGGCGGACAGCGGGAGGATGGCACTTTCCGGGTGCTACGTCGAGGCCGAGGGCAGCGAAGGCGTCGAAGGCCTGGCACGCCCTCAGGTAGGAGCCCTCGCAACCTATGAAATCGTCGACGTAGACGAGGGCGTGGAAGCCCTCGCGCCGGATGATCCAGGCCACTGCAGTGGTGACGCGAACGCAGGCCGCGCCCGAGGTGCGGCACCCGAAGTGGAGGGCGAGGTCAATGTAGGTGTTGCCGTCGAGGCAGATGCCGAACAAAGGGCAGGAGAGGGGGTCGGCACGGAGCTGGCGGTAGGCCCGGGAGATGTCGGCAGTCCAGACGTAGGCCCCGTGGCCCTGGTCGATGAGGCGGCGGCCTACGTCGGCGACGGAAGGGAGGGTGTATGCGTGGGGTTCCCTGAGGAACTCGCGCCGGGGGATGCCCGAGTTCACGCTCGCCCCCGGGGGGTAGGAGAGGTCGACGATGAGCCGCCTCTTGCCCGAGTCGGCCTTGGGGCGGGTCATCATGGGGGAGACCTGGGTCCACGGGGTAAAGGGGGGGACGGTGAAGGGGCCGATAAGGGCGCCGAGGGCCAGCTCCGTGTCGACAAAGTCTCGGATGTGGGAGAGGTTCTCGGAGGGCTCTCGGTGATTGGAGAAGGAGGGGCGGGGGAGGGTAGAGGCGGAGTAGTTGGCGGGAAAGCCGAACTCGAGGAAGTCGAGGACGGCGGGGTCGGGGTAGTGACGGAGGTGGGTGCGCCATGCGGATATGTGGAGGCCGGAGGGAAGGGGAATGCGGGCGGCCAAAAAATTAGGAAGGCCCGCTTTCCGGAGGGTTGTGTAGGCATGGTTGAATGCCGGGTAGCGGGCCCACGCCTCGCCAGAGGTGTGCGGCCAGGAGGAAAGGAGGGTGGGGCGGTATTGGGAGGGGGTGGGGCCGCAGGAGGGGGCAGCTGGGAGGGTGTCCTGTAGGTGGGGGTTGATGACGTCAACGGTGGGTTCGTCGAGGGGGGGCGGGGGCGGGGTGGCGGTGGGGGGAGGAGGTGCGGTGGGGGGTGAGGGGGGCAGCGAAGTCGTGCTGGGTGGGGGGGGCGGGGGTGGGGGGAGGGGGCGGGTGGCCGGGTTCTGGGTCGGGGGGGCTGAGAAAAGCGGTGTCGCCTAAGGTGAGGTGGAAGTCTGGGTCGATGGTGCTGGTAGACAGCTGGTGTAGGGAGGCGGCAGGGGCCTTATGGGCGGGAGAGGGCTCCCGGGCGGTGGAGGCGGTGCTGGCGGGAGCGGCTCCAGAGCGGACGGCGGGCTTGGCCTCGGGCACGCTGATGGTGCGCGGGGCGGCCTGGTGTGTGGGCAGCTGGGTCGGCCCGAGGAGGGCCGGGGGTCCGAGGCCGGGGGTAGCAACATGGGGGCTGGCTGGGTTGTGGATGTCGGCAGGGCTGGTTTTAGCAGTAGTGGGCCGGTTGAGGGCCTCCGGGCCGGCCGGGGGGCTCCGGCGGACTAAAAATCCGCCGAGGTGGCGGGCATCGCGCGCTCACGGTTGCGCTTGGAGTTACAGACGTCCTCGCTGTGCGCTGTCAACATTTTGCGCACATTGGCGCAATAAGCGCACGTGTGCCGCTGCCTAGCGCCCCCCACGCCGTGGGCCTCCCCCGGGCCGGCCTGGGTGCAGGATGCAGGGTCGCGGTTCCAAGCGTTGCAGGGGGCCCCGTGGAGGTCCCTGCTATAGGTAATCCGGGGCTCGGGCTGGAAGCGGGGCTGTTGGCGGGGTCTGGTGGGGTCTGCGGAGCGGGCGGGGGTGGGTGTGGAGGGCTGCTGGGTGGGGGTGGTGAGGGAATCGACCCTGAGGGCGTTGAGGGCCACAGGGTCGTGCCACCCGTGGGGGAGCCTCCCGTCCGCGATCCAGGAGAATATGGACTCCGAGTAGCGGCGGACGGTAGGCCAGGGGTGGATGAGGATGTCCCTCATGACGGTGAGATGGTGGTGGTGTAGGCCCTGGAGGGAGTGCGCCGGGAAAGAGGGGTGGTTGACCAGGGAGAGGAGGGCGAGGCTGTACTCGTCCTTAATCGCCTCCCCGAGTTTCACCGCCTTACGCCCCGGCCCCCTCTCCACGAGGTCGCAGGGAAAGACGTAGTCAGGGGGAATACCTCGGCGGCGTACGGTGTGCTGCGCCTCGGCGGATGCGAGGATGTCGCGGACTGCGTCGGCCGCGGATGCTGGGGTGTGCTCCGCGGGCTCCGGCCGGTAGGTGGGCGGCGGTGTGGAGCTGGCGTGGACGCGGGTGTACTGTTCATACTGCGGGTGCGGTCCTCCGGGCTGAGTCGCTTGAGGTGGAGGCGGCGGCCGGCTCCCGGGTGCAGCGTGCGCCCGAGGGGCCGGGACGGGGGCAGGCTGTACGCCGGCTCCTGCCGCCGCGCGGGTGCGGGCTCCTCGGGAGCCCCTCGGGCAATCCCCGTCTCGACGGCCTCGACGCGGCTGGTGAGGCGGGTGATGGCCTCGATGAGGAGGGCGATCTCACTGCCGGCGTGGCCCGAGGGTGCTGCGGGCACTGCAGGCGACGTCGGGGCGGTAGAGGGGAGGGATCCCCCCGGAGAGCCCGAGGACGGCCCGGGCGTGGCCATGCCGGAGGTCTTGGATGCTTTCCGGCTCTTCCCCTTTCCGCGTCCGCACATGGTGATGATTGGCAGAGGAGCAGCCATCCGAGAAGTAGAACCGGGCAGGAGAGCCAAAGTAGAAGAAAGGCAGCGAGGTGGAGACTGGAGGCGAATGACTGAGAGAGGCGGCGGGCGGCCTTATAAGGGAGAAAGTGAGTAGTGGCAGGAGAGACGTGAACGCTCAAGGCCGGGGGAGGGCGGGGGTGAGGAGCGGGCGTCGCGCGAGGCGCGAATGCTGGGTGAGCGCAGGCAGAGGGGGGGGGGAGTCCGCTCTATATCGTATCGCTCTCCCTTCCCTCGCATCAAACGAAATGCTTCGCATTACGACCAATGTGACTGAATGTGATATTAGATAGTGATGCAGGCAAAGGATAGTTCGCTCACTGTCTGGATAATGTGACTGGTCTGATATTAGATAGTAATACTCCCCGTCGGACAACGCTATAAAATAGACAGAAAATGAGCACTGTCACAAGTTGTTGCCCGTCCTTATTTCACCTGAGATGTTGCTAGAATGCAAACCCCAATTTATCCACCGAATCTGAAAAAATGCATTACAAGCAAATCCTGTCGACAGGTTTCCCCTTTACTGTTTCTGTGAAGGCATCGTTTGACAGCGCGTAAGGCATTAAGGCTAACTAACAGGAAGTTTCCATGATACTAGAGCTATTCTTAGCAATAGGTGTAAACCTTCCTTGTTTACTCTTCAGTTGACGCCCTTTATTCTCAGGATCCACTAGCAGGAAGTATACTAGCTGTATTTGTTTGTTTGTTGGGGTTTTACGTCCTAGGGTCATATATCTATGGTCATATCAGGACGGGGCACTGACTTGTGACAGTGCACACCCATGGCGACTTTATAGTGCTGGCCCACTGAGAGATCAGGCCGCCAGCACCATGACCCGATATCCCACTCTGACACTGAGCCAACCAGTTCTTGCACTATCCTAATAATGCTGAGCGCCTGATGAGGAAGTGACAAATATCAATTTTTAAGTCATTGGTTCCATGATATACCAAAACGGGAGACGGACGCTCAACTCATTCGGCCATCCCGTCTGGTCGGTGGGCACCTGTGTTTCCTCCTTTTTTTTCACTCTTGACCAGTGTTGACCCTTCTAGTGACCTGGCGTGTTTACAAACCGGAAGTAGGGCGGTTTCGCCTTCCGTTGCCAATCATGCGCGTCAACACAGAAGCATAAATAGAACTGTGGCTTTTATGTTTTACATGTACACAATGCAGACAACAAATGGCCTGTTAAAATGGTGGGAACGGGAGTGCATTAAAGTGGTCTATGAGTTTCTGTCATTTTCTGATATAAATATATTAGGCTGGTCATTATAATTTACATCACTTCAGTTTGAAGTAACTTTTATTTTAAATGGCTAACTTTTGAGATGTTTGAAGTGCAAGCATGCAAAAGTAATTTTGGCAAGCACACCAAAAACTCTGGCACCATAGGCTTCTGTAGTAACAGGTTCTATTAAATTTCCCCAGTATTCCCTTCTAATATATGGCGACAAATATTTAATAAGCGCCCCAGGATCTAAGCTTAGTAGATATGTAGAATAAAATCTAGATAATTATTTTGGTTTTGAAAATTTTCTGTTTTCATCACACTATGGAGCTTTAAATGTCTTGATTGGAATTGATACACCTACGAAGCTTCACTAACATCTGCCCTTCTTGATCAAGACTTACCCTTCATTAAAGGCCATTGTACATTGTAACTGATGTCACACTGATTGCAGGTATGCAGGTATTGCAGGTATTGCAACACCTCAGGGAGTTTGATGCCCCTGCCCTGCAGAGTTGTAAACCACTGCCTTGTGGTACAGGTTCTTGACAGAACCGAAGGCTAAGGGAGCAAACCCTAAACAGAAAACCATGTCACTGTGGCAGCATTCAGGGCGGTTGATGTATGGAACTCCCAACATCTCCCGACCAGCCACTGCACGGACAAATAGTTTTGCGCCTGTCTCGACATGTTCTTGCTGGTGTGAAACCTCTATTTGCTCCCCGAGAGAGTGCCGCTGGTAACTTGCAAAAGCCAGCAGCACTGCAACACTTTTGCAGGCAGCTTTCATGAAATGTAAACCTGAAGCTGAGAGACATTAAGACCGACTCATGGACATCACTCTCACAGCAGAGAGCTAAATGGAGAGCGGCAGTCAAGTAATGAAAGCAGTCTTTGTCGCATCGCGACCGACAGCATGATGACGATGACATTGCACACACATCTTTCTTGATCAAGTCTGACATATGCAACAAAGGCCACCATACAATACACGAGCATGGCTTTATCGTGGTTGATCAGTGACTTCAGTTTCTTGGTTCCTGCTACGTTATCAGTTGGTCCTGTTGACACTGGTCGTGAGTGTGTTATTGGGGTCAGAGTGAAGATATCTGAGCCTACCATGAAAAGTAAAGCTTGTTTTATTTAACGACGCCTCTAGAGCATATTGATGTTTATCATCAGCTATTGGACATCAAACATATGGTCATTGTGACATATTTCTTGGGAGGAAACCCACTGCCGCCGCATAGGCTACTCTTTCCGATAAGCAGCAGGGGGGGTTTTATATGCACTTTCCCACTGACAGGACAGCACATACCACATCCATGGATGAACCAGTTGTGGACCACTGGTTGGAACGGAAAATAGCCCAAGCTGCAAATGGATCCACTGAGATCGATCCGATGACCGACAGCTTCACAGGTGGACACTCTCCCACCTGAGCTATGTCCTGCTTCCCAAGCCTACCGTGAAGCAATTCTGCATATTCAGCAGATTTATTCCCAACACAATGATGACATCAGCACTCAGCAGGCCTCATGTTGGATCTAGACCGACCATTGTGTACGTATACGTACATGACACATATACGCGCCTTCAGTAACGTTTGTTTATTGGGGCTTTACATCCTAGCCACAACTAAGATCATATCTTGACCGGTACTGACTTGTGACAGTGCGCACTCATTGCAATTTTACAATGCTACCTTACTCAGAGACCGGTGTAACGATTTCAACTTCCCCCCTTCTCAAGTTCCCCCCCGGGAATCTGAAAACGTTTTTAACTTCCCTCCAGGGAACTTAAAAACTTTTCAGATTCCTGGGGGGGAACTTAAAAACAGTTTTCAGATTCCTCCCCCTATTTTCAAATTCCCCCCTCCAGGAATACAATTTCAACTTCCCCCTTCCTAAGTTCCCCCCCCCCCCCTGGGAATCTGAAAACGTTCTTTACTTCCCTCCAGGGAAATTAAAAACGTTTTCAAATTCCTGGGGGGGGGGGAATTAAAAACAGTTTTCAGATTCCTCCCCCTATTTTCAAATACCCCCCTACAGGAATACAATTTCAACTTCCCCCCCTTTCCCAAGTTCCCCCCCGGGAATCTGAAAACGTTCTTAACTTCCCTCTGTGGAAATTAAAAACGTTTTCAGATTCCCAGGGGGAAATTAAAAACAGTTTTCAGATTCCTCCCCCTATTTTCAAATTCCCCCTCCGGGAATTTAAACTTGTTTAAAAATAAAGAAAATTCCACAAAAATGTAAAAGTTTTAAAAAGATCGAAAATTTATGAAAAATAGTAATAGTAGTCACCAAAATCTCCCCAAAAAGATTTTTTGTTAATCGAACAATTTCACGCAAAAAATTCACCACAAAAATGTATATTTCATGAAAATAAAGAATTTCACACAAAAATTCTATATTTTTTTAATTATTCAAAAAAGCACAACAAATTGAAAAGTTAAACAAATCGAAAATTTCATGGAAAATTATAAATTTCCAGACAATTTCCAGAAAAATAACGAATTTAACGAAAAATATTAAAGTTCACGAAAAATCTAATATTTCACGAAATTTCACAAAATAAGAGATTTTTGTATGTCTGTGTGTGTATGTCAGTCCGTAGTTCATTTTTATTTTATTTAAGATGGTGTGGGTTATAATCCCCGGGGGGAGGGGAAGTTAAAACGAGGGAGGGAACTTGAAAACGTTTTCAAATTCCCCTGGGAGGAATTTGAGAACGTTTTCAAGTTCCCGGGGGGGAACTTGAATATGGGGGGAATTTGAAATCTTTACACCGGGGCACTGGCACCGTGACCTAATATCCCACTCACTTACATTATCCTGATATTGAGCTAACCAGTCCTTGTCTTATTTCATTAATGTTGAGTGCCAAGCTAGGTAGCAACGCATATCTGTATGTATATCAATGCATATCTACCTATAAATATATATTACTATCTATATATATTTAAACTATATGTCTATATAGATCTATATATGTCTATGTATATATATTTGTATTATATATGTATGTATCTATTTATATCCATATATATATTTATGTATCTACGCATCTACGTATCTACACATTGCTACGCATCTAGACAGATAGACAAATAGATAAATAGATATACAGATAAACATATGGTATATTAACCTGTGATATATTTTATTTAGATATTTCCTGGAATAGTCGCTCCCATAAAATGATGCCCCAATTACACTACTTCTAAAATGTTCGAGTACCACTCTGGCCAAAATTGTCCCCTTCATTTGCCTAGAACCTCCTCCCCTTCCCCCTCCGCCCTCCCTCCCCCCTCCCTCCCCTCCTCCCCTCTCTCTCTCTCTTCAGCCCTCCCTGACCCCTTCCCTCCTGACAAAGTTATACATGTCAAGTAACCCCTCTTCTCTCCGAACAGACAAACTGCCTTCATATGGTGAGTAAAATGAAGGAGCGTATCACTAGTCCAGTGGTCATGGAACTGCGATGTAAATAATTATCTGCGCAGAACGCATGCGCCGTGACCAGTCTGGGTTATAACAAATAACAAATAAAGAAAGAAAGTTAGCACCTCGGCGTCCAGGGCCCGTCTGGCACTAGTAAACACGGATCCGCCTTTTTTCTCACATCCTATTTTCAGCGAATGCTAGCTATCCCCTGCATGGCGATGACAACATAAACACGTATGCATGCAGAATGACTGCATGGGGCCAGGTTTGTTTTTGTTGTTGTTGTATTACGTCCTCTCAACATAAAAGGTCATATCAGGACGGGGCATGGAGAGGTGGTCATTCGATCCTACTCTAGGCGATTTATTTCCCATTTTCACCATCTCCCCCCCCCCCCCCCCATGACACTGGTTGCCGTGACCATGATCCTATACAAGCTACACGCTGTATGGTTGTTGAACCTACCTTGTGTATGTATATCAAGTGCATTGCCTGTATGTATGTATGTATGTATGTATGTATGTATGTATGTATGTAGTCTGCACAGACCTCTCAGGCAAGGAGCCACATAGACAGTTAGGCGTGGGTAGGGTGGTGACATCGAGGAGCATTGGTGGTGTAATGGTTAGCACACTGACCCAGAATGCAGAGATGTGGGTACGATTCCAGCTCTAGGCGCAGTATTTCCCATTTTCATCACCCCCCCCCCCCACGACACTGTCCTCATGAAGCAGCACTATAAAGACATCATGATTGCACACTATTATTTAATCTATGCAATTACAAAGACAAGGCACACTTGTGAAGACAGCATGTTTATAATTCTTGGTTGGTTGTTGGAGTTTTAAGACCTGGCAACATCTAAGGTCATATCAGGACGGGTACCGACTTGTCATAGCGACTTTATAGTGCTGCCTCACTGGGAAATCAGGCTGCCAGCACCATGACCCGATATCCTACTCAGTCACATTATCCTGACACTGAGCTAACCAGTCCTTCCCCTGTCCTATTAATGCCGAGCACCAGGCTAGGAAGCGACAAGTATCAATTTTATAAGTCATTGGTTTGACTCGACTCGGCATCACTATGATAGGGAAAGGACTGGTTAGTTCATTATCAGGATAATGTGACTGAGTGGGAAATCGGGTCATGCTGCCAGCGGCCTGATTTCTCAGTGGAGCAGCACTCTAAAGTCATCATGTATGTTTGTTTGTTGTTTTACATCCTAGCAACATCTACGGTCATACCAGGACGGGTTCTGACTTGTGACAGTGCACATTTATGGTGCCTTTATAGTGCTTCCCCGCTGGGAGACCAGGCAGCCTGCGCCATGACCTGATATCCCACTCAGCCACATTATCCTGACACTGAGCCAACCAGTCCTTGCCCTATCCTAATAATGGCGAGCGTCTGGCTAGGAAGCGACAACTATCAATTTTTACCCATGGGTTCGGATCCCCCAATCTCCCAAAACAGGAGACGGATGCTCAACTCATTCGGCCATCTTGTCTGGTAAAGTCACCATAAGTGCGCACTATCACAAGTCGATACCTTAGATGAAACCAGGACGTATAACTCCAACAACCAACCAACCAACAACTCTTATCAGTGGCTTACACAGCTTAACCGCGGAACTATGTCGATGGTATCACCTTTTTCCCCATGGGCTCTGCTAATTTCTTTTTTCAACAGATGATTTCAGAGATGTTTTCCATTGGATAAACTGCACTTTTTTTTCTCTCCTTTTCTCGCTCATTTTTGTTTTGAGTGACAGATCCATGGAACGGTCTCCCAGACCAAGTAGTTGAAGCACCAACAGTAGAAGCATTTGAGAGAAGGCTGGATAGACATTGGAGAGGACACCCACAATTATACGACTTCAGTGCAATGTCGACCTACATATGTGTGCAAAGAAATAGTTCTTTTTTTTTGCCATAATGAGCTGGCATTAGAGGCCCAATAGGGCCTATCAGCCAGAAGAGGATCTGTAAGTTAATCTGTAAGTTAATGAAGCTTGGGAGGTCGAATGAAATCTAAATAAGTGTTCCCGTTCTTATGTGACCACAAATGTTGCTCGGACAAAAAGCCTCAACAAACAACAAATAAGTTCTTTGGTTTCGAATATGCGAAGCTTTCATCGGACTATGCGCTTTAAAGTAGTGTCTTCACTGACCTCAGCAGGTAACACATAGCAGTAGCGTGGGGATGTGTGTACAGGGCTAGTGGTGTTTGTAGCCACTGGCCGGATGCAAAGTAGTGTGGGTCGAGTCCACTCTAGGCACAAATTTCATTTGCATCACCCATGACATGGTTGCCGTGAGCAGGATCCTGTACAAGCTTTGCGCTGTATGGTGTGAACCTACCTGTGTATGATGTGTTAGTGCATTGCCTGTATGTATGTAATTGTAAGCATTAAAGACTTACATTCCAGGGGGACGAGTGTAGTGGTCTGCACTGACCCTCAGGCAAGTAACCACAGACAGGAGGCGTGGGAGTGTGTGATATCAGGCCTAGGTGGTGTAATGGTTAGCACACTGGCCGGAATGCAAAGAGATGTGGGTTCGAGTCCACTCTAGGCCAATATTTCCCATTTTCATCACCCCCACGACACTGTTGCCGTGATCAGGATCCTGTACAAGCTTTGCGCTGTATGGTTGTTGAACCTACCCTGTGTATGTATGTGTTAGTGCATTGCCTGTATGTATGTAATTGTAAGCATTACAAGACTTACAATTCCAGGGGGACGAGTGTAGTGGTCTGCACTGACCTCTCAGGCAAGTAACCACAGAGACAGGTAGGCGTGGGGAGTGTGTTGATATCAGGGAGCCTAGGTGGTGTAATGGTTAGCACACTGGCCCGGAATGCAAAGAGATGTGGGTTCGAGTCCCGCTCTAGGCGCAATATTTCCCATTTTCATCACCCCCACGACACTGGTTGCCGTGATCAGGATCCTGTACAAGCTTTGCGCTGTATGGTTGTTGAACCTACCCTGTGTATGTATGTGTTAGTGCATTGCCTGTATGTATGTAATTGTAAGCATTACAAGACTTACAATTCCAGGGGGACGAGTGTAGTGGTCTGCACTGACCTCTCAGGCAAGTAACCACATAGACAGGTAGGCGTGGGGAGTGTGTTGATATCAGGGAGCCTAGGTGGTGTAATGGTTAGCACACTGGCCCGGAATGCAAAGAGATGTGGGTTCGAGTCCCGCTCTAGGCACAATATTTCCCATTTTCATCACCCCCACGACAGTTGCATAGTCCGATGAAGCATCACATTTTCAAAACCAAAGCAATTATCTAGAATTGATTCTACATACCCAACTTAGATTCTTGTGGACTTATTAACTATTTGGTGCTGCATAGAATGGAATTTAATAGAACCTTTTTACTGTTAAAGCCTATGGTGTCAGAGTTTTGGCGTGCTTGCCGAAACTAATTTAACATGTTTGCACTTCAAATATCTCAAAAGTTAGCCATTTAAAATAAAGGTTACTTCAAATTAAAGTAATGTAGATTATAGCGATTAACATAATATATTTATCTCAGAAAAATGACAGAAACTCAAAACCATCAGACCTTTGTTTGTTTGTTTAACGACCCCCCAGTACAAAAAGTAGACATCGGCTAGTGGGGGCAAAACCATCGAACTATGCAACTTTAAGTAGTGGCAATTTCAATCCCGGAGAAGTTGTCTTCATTATTGCTTACTACATACAAACACAGTCCCGGTGTGGTGTGCTCAGCCGTGACCCGTGCTCAGCCATGTCATTAGACTCAAACTCAAGGCATTGTCAATGGTCGTGAGTAATCTTCATACAGAAAATACAGAACAAGTGAAATATCTCTAAAACCACACCACCTATTAACAAATCACTTGGTACACATATAGAAAACATCTTCACCAAAAAGATTATATTAAATTTATAAGGTTAGGGTTCTTGATTTCTATTAATTTTGATTAAAACTAATGTTTTGCACTGTGCGTACCATCAAACTCAAGGCATTGTCAATGGTGGTGAGCAATTTTCATACAGAAAATCCAGGAAAAGTGAAATAGCTCTAAAACCACATGACCTAGAAACAAATCGCTTGGTACACATATAGAATACATCTTTACCAAAAACAGTATATTAAATTTATAAGGTTAGTGACTCACGACCATTGACAATGCCTTGAGTTTGAGTCTAACGACACGGCTGAGCACGGGTCATGGCTGAGCACGCCACACCAGACCCAGCCTGCCATGGTTACCATGGTACCAAACTATACACAATGCCATGGTTTGGCCATATATGGGCATGTCCTAATTTCTCGAGAACGAGGCCACATCCGGTTATAGGTAAACAAAGACTGATAGCCTTGAGTTTGCCGGAACGCACAGTGCAAAGCATTAGTTTTATTCAAAATTAAAAGAAATCCAGAACCCTAACCGTATCAATTTAATATAATCTTTTTGGTAAACATGTTTTCTATGTGTATTCCAATTAGTTTGTTTCTAGGTGGTGTAGTTTTAGAGATATTTAACGTTTTCTGTATGAAGATTGCTCACTGCCATTGACAATGCATTGAGTTTGCCGGTACGCGCAGTGCAAAACGTCAGTTTTATTCAAAATTAATAGAAATCCAGAACCCTAACCATATCAATTTAATATAATCCTTTTTGGTAAACATGTTTTCTGTGTGTATTCCAATTACTTTGTTTCTTGGTGGTGTGGTTTTAGAGATATTTAACTTTTTCTGTATGAAGAATGCTCGCTGCCACACTGGCGATACTGCCAGGCCCATTGACAATTCCACATGCGTTTGTTTACCTGCGAACAGGAATTAGGTCAAGATGGACGCCAAACCATGGCATGGTGTATAGTAGATAAAGGATTCACCCGGTACTCGCAGTACACAGGTGAATACCAACCCTATATAAAAACGGTCGAAAAAGCGGGTTAATGAATTGAGAGCCTAATTTCACAATCTAAGAAGCAACAATTATTCTTTACATATGTCTTATTGATAGCCCGCTACCTTTGAGTTGAAAAATATAATATAATATCTAGTTTAATAAGATTTAAAAGTGAAATCGATGGTGTTCTGTGGCTGCCATCTTGTCTTTTTGCATTCTCTCCCATTTCACCAACTCTGTTCTGATATAAGTAACCATTTGACACTGGTACCAGGCAGTCTACTTCTTGTTCCATACTAACGCTATTTTCGCCCGTATTTATATAAGGCTGGTCTTCACCCGTGTACTACAAGTACCGGGTGAATCTTTTATCTAGGTGTATAGTATCAAGTCAGAAAATCTGTTATTCCAACACTGCGAAAGCCATGACAGTGTGTGTAGTTCTGTCGCATCCGCTACCGGTAAGACCTAATCATTGAGGATTAGTAAATTATTGAATAAATCGATCAATCAATCAAGTAAGCATCACATATCCTGTCCCATTTATTCCCTAGCGCGATTTAGCTAAAACGTAGATAAAACATTCACCCTATACTTGCAGTAGGGGTCAATGACAACGTAGTCTAAATACGAGCGAAAATTGCTTTAATATGGAACAGGAAGTAGAATTCCTGGTTCCAGTATCAGATAGTTACTTATAATATTATATTGGTACAGAGTTGGTGAAATGGGTGAGAATGCGAAAGACACGATGGCAACCAACGAATGTTGTCGATTTCACTACATGTTTTATTATATTTTTCAACTCAAAAGTAGCGGCGGGTAAATGTGAAGATGTATATATATCAAGAATATATTTTGTTTCTTTGATAAAGAAGTGATGTGCTTATTTCATTCACCCAGCCGTTCACCAGTTTTTCTAATGGGTTGTTTTTCACACCTACTGCAAGTACGGGATGAATCTTTTATTTATCTTACACAATACATACCTAAATCAAGCAATGTATTACCACAATATGTTACGAATAGTGATGCGCTATAAATATCAGTATTGTTTGATGATCAAGGCAGAAATATAGTGTTTACTTTTATGGTTTTAAACTAGTGAGTTCAAGTGGATGTTTTGTTGTACATAGATGTAATATTCTAGAATAACAGTAATTGAAAAAATCATTCTACTGCTCTGAATAAACGTTGAGTTGTGAATTGTGAATAGGTGAGTGAGCGGGTCAATGAGTGATTGAATGAGTGAGTGAATGTCACAACTCGTCCTCATATGACCTTAGATGTTGTCAGGACATGGAACTCCAACGACCAGTGAACCTTTGTGTAAAAAAATGAAGGCCAGTACAACCAAGCTAGCCTATTTAACAAGAGTAGACCCAACCAGCGCGGGCTGGTTGAGTCTTTCTCGTCGACTAACTACTATGCTTATGCTGGTGCAATGTGTTCGGCGGTTGTGGTGAAATTGCTATGACACAGGTCGGGCGATGACAACATACACTTTCGGTCGTTCCGAGAAGTGAGACGCGATAAGACTCGCTGATTACCGGCCTGCGGGAAGGAGGACGCGTCTGTTTGAAGGCCGGTCTCCATAAGTGTTTGTGTAAGCTTCAGCGTAGGTGTGATCGGTAGGTTCATTGTTGGAGTTTACCGTCCTGGCAACATCTAAGGTCATATAAGGATGGGTACCGACTTGTGACAGTGTGCACTCATGGCGAATTGATAGTGCTGCCCCACTGGGACACTATGATGCCGGTATCATGGCCTGATATCCCACTCAGACACATTATCCTAACAGTCCTTGCCCTATCCTAATAATGCCAACTGCCTGGCCAGGAAGTGACAAGTGTAAATTTGGTAAGTCATTGGTTTGATTCGACCGGGAATTGAACTCCTGATCTTCCGCACGGGAGGCCTGCGCTCTACCGATTCGGCCACCGCGTCCGGCTCCGATAAGTGTTTGTGAAAGGTTCTGTACAGGTATGAGGCGGATTGCTAATTATCCGGCTCGCAGTCAACCAGGGGCGATTGGCTGGGTAAATAAAGCCGCTATCAGATAAAGCTGCGTTTGGTTGATGACGGCATACAGCCGAGTGATCGCCTGTGTCGACATGTCGCCACCAGAATTCACACCGAGCTCTTCTGACAGCTATTTGTTTTGTTTGTTTGAGGTTTGTGTCCTGGCTACATCTAAGTTCATATCAGGACGGGTAGCCTACCGACTTGTGACACAGAACCCTGGTTGAGTCAAAACAATGACCTACAAATGTATATGTGTCGCTTCCGAGCCAGACGCTCGACATTATTAGGATAGGACAACGACTGATTGGCTCAGTGTCAAGATAATGTGATTGAGCGGCTTGGTCTCCCAGTGGAGCAGCACTATAACATCGCCTTGAATGCACACTATCACAAGTCAGTACCCATACAAGGTATGCAGGTATAGCAATACCTCAGGGAGTTTGACGCCCCTGCCTTGCAGAGTTCTAAACCACTGCCTTGTGGTACAGGTCCTTGACAGAACCGAAGTCTAAGGGAGCAAACCCTAAACAGAAAACCATGACACTGTGGCAGCAGTAAGGGCGGTTGATGTATGGAACTCCCAACATCTCCCGACCAGCCACTGCAGGGACAAATAGTTTTGCGCCTGTCTTGACATGTTCTTGCCGGTGTGAAACCTCTATTTGCTCCCCGAGAGAGTGCCGCTGGTAACTTGCAAAAGCCAGCAGCACTTCAACACTTTTGCAGGCAGCATTCATGAAATGTAAACACCTGGTGTAGTTCCGGAGTCACAGTGTGGCTTCAGAGGTAACCGGAGCACTGTGGATATGATATTTTGTCTCCGACAGCTACAAGAAAAGTGCATTGAGCAGGACCGACCACTGTACATGGTATTTGTCAATTTCACTAAGGCATTTGATACAGTCGGGAGGACCGGGCTATGGCAGCTACTGAGGAAGTACGGATGCCCAGAGAAGTTCACAACTATGATCGAGGCTCTACATACAGGAATGATGGCGAACGTAAGTGCTGGAGGGGAAGTCTCGGAATCGTTCGGGGTTACCAATGGGGTCAAGCAAGGTTGTGTACTGGCCCCCACGCTCTTCTCCATCTTCCTATCAGCAATGCTAGACGAGGCTTTCCGAGACATGGGAGATGGCATCTATATACAGTCCAGACAGAGCGCTGACCTATTCAATGTCGCACACTTCAGAGCGAAGACCAAGACTACTCAGATACTGGTGAGAGAGCTACTATTCGCAGATGACAGTGCACTGTTGCCCACTCTGCTGAAGAGACCCAGAAAATAGTGGACGTTTTCTCCGATGCATCAAAGAAGTTTGGCCTGAAAATTGACATCAAGAAGACGGAGGTGCTGTACCAACCCAACTCTACAAGAACCCGAGAGGAGGAGATCATGGTTGACGGAAACAAGCTGAACTGTGTTCCGGAATTCACCTATCTCGGAAGCACTATATCAAGTGATGGACGCATTGATGCTGAGATACAGAGGAGGATGGCCAAGGCTAGCGCATCTTTCGGCCGACTACGCCAGAGACTCTGGAACAACCACCATGTGTCCATTCGGGTCAAAGGTAAGATCTACCGCGCAATCGTGCTATCCACCCTACTATACGGAGCCGAGGCCTGGACAGTGTACAGACAGCAGGTGAAAAAGCTGCATGCCTTCATGATGCGACATCTGCGTTCAATCATGAGGCTAACCTGGAAGGACAAAGTGACGAATAAGGAAATACTCGAACGGATGGGGCTGCCCTCTATGGAAGATCTTCTGATCAAAAAGAATCTCCGGTGGACTGGACACCTCATGAGGATGTCATCAGACAGGCTACCAAAGCAGATCCTCTATTCTCAACTGTCTTCTGGCTACCGAAAGAGAGGGCACCCCCGTCACCGGTTCAAAGATACCATCAAGAGAAACCTGAAGCTGAGAGACATTAAGACCGACTCATGGACGCAACTCTCACAGCAGAGAGCTAAATGGAGAGCGGCAGTCAAGTAATGAAAGCAGTCTTTGTCGCATCGCGACCGACAGCATGATGATGATGACCCATTCTGATATGACGTTCGATGTTGCCAGGACCTAAAACTCCAATAGCCAACCAACTTGTGACAGTGTGCACAGATGGCGACTTTATAGTGCTACCTCACTGGGAGACCAGACCACCTGCACCATGACCCGATTTCCCACCCACTCAGTCACATTATCCTGCTGCTGAGCTAATCCAGTCATTGCCCTATCCTAGTAACGCCGAGCACCAGACTATTTAGCGACAAGTATCAATTTGGTAGGACACTGGTTTGACTGAAGCAGAATCGAACTCCAGACCTTCCGCATGAGAAGCCTGCGCTCTACCGATTAGCAGATTAGGCTACCATGTCCGGTGACAACTCTCTGTTGGTGATAGCATTGTTGTTGAAGCTTTATACTGCCTATCATGGATAAGCCTGAATAGGCTTGTTTTCACCATTAGACAGATTGTCGATAGAAACCCTGAGCCTACACTTTTACCAACCCAAGGGATTTTTAACCTCCCACACCACATAGATATGGTATGAGAGCAACTGGCCATTGATGACGCTGTAAGTTATACACAGCGGTGGAAATCCAAATTGACAGAGATGGGGGCACGGGGAATCGAAACACCGACCTTCAGATTAGGAGTCTGACCTAGAAAAAAGTCAGCCACTCTAACCACTCCGCCACAGAGAAGACCACATGTTGCCTGGCAGTGTTCCTCATTTGCATCAACATTAAACAGACTTAAAGGAGGAGTGCGAGGCTGTGGGTTCGTTCGGTCCCTGATCGAGTCAAATCAAATCAAACCAATGGCTTGAGAAGATTAGTCGTAGCCTGGGGCTCGACATTACCGGGAGAGGCACCGGGGACTGGGGACCGGGCCAGTTTACTCACCAAGTGACAGGGGTAGGTCGGGCCATAGTGCAGGCGGTGTGTTATCCTAGTGGGGCATCAATATAAAGTAGTCACGAGTACACACTGTAAGTGTAACAAGTCGGTACCTGGACTGATGTTTCAACCAAGATGTTTCCCAAGGAAGCAAAGCTCTAACACACCATAAACAAACCACATTTTTTTTGTTAAACCAGTAATACTACTATCGAGAACGAAAATCTGAGGAAAAAGAATTAAAACTAGAAATACTTTGTATGCAGAACATCCGAAATTCTTAAATTCGACAAGTTCCAAAAACCTAAGGTCCCCCCCCCCCCATGCGGTATATTATATAAATAAACCGTAATAGAATTAATATTCTTTATTTATCGAATTAGTGTGAACAGTATTGAGTTTCTCTGGATAAATCGTAAAAGTGTTTGATTACTCTATATATATTTAGCTTTTACCAAATGTTTTTCTTGGAAAATTATATGTACTGTATATAATGTACATACTGTATCCTGTATGTACTGTGTACAATGTGTCTGCCGTGTATGTTGTGTGTAGGGCTATGCTATATATTACATATATACTACATACTATAGATGCTATATATGCTATGCTATATATCTTGTATATGCTACACATGATATACATGATAGTATGTTATATGTTAAATATGCTAAATATATTATATATACCATATATGCCATATATACTATATATAGATTACTAATATTATATCCAATGTATACTATATATATTTATATACTATATATAATATATATACTATATATACTATAACTATATATACTAGTCATACTATAACTGTATATAATATATATACTATACATACTATATATACTACATACTATATATTATATACTGTATATACTATAACTATATACACTATAACTATATATACTATATATATATAAGTTGAAAATTCGGAGCTCATGTGATCCTGACGCGCTCTGGCTGGCATCTGCCTAAAGTGCCCAGACACATATATCATTTATTATATATGTGTGTGAGCTGTGCCATGAAGTTAAAATCGTGCCAATATCGCACATGCGCAATACAGATAACTGACTTGATGCTACTCATGCAATCTGTCTCGCATTGTACACGAGTATGATACGGTAAGTTCACTGACTGCTGTTGTCAACATACTAGGCTAATACACTATAATATTCTGCTATTAACATGCAGCAGAATAGGGATTATTATGGTAAAATAAGGCCACGAGGGCCAACGGCTATAGGGTATCGTTTCAGTAGAGCTTCTGTCATTTTTTGTAGTTTACAATCTTGGCGTGCAGTTGTTTTAGGGTGGGTTCTATAGAACTTGTAGGGTGGGCCGTTGGCCCTCGTGGCCTTATTTTACCATAATAATCCCTATTCTGCTGCATGTTAATAGCAGAATATTATATTATGATGGTAATAAGGCCACGAGGCCAACCGCTACTTTGTATTGCTGCTGTGCACCGAGATTGTTTATTTAATTGTGTTTATTTAATTGTTATTGTGTGTAGAAATAAAGGTAAGGCTCCATTATTGGTTCTTATTGTTTATATTTCTACTGTGACTCTCAATTCCTCAATGGTTGCATGTTTGCCTTCTGAGTGCTTACTTGGCTATAATACGTGTAACTATATATGTCTATAGTCTCTTTTTGGCATCCTTGTTACCAGATTACTGGTACCATGTTAGTTACTTCACTGGGCCTGGGCTTCGCCTGTTATAGAACCATTGGACTATTTCCTCATTTGTCAAGCCTGCACCATGCAGACATATCTATGTCATACGTACCAATAGCGGCGTATGACTGATTAATTTTTCCCTTGGTTCAATGGTTTTCCATCACTGGACCAATTTTTTTCACCCAGATTGTCAATCTCTCTCTACTTCCATCTTGCTAGGAACCTGTTGGTGACCCACATTCTGGTCTGTATATAGTAGTTTGTAAGACCAGCTTTGAAGTGAGCCTCAGTCATTGTTGTTTTCAGGCAGCTGATGAGTGATTCCAGCTGACGAGTGGACACACCGGTCTATACATCACAATTCCTGTGAGGTTTAGCAGTGTGAGCTTCTCATAGATTCAAGTATGACTGATGTTGCTTCCATCAGTATTATATAGCTTGCTTTGTCTTTCTGTGTGTCCCTACATAACTTGCCAACAATTGTCATTGTGAGATTGTTTCATTGTTAGCTTTAAATGCATTTATCTAAATAAGACAGGGTTGACTATTCAGGAATTCTTAATGTTAGTGAATTATTTATACAGTATGTTAGATTCATATGCTGTTTGCATGTACACTGCACTTCTTTGCAACATGAAGATTCCTAATGGGCCATAATTTGTCAACGTGCTCCCTCTTAAATGGCATCTCACATAACCTCAGTTTCCTTTGGTTACTCCCGTCACATATGTTACAAGTACTGTGGACTGTGGCTATTTTCTAGATGGAGAGCCCAATATTTATATTTATCAATCCAATCACATGCTGTGCCTATATCTTCCCAGTATATTATTCCTCGAGTCAGTTTAAGTATTAGAAAACTGGCAGCAGATCAATTCGCTGACTGGGTATGTTTTGCTATTCTTCTAGTCCTATTCCACGCAGATGCACTGAGAAATCGTGAGTAAATGCACTACTATTTAGACTGGATAGTTTGAGTGACTCTTCGGCAAGGTTGCATCTTCATCTACTTGTGCACCTTCAAGCATCAGAGACTCAGCAGCAGGATGACTCGTGTTGGTTTGCCAATTAAACGGTGTAGTCTGACGAAGCATCACATTTTCAAAACTAAAGCAATTATTTAAATTTATTCTACAATTCTACCTTAGCTACTGATGCACTTCGAGTTATTAGCAATTGGCAGTTACAGATTATCTGGTATGTATGCTCCCAAGAGTGTGTCAATATGTGCATAATGGTGGGGTTGCTTGGTTGTGTTTATGGTTGTGTTTGGAGGTAACACAGCCTTTGCAGTCAGCTAACTGTAATCTACTCTGCTATGATATTTGTCAATGGTATTTCACCCCTGATAATTGGCATTGTATAGCCCTTAGTGTGCTGGTATGCCGTTAAGCATTTATTCAGTCATTCATTCATTCCTGATAATGGTGTCATTCTGCTAGAATTATCACCACACTTTCATGACACCTCTGGTAGAGTCTATTTATTTCAATGTGTGTGCCAGGCCAAGACATTTAGCTAGTATTACTCATGTAGCTGGACAGCTGGCTTAGTATTTGTTGTTTGTTTGTTGTTTTACGTCCTAGCAACATCTAACGTCATATCAGGACGGGTACCGACTTGTGACAGTGCGCACTCATGGTGACTTTATAGTGCTGTCCCACTGGGAAACCAGGCCGCCGGCACCATGACCTGGTATCCCACTCAGTCACATTATCCTGACACTGAGCACACCAGTCCTTGCCCTATCCTAATAATGCCAAGCGCCTGGCTAGGAAGCGACAAGTATCAATTTTAAAGTCATTGGTTTGACTCGACTGGGACTCGAACCCACGATCTACCAGCACGGGAAACGGACGCTCTAACTCATTCGGCCATCCCGTCTGGTCTGGCTTAGTGGGAGAGGTGCCTATGACAATTGTAGTTTTGGATCCTGTCTGAGCCAAGACAAGGGAATACCATAGCCATACCGGTTATTTTGCCTAGCACTCAAGATCCCAAGGCTCAGCTGACTGGCTCAATGTCAGAGTGAAGTGACTGCATCATAGAATAGCATTGGCAGTGTTGTATTTCAGTAGGCCAAAGCTGTGGTCAGCATTGGAGCCCTCCAAGCCAAGTTGGCATCCATCTTGATATGGGTTATAATTGCTTGGCTACCCATTGGGAATTGATGGAGTAATGTCAGATTTGTAGTAGGGCTTTATCTGTAAACCTGATTTTCAAGTTTTGGCAATCAAGTTTAGCATCTATACTCCCACCAGCCCTACACACTTTTGGCCAGCTGTATTCCCCCATGCCGTAAGGACTTTTGTATATCCTGCAGTGACTGACCCTGGTCAACATCCAGTTGAGGAGAGGTGGGCTGAGATGGCGCCACCGGTACAGTATTGAGTCTTACAGGGTATAACAATAATCATAATAATAAGTAATATTCCCTTCTGTGTCTTTATACTCACATAATACACTAAATCATATTCTCATCTCTCACTCACACCTGTTCCAGTTTAATGTGGCTTCTGATTTTCTGGTTATTTTACATGTTGTTATGCTAGAGTACATTGTGATGATGATAGCTTAGCTTCTCTAGAAGTCTTAGAGATCATGTATGTGGTCTAGTTGGTACCTCTCACATATACAGTTTGTGACCCCGATGTTGTGTTCCATTTGGAGTAGATTTAGCATATTTGTCTGTGCCAGTTATAAGTTGTAATATTGCATAGCCCAATGATTATGTATATAAACACTTGGTTAGCCTAGAGGTAATCCAGTGTTGATGTGGTATCCTATCTTCCTGTCCACAACCTCATGAGGCATCCTGTGGCTTGCTAGGCCTATGTATTCTATTTACTGGGTGTTTGTTAATGCATAGCTGTACTGACATCCCATCAAATATGAGGCCTTTCTTCAGGCTAGATATGGGTAGTTGCATCTCACTGGATTATCTTTTTTCTGAATGTGCAAATCATTAGTTATTATCTTAGTGTGAAAGCATTTAATATATGGTCAAGTCTGTACAGGAACTGGAATTTGGAAGTAGGAGTGTTTTATCTTCCTGAAGTTATTTTTGTGACATTTATATGGTAACATGTCAGTAAATCTTTTGCAACCTTACATAATTAGGAATTAGGGAACTTGGGCTGTGTCAATATATCTTCATGTGTAGCCATTGTTAGAAGCTTGGAAATTTATTTTCCATTTCATAATTATGTTATTTTAGTAAAACAGCTCACTTTTTAAAGTTTCTATCAAATTGCTATTCATTGTCTACATCATGTGATTTTAGTAGAGTAGTTGAATGTTGAAACTGTGTACACCCTCCCACAACTGTGCTAGTAAAACAGGAAACTGGCTAAGTGTTAGTACCACTGAGTTTGGAGTGAGCCTGGATGGTGATTTCTTGAAGGGTCCCACCTGTTCTATTCTGGGGGGGGGGGGGGGGTGTCACCCAGAGTGCAGGTCTGCCTGGGTCACCTCCCCTGACCCCCATTAATTAGTTAATGGTGCCAGGCTTCCCATTGGGTTTTATGCTGAATTATACACTGCATTCCTGCACTGTTTAGTGTAATACTGGACTAAGTTATCTTGGGTCCTGGAAATCTTTGGCAATATGAGGTTTACCCCATTTCCCTGCATCTGACTTCTGTTATTTTGCTCCCTGTGCCTTAAGCTGCTCACAATCGTGTTCCACTCATTAATTGATCTGCTTAATCCACTGCACTGCTTAGCTATGCATTATTTTCCGCCACTCAACACACTAATTGTTTCTGGTATTGAGCTACTCACTGTTCAAGCTTATATGCAGTGCACTGCCATGAGCTGCTCACTGAGCTAGACTTCTCACTGTTCTGAGCTGCTCATTGGCCTGCCTGTGCAGCTCACTTCTGTGAGCTGTTTGGGGCCATGAGCTGCTCACTACTGAGCTGCTGACAACAGTGTGCTGCTCAGTGTTAAGGGCTGCTCATTGTATTGTGCTCATTACCTGGTGTGCTTATTGTCAAGAGTAATGTGAGCTGTATTCTCACTTAGCTGTGCAGTGTGCAGTGTGTGCACTGTGTTGAGCTGTAATAAGAGAGAACTACCTGTCCCAGCTCCTTCTCTCTGCTAATTACATCACTGAATGTCAGAATCTAGAGATTTAAGTGAAAACAGTTAGACTAATTAGATTACTGATAAAGCCACAGTTCTGGTCTGTGCTTTTAATTACATTAAGGTTTTGGGCCAGATTCTACTTCCCTCTGGCACATCCTGAGTTCACCCACCTGTTGGTCACCTCATGGTCCAAGGGGGAGGTTCCCATGCTCCACCCCCCCCCCCCCTCTACCACCCACCCATCTCAGCAGCAACCAACCTCCTGGGGAGGTGGGGTGCAGTGGGGGGGTTATTGGGTGTGAACTTAGCCCAGTCCACTGGGTGGCAAGCTGCAACCCCAGCTGGGGTTGGGGTGGGAAAGATATCCCTGGCATCAGGATGCTGACAATCGCGCTGACAGCAACTGCTAGCCTGACAGATCGGTGCAACGCCCGATTGTCTAACCTCCGGTACAGGCAAGCCTGACCGCGCGCAACGCAGAGGTTTAAGGACCCGCAGGTCTGGCCCGTAGGCCTGGCCCGTAGGCCTCCCCGCCGTAGCGGTGGCTACCCGTAGGTGCCATTACTTACCGGGACAGTTATCAGTGGATGGATAACTGTCCTAGCCTCCGGTACAGTTCACACTGACCGCGCGCAAGCAGCGCAGAGGCTGGGTGGCCGGAGGCACACCCGCTGATACTCATATCAGCCGCTGCCGTCAACATCATAATCCACCACGCGACCGTGAACTTAATACCCGTTCGTCGGGTCATGTCACAGCGTGGGCTAAACCTGCCTTGCCGCCCGGGCAGCTACTTACCTCTAGCCGGGTCAGCATGTTGTGACACTTATATGTGCCTAGGCAGGTAATGGTGTGAAGTCCTGTTATCCTCCTGTGTGTATATATATGCATAAGCATATGTCTAAGTGCACCCTCCTCCCCTCTATGTGTGCTATGTAACTTTAATAACAGTGTTATCAAAGCTACATAGCACACACAGTGGTGAGTCAGGCTCAGCACTCCCCTGTAGTGTATAGCCCAGGCCTGCACCCTGCCCCTGAGGGAGGGAGGGTGCAGGGGCCCTGGAGCTCCCAGGGGGACGTCTGCTCTCTCCGAGAACGAATCCAAGAATGACAGAAGCTCTACTGAAACGATACCCTATAGCGGTTGGCCTCGTGGCCTTATTACCATCATAATAGAAATGGACTTGGAACTCTTCATGGTGACGGGAGTATAATCGTGCGACACAAATAATCGGTTGGCGGTTCAGCCATTAGATCTGCCCCGACCATGCATCAACCTGCGTCAACAGGAACCACTTTGCTGTAATTGTTGACTGCATCACAATTAAGGGACTACTTTGACACCTGGGGCCATATGCATGGAGCAGTGTTAGGAGGCAAAACGCGTTTAGCGTGGGATTTCTGGTTTAGCGCGGACAAGTTGGTATGCATGGAGCAGTGTTAGGCCTAACACCGAGCGTTTAAACTCGGAAATTCTAACTCCGATCATATCTGGTTTACAGCGGTGTTAGTGTCAGTATGGAACCCAAATCTACTCAATGCTATCATATTTAACAGAATTACATACGCAATAAGTGAAATTTAAGCAAATTAACCCTAAAAACGAAGCGATATTAACGCAGCAGCCGCATTGGCGGCGATATTAATAGTTATATTTTCGAATCGATGAACGTAAAGTAAACAAATCGACGCATCGACGTCGCTTTCCATACTGGCGCCGGCGGCGATTTGTTTACTTTACGTTCAGCGATTCGAAAATATAACTATTAATATCGCCGCCAATGCGGCTGCTGCGTTAATATTGCTTCGTTTTTAGGGTTAATTTGCTTAAATTTCACTTATTGCGTATGTAATTCTGTTAAATATGATCGCATTCAATAGATTTGGGCCTAATATTTTTAGTCGAATGTAAAGTAAACAAATCGCCACCGCCGCCTCAGTAACAAGCACGCTGGTTCCCGGTGGGTAGAGAAGGCAATATATTAGGCCCAAGCAGGTGCTCGCCGGCAACAGGCTCAGAGAAATTTCCATAATGAATAAATTAATTCACATATAGCTAACACTCACCGTTTAGGCGCCCATGCATATGGCTTGACATAGTTCTCGATGACGCCGATAACCGGTGTTAGCTACCCTGTGTTAGAGCGATAACACCACACGCGCTAACACTGCTCCATGCATATGGCCCCAGAGTCGAGTGAGTGGAACCTACATGGGACCCCAGCCGTGATACTGCCATTATTTAGGTATGCAAATGTTGCAGCAAGCTACTATTACATGCCATATGTATAGCTACTATATCATGCATGTGCTAAATACTTCTTGGGCGCAGTGGCCTAATTGGTGGAGTGCGGGCCTCGCGTGCGGGAGATCGGGAGTTCGGATCCCAGTCAAGTCAAACCAATGACTTATAAAATTGATACTTGTCGCATTATGCGATCTGGATAACTTTGTAGGCCTAGAAAGTTCGGAAAAGAAAGCTTGGGCAGCATATACCAGATTCATGGACCTATCACAGTTCTGGGGCTAGCTTTAGCATTAGGTAAGTGTTTCCAACCTGCGAACACTCTAGTCTGGCTAGGATTTGCAATTAATACAATTGACATATCGGTCTCGATTCCCGCTGAGAAGTTAGAAGACATCATTCAAGAGTGTTTAACTTGGAAAGAGAAGAAAGTAGCACCCCGAAAACAGCTCCAAGGTCTTGCGGGCAAGTTGTACCACATTTCTAAATGTGTTAAGCCAGCGGCAAGATCTACAACCAGAGTTCTAGCGGCTCTTAGAGCAGCCCCCTTCATAGGCTACCATCCTTTTAGCCCTGACCTTCTTACAGATCTTGAGTGGTTTGAGCACTTTCCTCAAATCTTTAATGCCCGCCTGCTACTCCCCTCACAACCTAGGTCGACTTGGCTGATCGAATGTGATGCCACTCTGACCATCAAGCTCCTCACAAGAACACTCAGAGCCGCCACTAGAGCTGCGCTCCTGTGCGCCACACCACTCACCCTCCACAGCCTGCACCAGGCGCTGCCATGGCTTCCCAAGCTGCCAGACTCTCTACTCCAGCTCTCCTACAATCGGGCAACAGGAAGAGTAGGGCGTTCGAGTCCTACCTCTCCTTCCTCCATGTCTGAGAGACCCCATCAAAGCTCGCTCTTCTATAGGATGAGCGCTGACTGACCTCTCCTTGCTTCTAGTTTGAAGATTGATGATGACTACAGCTGACTCCAATTCACCACCCCTGACGGCACTCAGACTACTGGGTCCCTGTAACCCACTTGATTAGCCTGCCTGCAGGTCCTGATTGTTATTTCTTTAAATAAATTCTTTAAAAGTTATCTCTTTACTTGTGTCGCTATCTCTATCTTGTCCGAGTGAAGCGAATTAATAGGATAGAACAAGGACTGGTAAGCTCAGTGTCAGCAGATTGAAGTCAGGAAGCACTCATATTTCATTTAAGTGACAGATCCATGGAACAGTCTCCCAGACCAAGTGGTTGAAGCACAAATGGTAGAAGCATTTGAGAGAAGGCTGAATTGGAGAGGACACCCACAATTATATGACTCAGGGCATCATCGACCCACATGTGTGTGCAAAAAAAAATTCTTTGTTTCCATAACAAGGTGGCATTAGAGGCCCATTAGGGCCTAGATATATGGGGCACGCCATTTAATTGACTCAGTGTCTAAGTCAGATATGTAGAATCAATTCTAGGTAATTGCTTTGGTTGTTAAAATTTTATACTTCATCGCACTGTGCAACATTACAAATAGGTGGAAGTAGAGTAACTTTCAGACATATTTCAAACACTTTAATTTGTGGTATACATGAATAAAATTAGTGATTATGTCTGAATACGAAACTACTCCTGCTACATCTGATTTACACAGAGAAGGGCCCACTGGGTTGTTTGCAGGAGTGCCTCTCCCTCACTGGACCTAACAAGCGCAGCAATACAGCTGTAATGTGACAGCGCCATACGCCGTAATGTGACAGGGCCTTTAGTAAGAGTAAAAGAGTAACAAGTGTGAAGAGTTAGTCATTGAGTTAACACCCACCCCAGACAGACAGACAGACAGACAGACAGACAGACAGACAATGTGGCATTTTCTGTGGCGGAGTGGCGTTTCTAGGTCAGACTCCTAATCTGAGGGTCGGCGGTTCGATTCCCTGTGCCCCCAGCTCTGCCAATTTGGATTTCCACCGCTGTGTATAACTTACAGCGTCACCTCTACATCTCTAACTTACAGCGTTGCTCTCATACCATGTCTGTGTGGTGTGGGAGGTTAAAAATCCCTTGGGTCAGTAAAAGTGTAGGATCGGGCTTTCTATCGACCAGCAGTGGAATGAGGAAGACCAGTCGTCTATGAGTGAAATTTCCCCGGCTTAAACAACTAATGGACCAAAAAAAAAAGAAAGAAAAAGTGCTGGTTGGGTTTTCCCCATTGCTGCGCCTATTATGCTTATGGCCATTTTAGATTGTGTACGCATTGAGCATTGTCGTGATCATTGTTGTACCTTTTTATGTTCATTACATAATTAAACCAGGACGATCGTCTCATGCATGGGTGTCGTGCATAGATTATGCATGAAGAAAGTTAATGTTTATATTTAGAAAATATGTGCAATCGGAACTCACTTGCTATTCAGACCTCACTTCATCCGCTCTCTTCTATCTCCTGTCAAGCTGCCGGCCTCCTCCTCGTTTGATCTCAGAAAATACTGCAGGGGGGGAGCCCGATTGGCTTTTCACCTTCTAACCTCTATTATGTTTGTGACTCCTACTTACGGACTTGTCACCACAGAGCTAGTAGTCATGATTCTTTTACTAAACTCTCCTCACTTCTTTTCCTTCAGACTACCCTCTTCACCCCTCCCCCCTCACCCACTCCCCCCCTCCCCCCTCACCAGACTAGGAGAGAGTGTTTGCTTGGGAGGGGCCTTTTCTATCACTGCTGCACTTTTTTATTCGCTGGAAACTTTCCCTTCTCGCCTCTCCTCTACAGCACCCGGACTCAAGTCACCAACATTACCCCTCCACGAAAGTCTCCGTCTTTCAATGCTCTCGGACCAATTTATGCTGCAACAGTTATTGTATACCTTATTCTATATACATTTTGTGTAAATAACCCTGAATTGAAAAATGGCTGGAAGACCAGTGCTTCGGCACTGACAAAAGACTTATTCAGCAGAATAAACATATTTACCCCCCCCCCCCCCCAAAAAACGAAAAGGTTACCAACCACCCAATTCTCTCTTCCTCTTTCTCTCTCGCAATCGGAACTCACTACGCACTAAAGCATCCGCTTCCGACCCCATCTATCTGGGTATCTGGCACAGCGTCACATAAGGACATTATACCCTGATAAAGAACTCCACACAAGATTGAACTTCCGGCTTCTTCCTTACTCCATTATATAACTGGAATTTCCTCTTAACTGGGCGACATGAGCTATAGTGACGGGGCGTCCGGGTGTGAAGTTCACAACCCTTTCTCTGCTCCCTTTAACAACTAACAACTTGCCACTTTCCAAACATCGGCAGAATAACAAGCTTAAGTAATAAATTCACTGATTATTCTGTATATCCTGTCCCAAAGCATTTAATTAATACACCAGGACCTAATTTGGAAATATATAGAATCAAATATAGGTAAGTGTTTTGGTTTTGAAAAAAATAAGTTTCATCGGATCATGCTAACTTTAAGGGGGTTGATAGAACATTTAAAAAAATCAAAAACAATAATATATTATATTTTACCCGTCCTGAGATGTTGCCAGGACGTTAAACTCGGGCAACCAACCAACTATAATATTTTAATTATCCTATTTTGATTATGATACGAGTTTTGTTAGTAGAGACAGGACTATTTCTATTTGAAGTCCAGCACTATGGAATCTTCCGACCGTAACCAAATGAAGTTCTGAAAAGAGACAATTATAATAAATTATCATAGTAATATACTAATAAGCTCTCCGCTGATGATAATAATAATAATTCAATTTTTTGTTATTAATACCAGTAGTAGCAAAATAATAATAATATAGGCATAAATCATATTAGGAAAATGATTGCTTCAAAAATACCAGGTTCCTTTTAAAATTGACATAGTATTCCCTTCAATGCAGCATCGAATGCTGAATAAGTACAATCTAAGTTAGATATGTAGGATCGAATCTATGTAAAGGGGCTGTCACACTATGACGTATGGCGTCAGCGCGTGCTCAACATTAGAAAATTTGCCAGTACATCAGCATTCGTCAAGCTTTTCAGCGGCGGGGGATAAAAATGGGCGTACACACAACATACACAAAAACGTATGTACCGTATGCAGAACATATCTCTGACCTATTGCTACCATATGAGAGCGTTCATGTGCCTCGCAAAACGTTCGCAAAATGTTCGCAAAATGCTCGCATATGCTCACGGTATGCTGACCAACGTTACGCCATCGCTAGAAGCATTGCGTATACTTTAAGTACGCTGGAGATATGGCAGGCATACGTTTGAAGTATGTTAGGAGTACATTATGCATCCGTTGGCAGTACGTGGACTGCACATTCCTAACAGGCTGAACATATGGCTAACATGCAGCAACGTATTCCTAACGTACTCCCAACATATGCCGACATATCCCGAAAGTACACGCCGCATACATTCAACGTACAAGGCACACGTAGACACACCTTGGAAATTTTGAGCATGCAACATTTTTTTCGGAGCCTCAACGCACGGCAACGTAAGACGACGTACCCGGAATGTACCCGATGTATGCCCAACGTATATGTACCGTATGACGACGTCCGCCGACGTGTTGGTCGAAAATCACATACGTCGGCATACGCTAAGGTTATACGTGTAGTGTGACAGCCCCTTAAGTGTTTTGGTTTCGAAAGTTTGATGCTTTCACAGGAATATGTAGTTTCAAGATGTCAGTGTGTTAAGGGAGGTGCTTGGTGTTTTTGTTTGTTTTTTGTCTATGTGTTTTTAATGGGTTTTTTGTGGGGTTTCTTTTTGAGGTGGGGGCGGAGGGCATATACTTTAGTTCCTACAAACAGGACGGAAATGTGTTATTCATTAATACGACTATCATGAGATACTATTATAAACATTTCTTAATTAGTAAGTAGCAAATTACATCGGGCAAGCAGGCAATACAGAGATTGTTCTAACTGTGAAGCAGTCACTGCTTCTCTGATGAAGGAACTAACCGCTGTATGCATCATGGTGAATAATCTAGACAACCTCTATTTGTTGCTAGAATCTGGAATGATCTGCTTACAATAACAAGTCAAATAGGTCCACTATAAAAAGAAAAGTTGGTTGGTTGTTGGAATTTTACGTCCTGGCAACATTTAAGGTCGCATCCGAACAGGTACCGACTTGTGGCAGTACGCACTCATGATGACTTTATGGTGCTGCCCCACTAGGATATCAGGCCACCAGCACCGTGGCCCATATCCCACTCAGTCACATTATCCTAACACTGAGCTAACCAGTCCTTGCCCTATCCTATTAATGCCAAGCACCAAGCTGTTTTGTTCAGAATGGGGTGTGCTGCACACAATGCAGCACATTCCACTTCCCGATCACCATGTACACACCAAATGTGATCGGGTCAACGGCTGGAAGACCTGTATCCCGGTGCTGACAAAATATGTGTTCAGATGAATACAATTTTTATTTTTAATTAAAGAAGAAAAAGCTAGGAATTGACAAGCATCAATGTTGTAAGTCATTAGTTTGACTCGACCGGAAATCGAACTCCCGATCTCCCGCACGGGAAGCCTGCGCTCTACCGATTCGGCCACCGCGTCCGATCGAAAACAAAAGCCACCAAAAAGCGTTGATTAAAAATAAAAGTCTTTAGTGCAAGGCATGCAAGTGGTATCTTAATTTGGCCGTGAGGTTGAATAGATTATATCGTTGCGAAACTTTGCTTGGTGTGGTTCTCACAGGTATCAAATGCACCATTGTTTATATTGTGGAAGGTACCGTCAGGGTTAACGCTTAATGTGCGATATTGACTATTTGAATTTTGTTATCTTAATTTTATATACGTTTGTAAGTCAAAATATTGACATCTGATCATTGAAATAATGACAGTGACAATATCAATAACAATAATAATAACAAGTGCGAGACTGACAATGATAATGCTGTTCATAATAATAATAATTATTATTAAAATAGCATAATAATAATTATTAATATGGTACTGAATATAGACCGATGTAGTCATATATAGCTGATATAGTAATATATACCTAATGTAGTAATATTTACCTAGTTTAGTAATATATACCTAGTGTAGACATTAGTTATGTTGGCGAGGCTAACATGGGTAATTTGCTCAGCGAGGCAACTGGTGCAAGGAGTCTTCTTGCGTAATCGCAGTACGCAAAGTAGTCACTTTTCGCTTGACCGTCAGAGCAGCAGGTTTGCTCTCCCACCCACTCACCCGGGGTTGAGCTCTGTTAACTGTTAACTGTATGTATATCTAGCCAACTGTTACTTTATCCGCTATAGTCTATCATATCCAAGACGATTCACTGGTCCACATATTCGGACAAAGCTATTGTTATTGTACTAGTATTAAGCTGGGGATTTATCTCTGGTTCTTTCTTTAAATTGTACTAGTTAAGAGTAGGCCTTGTCGCCAATTAAGCTAAACTGAACACGAAAGCTCGACTTCCTTGGAGTCACGGACTTGTTTTATTGAAATTAACTTTTCGGTTATTTAATCTTATATGTGTGTGTTGCCTTGTTTGTCTCGTTGAGTGAATTTATAACTAATGTAATAATACATGTATATACCTAATGTAATAACGCATCTATGATGCGCTAAAAGGAAGAAAGCAAGGCGGGGGTGGAAGTAAGGCGTTTATTTACGCCTCAAACAACAGAGCATAGAGACATGGGAGAGGCTCAGGAGGAGCAAGGTAAAGAACTCATAAGGAGCATTACGACCAAACCTAATGCAATAAGGCATGTATATACCTAATGTAATAATGCATGTTTAACCGTTCGGCTATTCCGCCCTAGCCTAAGGTGAGCCTACGTGTTAATTTATGTAATTATTTCCATGTGAATTTCCATGGGCCTGCCGCGGGCCACCGCTGCCTCTCGTCCCGTCTGCAGGTAGACCGTCGCCGTCGTTGTCATTCCCGAGCTAAGGGCAGACAGCCAGAGTATCATATAAATACGGTTCTTTGTCCCTCCCCGTATTTACTATACCAAAGCAATTACTTATTATTTCAACTAACTGGCTATCCTCCCCGCCGTTTGGTGTGTGTTATTATATTCGAATTAATCCAGAACTAAGCAGACACGCCCTGTGCCTCTGCTACTGTCACTGATAATCAGCCTAAGTTAATGTCTTATTTTCCGCCAAATAGCACTACGTTAATTCTGTTAATAGGTCTGTTATTATCTCCCCGCAGAGGGGATAATCGGCTGCATGAGGCCTACCAGGCATAAGGCCCTTAATTACATATAAAGTAATCAAATATCAGGTTGTCCATAGCAGTTAATCTACAAGAAGACTGGAGAATAGTAAAGAATGCGAGGAACGTTCCAATTTACCTTTCCAAGAGCTCACAGCTTTATTCTTACCCTAGCTAGTACAATAAGAGTTCTTTCATAGATCAATTTCACTGAATAATGACTAAGTACAATAAGTGCATCCCCTCCCATATTAGTTAAGTTAAATAAGTTTGGAATTTCGACAATAAAAGCCTAAATCTCATCTAAACCATCAGAGCGTGCATAAACACGTCCGATGGGTCGGAGCCCGAGCGCTCGACCTTCCACCGTTGCTAGGAAAGTCACAATTGATGTCTCCTGGCAACGCGTTACAGCAGGGAACCCGGCCCCGCAAATGGTGGCAAATGCGAGCCTGGTGAGTAGCCCGGATTTCAGAATGCGAGCTAATCAGCCCAGCCCACATTCCATCGGTCGAGTAGTCTCGCCCACTTCACAGGTATATGTAATAATGCATGTATATACCTAATGCAATAATGCATGTATATACCTCATGTAATAATGCATGTATATACCTAATGCAATAATGCATGTATATAACTAATGTAATAATGCATGTATATAACTAATGTAATAATGCATGTATATAACTAATGTAATAATGCATGTATATACCTAATGCAATAATGCATGTATATACCTAATGTAATAATGCATGTATATAACTAATGTAATAATGCATGTATATAACTAATTTAATAATGCATGTATATACCTAATGTAATAATACATGTATATTCCTAATGTTATAATTTGTGTATATACCTAATGCAATAATGCATGTATATACGTAATGTAATAATGCATGTATATAACTAATGCAATAATGCATGTATATACCTGATGTAATAATGCATGTGTATACCTAATGTAATAATGCATATATATACCTAATGTAATAATGCATGTATACACCTAATGTAATAATGCATGTATATACCTAATGTAATAATGCATGTATATACCAAATGTAATAATGCATGTATATACCTAATGTAATAATGCATGTATATATCTAATGTAACAATGCATGTATATACCTAATGTAATAATGCATGTATATACCTAATGTAATAATGCATGTATATACCTAATGTAATAATGCATGTATATAACTAATGTAATAATGCTGAATATACCTAATGTAATAATGCATGTATATACCTAATGTAATAAAGCATTGATGCTTAATGTCAGTTCTTTTGCGGAATGTCTCGTGTAATGTCCCAGCGCTCAACCAAAAGTAGTGGATTGCGCGGAGGCACAAGCCTTGATGGCGTTGCGGGGCACGTATTGGTGGACTGCAGCTGAGGTCCAGGTGCCGAAGCTCTGGATGTCGTCCAGTGTCGAGCCGAGTGCAGCACAGGCTTGGGAGCCTCCACGGCGGAGGCTGTGGAGGGTAACCGTATGTGGGGCCGGGTGGCCGTTGGTGGCGAGGGCCAGCCTTATGGTGGCGAGCAATGCCTAGTCGTAGCGGCGTGTGCATCGCGTAGTCCACCCAGGCCGCGACGGGGCAGAAGGGCGAGCCGGTTATTGCGGGTACGGCGATGTCGGTGTGTTCGCCGGGCCTCCATCGGGTCTTGGTCGAGGCCACGTGGATGTTCATGCCGTCCGTCGTCATTGTAACTTCAGAGGCACGAAGGGCGTGTCGTCGTGTGGCCGGGTCATCGGACTGGAGGAGGTTCGACTGTCTTAGGATGGTGAATTAAGCCATCAGGGTGGCCGCGGTTAGCACGCATCCGTTGGGGGCGGCACGTTGGAAGAAGGTCACTATCATCTTTATGTCCTCGGGAGTGATGGGGGGCACCTGGGTCGGCACATGGTCAGGGGCCATATGCATGGAGCGGTGTTATCGTTGTGTGGTGTTTAACCATCTAACACCGGGTACCTATCACCGACGTCGCGAAGTATTTCATGCCATATGCATGGGCACCTAAACGCTTTGTGTTAGCTAAACTTGAAGTTATTTATAGATTTGGGAAATCCCTCTGAGCCTGTTGCCGGCGAGCACCTGGTTGAGCCTAATATATTGCCTTCTCCACCCACCGGGAACCAGCACGTTTGTTACCGGTGAGCCTGTTCCCGGTGAGCGGCGAATTGTTTTGTTTAGATTTGACAGTATGAATATCACCGCCGATGTAGCTGCGGCGTTAATATCGCTTCAATTTTAGGCTTAATTTGATGAAATTTCACTTATTGTGTATCTATTTCTGTTAAATATGTCAGCTTGAATAGATTTGGCTCTAATATATCGCCGCCGATGCAGCGGCGGCGGGCGGCGATTTGTTTACTTTACATTCGTCGATTCGACAATATTAATATCGCCGCCGATGTAGCTGCGGCTTTAATATCAGTTCGATTTTAGGGTTAATTTAATGAAATTTTACTTATTGCGTATGTAATTCTGTTAAATATGATAGCATTGAATAGATTTGGCCCTAATCGGTACCTAACACCGCCAGTAAACCTGCTATGAGCTGGTGTTAGAATATACAGACTTCAACTCACGGTGTTTGCCTAACACTGCTCCATGCATAGCAACTTTTCGCCGCTAAACCAGAAATCCCGCCCTAAACGCTCCATCCATATGGCCCCAGATGTCCTTTGGATCAGGTGGGGGGGGGGGGTTGTTTGGGTGAGGGGGGGGGGTGGCAAGGGGATGTCGATATGATTGCACGAATCCTTTTCAATGCATGACATAGCATATTTCTTAAGCATCTATGTTGAGCTATTTCTAAAATTATGAAGATATGTCAACAAAGAAAAAAACATCTTAGAAATTGATTTAGTTTCCCTTCACATAATAGCATTTATTTATGTGGGAAAGGAAACTGTAACAGCCCCTTAAATACCAATTATGTCATTATTGTAATATATAATATATATGTATATGTATGCATTCATTCGTATATTAAGGAAGTTAGTTATCTGTAAGGTCCAGGTGACTTCATTTATTCGGTAAAGAAGTGGCACTGAATGGCTGGAGGTGCTGCATGGACAATGACATAACACGGAATGGAGACACGCCAGGAACATGCGCGCCTGTCTTTGTTCTCGATGAATCAATGAAAAACTACATGCATAAACTAGTGCCGCTAGTTGATTGCGGTTTTGTTTGGGGAAAGCCCCCTCCTCCAGCACATGACCTAACCACCTGGTGTCATGGACTAGACAGGATGACCAAATGAGTTGAGCTGCCCGTCTCCCGTTTTGGTAGATCGTGGGATTCGCACCCTGGTCAAATCAAACCAATGACTTAAAAATTGATACTTGTCGCTTCCTAGCCAGGCGCTCGGCATTATTAGGATAGGGCAAGGACTGGTTGACTCAGTGTCAGGATAATGTGACTGAGTGGGATATCAGGTCAAGGTGATGGTGGCCTGGTCTCCCAGTGGGGCAGCCCTATGAAGTCAAAATCAGTATGCACTGCCACAAGTCGGTACCTGTCCTGATATGACCTTAGATGTTGACAGGATGTAAAACTCCAACAACCAACCAACCTGGTGTCATTCATGGAAATGGTGGCATATGAAGGTGTCTTATTTCCAGTTTAGGTTTAGGCGACATCAAAAATAGATTAAAGACATATTTTAGCCCCCTATATATATATATATATATATATACATATATATATACATATTAAATATATATATAAATTCCTCCGAGTGAGTGGAGGCTAAGCCCCCGCGCAGGAGGCGGAGCGGTGCATGATGGGGGTCCCCCCCCCCCCACCCGGACATGGGGGGGGGGGGGGGGGGGAGTACAGGCATTATTACACGCGAGAAAGAGTTTATCACTAACCAGGAAGTTATCAAATTCCTACTGGCCCTGAAGAATGTAACACAAGCCGCTTGGGCGATCTGCAAATCCGGTTTGGGGTGTAAATAAATCTGGACGCCGAGTTAGTATTTACGAAGTTGCGTTATACAGTAAAACCTCTCTAACCGACCACCTCCACAGATTGACCATTCCCCTATATCGATCGCTTTATTTGGGTCCCAACAATACCATTGTAACCAAATTCTAACTCCCTAAGTCAACCACCTCCCTAAATCAACCACTTAAAGTTGGTCCCAAGGTCGGTCGATTTAGAGAGGTTTTACTATATACATGTATATATATATGATATACATTGGTCGTAATGCTCGCATTGCGGTTGATTCGTGGCAAGGGAGGAGGACCCCCCCCCACCCCCACCCCCCTCTCTGCACCCTCCCTCCGCCGCCACCCTGACGCAACCCCCCCCTCTCTCTCCGGCCTTATAAACCGGCCGCCTAGCTGCTCCCAGCCACTCGTCTCTCCTCCCTCCTGGAGCACTCATTTTCTTTTGGCTTCCTCCTCCCCCCCCCCCCCCCCCCCCCCCTCGCCTCCACGACTCGACGCTTCGCGCACATCACGCCTCCGCGACTACATCTCCACACCAACATGCCTGCCGCAGCACGAGGATGAGGCCGACCCACCGGCCGCCGGGGGGCGTGCCGGGGGAGGAGCGCATCCACCACCTCGCACGATGCCGCCTCCGTGACGTCGGCAGCCCCCAGCCTCCAATCCGAGGCCACCTCATGGGCCAGCTCGGTCGACGCTCGGATGGACGCCCAGGCTGCCGCCATGGAGGCGCAGACAGCCTCCATGAACCACCTCACCGCCCTCGTACAGTCGATGGCCGTCGCCCCGCCTCGGGCCGCTGCCCCGGCCCCCTCACTGGTGGACCGCCTCGCCGACCTCCTACAGGACCTCACCTCTGGGACGGCGGGGGCGGCCAGCCTCCTCCCCGCCCCCGGACACGCGCCACAAGACGTGCACCCCACCTACCTCCGCTACAGCAGGCAGGGCCTCTACGCCACCCAACACGCCGCCTCCGCGGCCCGCCTCCCCGCCACCCCTCGCGCCACCCTCGACCACTCCCCCGTCTCCGCTGCCGAGGCGGTCCGCGACATCCTGGAGTCCGCCGAGGCGCAAAACACGGGACGTCGGAAAGGTATTCCCTCGGGGTATATATTCCCCAACGACCTCATTGAGAGGGGGGTCGAGGGGAAGGCAGTAAAAAGGGCGAGGCCACCATGGAGGAGTATAACCTCGCCTCCGGATGCTGGAGTCGCATCCGGCCTTCCCCTCGGGATCCCTCCCCGGACTACTCCACCACAACCTCACGGTGTTGAGGGACTGCGTCTCCCATCCGTGGCCGACCGTGCGGCGATATTCCGAGACGATATTCGCCTGGATCGCCGACGGACGGCTCCCGGATGGGTGGCTCGACCCAGTCGCCATCAACACCCTCCGGATGGGTGTGATCACCACCCCCACGAGCGCCCCCGGGGGCCTCAGAACAATAGCCCCTCGGGCCGCAGCCCGATCATCAGCCGCCCCCCTCACCCACCCCAGAGCCGCCCCTTCAGCCGACCCCCGCACCCCATACACCCAAGAGGCCTACGGGATCCCCTGCCCCGCCTGGAACAGGGATCCCGCCTCATGCGACCTCGCCCCGGCCGGCGAGGCGCACGGTGACCAGGGCGCGTGCAAAAGGCACGCATGCGCATATTGCGCGAACGTGCGCCGTATCTTGACTGCGCATAGTGAGGCTGTGTGCTTCACAAAGCGCACTCGGGAGTGGGGCTCAGGCGCCCCCGCGATCACCTCGCCGGATTTTTAGTCCGGCGGCGGCGACTCACCCCTCGGCCTCCCCCGCCCCACCCACCCCCCCGACCCAACACCGGCACCCCTGCCCACACTCCGCGCACCCACACACACCGCCCTGCGCACAGTGCGCGCACCCACACACACCGCCGCCAGACCCCTAACCGCCGCCCTGATGATGTAATCACAGGCCGCCAGACCCGCCGCCGCTCTGATGATGTCATCAGAGACGCCGCCCCCCGCCACACTAAACCCATCACCCTCGCCAGCCGCCGCGCACCGGGCACTCCCCGGAGGAGACCCGAAGCCGCCGGCCACAACTCCCACCGCTCCCCTCACATCTCACCCTACCCCCCCCCCCCGCCACCGCAAGCGGCCCTCACATCTCCGCCGCAGCCCGCACCCCAGGATGCCCCCGCCTCACCCCTCACACCCCTCAGAACTATGCCGCCACCACCCCTCACATCCCAGCCGCCCCCCCCCCCAGCCCCCCCGCCACCCCTCACATCCAAGCCGACAGCTCACCCAGCCCCCAACCCTCCACCCACCCCCCCCCCCCCCCCCCCCCCCCCCCCCCCCGCCGCCCCCCGCCGCCCCCGCCGCCCCCGCCCCCACGCCCCCCGGTCCCGGCGACACAGCCTAAATACACCACCTCCCCGACTTCGACGCCGACCCCCGCCCCCACCCCCCCCACCTCGACTCCCCCACCACCCCCTCTCCCCGAGACTTTGACCTTCCCCTCTCATGCACACACCGAACCTCCTCCCCCTCCAATTTTTTGGCTGCCCGCATCCCTCTCACCTCAGCCCTCCACATCCCCGCCTGGAGAAGCCGCCTCCGGGACTACCACGACAAGGATCTAGTGGACCTCCTGGAGTTCGGCTTCCCGGCGAACTACTCCGCCGGCACCCCCCCCCCCCGCCCCACCTACACAAACCACCGTGAAGCCCCGGAGCACCTAGTCCACCTCCGGGACTTCATAGCCACAGAGCTCGCCCACGGCGCCCTCGCCGGCCCCTTCCTAGCCCCCCCGTTCACCCCCTGGACCCAGGTCTCCCCCATGATGACCCGCCCCAAATCCGACCCGGGAAAGAGGCGGGTCATCGTCGACCTCTCATACCCTCCCGGGGGCAGTGTGAACGCGGGGATACCCCGTCGTGAATACCTCGGGATCCCCCACGCATACAGGCTCCCATCTGTCGCCGACGTGGGGCGCCGCCTCGTTCACGAGGGCACGGGGGCCTACACCTGGACGGCCGACATCTCCAGGGCCTACCGCCAGCTGCGCGCCGACCCTCTCTCCTGCCCCCTCTTCGGGGTCACCTTTGAGGGGGCCACATATGTCGACCTGGCCCTCCCCTTCGGATGCCGATCCTCGGGCGCCCGCCTGCGTCAGGGTCACCGTGGCGGTGGCCTGGATCCTCCGGCGGGGAGGGCTACCACGCCCTCGTCTATGTCGATGACTTTGTCGGGTGTGAGCTGACCTACCTGAGGGCCCGCCAGGCCTTCGACGGTTTCATCGCCCTCGTCGGCGCCCTCGGCCTGGAGGTCGCCTCAGGAAAATGCCACCCCCCGGCGGTGCGGATCTCCTGGCTCGGCTTCGCCATCGACAGCGAGGCCATGACGATCCGCATCGCCCCCGACAAAGTGGACGAGCTCGTGGCCGACTGCGAGGCCAGGGTCGCGGCCCCCACCCTCGGGCGCCAGGCCCTTCAAAGCATCCTCGGCCGCCTCAACCACGTCGGCAGCTGCGTCCTCCCTGCGAGGAAGTTCATGGAACGCCTCCTCGCGGCCTTGCGCAGCTGCCACGGGTTAACCACCATCACCCTCAGGGACGACGCCCTCCGGGACCTTGCCTGGTTCGCGGCCTATGGACGCGCCTCAAACGGCCTCCATCTCCTCCGCGCGCCGGCCACCCGGAGGGTCGTCATAGAGTGTGACTCCTGCCTCACCGGCGGAGGCGCATACTCTCCAACCCTCTGCTACCTTCGAGGGTATTCCGAGGAGTTCCGCACTCGCTTCACCAGCATTCACGAGCTTGAGGCGGTCAACCTCGTGGTCGCCCTCCGCGCCCTCCTCCCCGCCGACGTCGCCGGGGCCAATGTTGTGATCAACACTGACAACATGGCCTCCGCCGCCGCCCTCGACTCCGGGAGGGCGTGCGACCCTACCCTCGGGACCTGCGCGAGGGAGCTCTGGCTCATGGCGGCCGAGGCATGCTTCGAACTCACCATCCTGCACAAGCCCGGCACCGACCTCGTTCTCGCCGACGCCCTCAGCCGTGCCCACCTACCCGGGCGCTGGGCTGCTGTGGCCCGAGACGAGGTCGCACGCCTCGGGCTCCAGTATACGTACGCGAACCACGACGAGTTCCCGTATAACCCCGGCCTTTAATCTGCAGGCTACACCGACACCGAGATCGCCGCCGTGGACGGACCCCGCCTCGCCTCCCTCGCCCCATCGACCTGGAGGAACCGCCGCCGCCAGGCCCGAGGATACGTGGAGTTCGCCTCGGGTCACCACTGGGACCCGCTGGCTCCCACCCCGTTTGACATCGCCGCCTACACCGCCTCGCTCTATGCCCGCCGGGTCGCCCCCGCCTCCGTTCGGAACTCCATCTCTGGGGCGCGCTCCTGGTTGGAGGCGGCTGGGGGGCGACCCCACCGCCTTCACCTCGCGCCTCGCCCAAGACGTGTGCCGAGGGGGCGAGCGGGCGTCCGCCCACGTCTCCCGCCCGGCGCCCCCTCTCACGCCGGCCTGCCTCGCCGCCGTGGCCGGACACCTCGCCCTTGCCGGGCCCTCGGGCGTCGTCCCTCGCGCCGCCCTGCTCCTCGGCTACTACGGGATGCTGAGGCAGTCCAGCCTCCTCTCCCCGTCCCCCGAGGCCTGGGGCGGGCCACACACCATCACCCGAGCTGACGTCGCCCCCGCCCCCGGGGGTCTCCGAGACACCCTCCGGAGCTCGAAGACCATCCGGCTGACCGCGGGGGCGGTGGCCCTCCTCATCCCGGCCTCGCCCGGACACCCACTCTGCCCCGTGGCGGAGTGGGTGTCCGGCACTCCGCCCTGGTGCCGGCACTCGACGCCGACCCCGCCTTCATCCTGCCCTCTGGCCGCCCCCTCGACCCCCGCACCCTGACGGCCATACTCCGCGGTGCCCTCCGCGCCCTCGGGGTGCCCTCCCCGGATGGCTACACCCTCCACAGCCTCCGCCGGGGAGCCGCCCAGGCCTGCCAGCGCGCCGGGGTACCTCTGGAGGACATAATGGCCCAGGGCACCTGGACTTCCGACGCCGTGCACGCCTACGTGCCTCGGATCGCCCCCTCGGGCGCCCCTCGAGCCCTCTCCTCCGTTTTGGTGAAGGGCTCTTCGGGGTCCCTCCCCCACGATCGACATTGACCTTAGGTCCTTAGTGACATTTAATCTTACCATTATCTATGCATGTACTCTTCCATTATCCTGCCTTAAACTGTTCATGTCCTCATTGTTTTAATTAATTACCAATTGTCTTATCCTCATTGTCTGCACTTGACCTTCTGTGAATAAAGTGTTTTTATTCCAACTACCGCCTTCCTCTCCTCCCTAGCCACGTATCGGTCGTAATGCTCGCATTGCGGTTGATTCGTGGCAGGGGAGGAGGACCCCCCCCCTCTCTGCACCCTCCCTCCGCCGCCGCCCTGACGCAACCCCCCCCCCCTCTCTCTCCGGCCTTATAAACCGGCCGCCTAGCTGCTCCCAGCCACTCGTCTCTCCTCCCTCTCCTGGAGCACTCATTTTCTCCACCCACCCACCCATACTACATTATTCTATCACCTCGACATAGGGTGAAGGGCTCTTCGGGGTCCCTCCCCCACGATCGACATTGACCTTAGGTCCTTAGTGACATTTAATCTTACCATTATCTATGCATGTACTCTTCCATTATCCTGCCTTAAACTGTTCATGTCCTCATTGTTTTAATTAATTACCAATTGTCTTATCCTCATTGTCTGCACTTGACCTTCTGTGAATAAAGTGTTTTTATTCCAACTACCGCCTTCCTCTCCTCCCTAGCCACGTATCATACATATATAAGATATATAAGATGTAATGCATAATGTATGTATAATATATACAATATGTATATGATATATTGTACTTTAATATATAATATATAGTTATATAGCCACGTATATACGCCCACATATATGTGGGTGTAAGGAAACGCACTGTGCTTCCCCCCCCCCCCCCCCCGGTGGTTTGCAGGGGGTCTCGCCATTGGTTCGCGGATGTACCACCGACTCCCGCTTAAATGCGGGTATAAGGAAACGCACTGTGCTGCCCCCCGGTGGTTTGCGGGGGGGGGAGGGGGGGGGGGCGGGGGACTCGCCATTGGTTCGCGGATGTACGACCGGATGGCGCTCAATGATGGGTATACCTTACGAGCACACCCTGGCCGCGGCAGTTCGTCTGCAACACTGCTACTCTATAGACCTTTTCAACTTTTATTTTTTCTTTCAGTTTCATATGTTCGATAGGGCACTTGGCCCAACCATATGCATTGTTTGACTGTGGTTTTGTAATAAATGATGTATCGACCATACGAGTGTTATGTTGTGTGCCCATTACATATATATAATAACTTTCAATGTCAAGTTAGTATTTACGAAGTTGCATGATATATACATAATGTAGTAATATATGTATTTATAGTGATATACAGTACAACCTCTCTAAATCGACCGACCATGGGACCGACTTTAAGTGGTCCATTTAGGGAGGTGGTCGGTTTAGCGAACAATGGTATTGTTCTTCTTCGCCCATTGAGGCGTCAGCGCCCATCCACACAAACACCTCCTCAGCCGTGTCGTAGATGAACGTGTCGCCTACCGCCCAACTTTGGGCATAGGCCACGAACAAGGGCTCTCCAGTTTTTCCCGGACCTTGAGTTTCTTGTTTGTGATTCTGTAACGTTGTTCTTTTTCCAGGGTAGGGTTGTTGGCCCCATGCCCAACCCCCAACCTGGAGGGCCAGTTGCTGCTGTCAGTCTGTCCTCTACCATGAGTCCTGCCCGGCTTGGTTAAACCTGCCAGGGGACTAGCCCCTGCCGGTATAGCTCTCATGGTCACGGAGGCACACAAGCTTCCCCACCACTACAAGGTAGCAGCAACACATTGGTATTGTTGGGACCCAAATAAAGCGATCGATATAGGGGAGTGGTCCATCTATGGAGGTCTTCGGTTAGAGAGGTTTTACTGTATATATATGTAGTAATGCTGTGCTGATACTGGAACCTCTTGTTTACTGTAGTAGTTTCTTTTGTATTTTTGAAAACAACATGAATCGCCTGCACTGCTGCATCTCCTACACCTCGATCCAGCCATTCAGCAGCAACAGGGCCCTGGTTGGCCCGTGTGGGAAGGGCATCAGATGGTTGGTTGTTGGAGTTTTACGTCCTGGCAACACCTAAGGTCATATCAGGACATGTACTGACTTGTGACAGCGCACACTCATGGTGCCTTTATAGTGCTGCCTCAAAGGAAAATCAGGTCACTGGCACAATGGCGCAATATCCCACTCAGTCACATCATCCTGACACTGAGCTAACCGGCCAGTACTTGCCCTATCCTATTAATGCCAAGCGCCAGGCTAGGAAGGGACTAGTATCAATTTGATAAGTCATTGGCTTGACCAGGAACCGATTTGACCACCGCGCCCGGGAAGGGAATCGGAACTGGTGAATTTGTGTTACCACTGAAACACATCACGTGACCTGATTCTGTATTTTCCACACACATTATAGGGGACACACAGATGAGGACCACTGCACCAACAATTACTGTTAAAACTCACAGCGTTCCTTTGAGTGTACCAGACGGGATGACTGAATGAGTTGAGCGTCCGTCTCCCGTTTTGATAGATCGTGGGATTCGAACCCACGGGTTCGAAGCCTGGTCCAGTCAAACCAATGACTTAAACAAAAAATACTGTTCACTTCCCTAGCCAGGCGCTCGTCATTATTAGGATAGGGCGAGGACTGGTTGGATCAGTGTCAGGATAATGTGACTGAGTAGGGCAGCACTATAAAGTCACCGTTCTGATATGACTTTAGATGGTGCCAGGACGTAAAACTCCAACAAGCAACCAACCATAGCTGAGCGTGGCAAAAGTGGCAATGATTTATAAATCGCACTGGTTATTCGCAGACCTGCTCTGCGAATAACTGCCACCAAGGTCCAATACTGTTATTCGCAGAGCTGCAGCCAACCAATCAGCATGCATAATTTTACTGCACATGCGCATGTGCAGAGAGTCGCTTTCGGAGGAGAGGGTAGATTGGTTCCGCTGTCTGTGTATGTCTGTGTGTGTGTCTCTGTCTGGATATGTGTCTGTATCTGTGTGTGTGTCTCTGTCTGTATCTCTATCTGCGTGTGTCTCTGTCTGTATATGTGTATGTGTCTCTGTCTGTATATGTGTGTGTCTCTGTCTCTATCTGGGTGTGTCTCTCTTTGTATCTCTCTCTGTATCTGTGTCTGTGTGTGTGCGCCTCTCTGTCTCTCTCTCGGGTAAAGTCCGGTCGGGTAAAGTCAAGTTGGGTAAGGTAAAGTCGGGTAAAGTCTAGCAAAGTCGGGTAATGTCGGGCAAAGTCGGTCAAAGGCCAAGTGGCATCACAGGTCAAGCATAACAAAAATAAAGTCAGGTCGGGTAAAGTCAGGTTGGGTAAAGTCAAGTCGGGTCAGGTTGTTTAAAGTTGCCCGATGCTTTTGAGTTTTTGTCATTTTTCTGAGATAACTATATTACATTAATTGTTATAATCTACATTACTTTACTTTGAAGTAACTTTTATTTTAAATGGCTAAGTTTTGAAATATTTTAAGCGCAAACATAGAAAATTAATTTAGGCAAGAACACCAAAACACTGACACCATATATAGGCTTCTAGAGTAACAGGTTCTATTAATTTAACTCAGTGTTTCCTTCTATAGGGAAACAAATGCTTAATAAGTGTGTGCGTATCTAAGTTAAATATGTAAAATTTAATCTAGATAATTCTTTTTGAAAATATGATGCTTCATCGGACTGTGCAGCTTTAAATGTGAGGTGGTAATGTTACAAGTTTTATGACCATCGTAGTTTAGTTATACATTACTACACATACACTATATTCTCATACTAAGGAGGATGTCAATTCATCTTGTGTCATTATAGCTTGAGTGCCTTAAGGGCGCATTCCATATACGCGTAATGCGTAATGCGAATGCGAATGCGAATGCGACAAAAAATCGAAACGCCTTGAAACCTATGAGCTACATTCCATACACGCGTAATGCGTAATGCGAATGCGAATGCGTCAGAAATTCATTATCCCGATCGGTCCCTGTAGCGATCGGTGCGTAATGCGTAATGCGTAAAAGATGTGCGAATAGAAAAGCATCAGTCGCATTTGTCCATTGATATAAGGTTGGAGGAGGCGACTGATAAATACGGACAGCCGGGACAAGGTGGTGCGAACAGAATAGCATCAGTCGCATTTGTCCATTGATATAAGGCTGGAGGAGGCGACTGATAATTACGGACAGCCGGTGCAAACATGTAGGTTTATGCGGCGGACCTGTGAGGAAGCAGTCTTCATATTTGGGACGGTCCTAACATCCCTCTAAGCAAGCTAAACTGAGCCATGTTTGGACCGTCCCATTCTCTGTGTGTGTCTCTGTGTGTGTCTGTGTGTGTGTATCTGTGTCTGTGTGCGTGTCTCTGTGTGTGTCTCTGTGTGTGTCTCTGTGTGTGTGTCTCTGTGTTGTGTCTCTGTGTCTGTGTGTGTGTCTATGTGTGTGTATGTGTGTCTGTGTGTGTGTCTCTGTGTGTGTCTCTGTGTGTCTGTGTGTGTCTGTCTCTGTGTGTGTCTGTGTGTGTGTGTCTCTGTGTTGTGTCTCTGTGTCTCTGTGTGTGTCTGTGTCTCTGTGTCTTTGTGTCTCTGTTGCTGTGTGTGTGTCTGTGTCTGTATCTCTGTCTCTGTGTGTGTCTCTGTGTTTCTGTGTGTGTGTCTGTGTGTGTGTGTCTGTGTGTGTGTCTGTGTGTGTGTCTCTGTGTCTGTGTGTATGTCTCTGTGTGTGTGTCTCTGTGTGTGTCTGTGTGTGTGTCTCTGTGTTGTGTCTCTGTGTCTGTGGGTGTGTCTCTGTGTGTGTATCTGTGTCTGTGTGTGTGTCTCTGTGTTTGTGTGTGTCTGTGTGTGTGTGTCTCTGTGTCTGTGTGTGTGTCTGTGTGTGTGTCTGTGTGTGTGTCTGTGTGTGTGTCTCTGTATTCTGTCTCTGTGTATGTGTGTGTGTCTCTGTGTGTGTATCTGTGTCTGTGTGTGTCTCTGTGTGTGTCTGTGTGTGTGTCTCTGTGTGTGTGTCTCTGTGTTGTGTCTCTGTGTGTCTGTGTCTTTGTGTCTCTGTTGCTGTGTGTGTGTCTGTGTGTGTATCTCTGTGTCTCTGTGTGTGTCTCTGTGTTTATGTGTGTCTGTGTGTGTGTCTGTGTATGTCTCTGTGTGTGTCTCTGTGTGTGTCTGTGTGTGTGTCTCTGCGTTGTGTCTCTGTGTGTCTCTGTGTGTGTATGTGTCTCTGTGTGTGTGTCTCTGTCTCTGTGTGTGTCTCTGTGTGTGTGTATGTGTGTGTGTCTCTGTGTGTGTCTCTGTGTTGTGTCTCTGTGTCTCTGTGTGTGTATCTGTGTCTGTGTGTGTGTCTGTGTGTGTGTCTGTGTGTGTGTCTGTGTGTGTGTCTCTGTATTCTGTCTCTGTGTATGTGTGTGTGTCTCTGTGTGTGTATCTGTGTCTGTGTGTGTCTCTGTGTGTGTCTGTGTGTCTGTCTCTGTGTGTGTGTCTCTGTGTGTGTGTCTCTGTGTTGTGTCTCTGTGTGTCTGTGTCTTTGTGTCTCTGTTGCTGTGTGTGTGTCTGTGTCTGTATCTCTGTGTGTGTCTCTGTGTTTCTGTGTGTGTGTCTGTGTGTGTGTGTCTCTGTGTATGTCTCTGTGTGTGTCTCTGTGTGTGTCTGTGTGTGTGTCTCTGTGTTGTGTCTCTGTGTGTGTATATGTGTCTCTGTGTGTGTGTCTCTGTCTCTGTGTGTGTGTCTCTGTGTGTGTGTCTGTGTGTGTGTCTGTGTGTGTGTCTGTGTGTTGTGTCTCTGTGTCTGTGTGTTTGTCTCTGTGTGTGTATCTGTGTCTGTGTGTGTCTCTGTGTGTGTCTCTGTGTGTATATGTGTCTGTGTGTGTCTCTTTGTCAGAGACACAGAGACACAGACACACACATAGAGACACACACACAGACACAGAGTCACACACACAGAGACACACACAGAGACACACACAGAGACACGGAGACACAGACACACACATAGGGACATGCACAGAGACACAGAGTCACACACACACAGACACACACAGAGACACACACAGAGACACGGAGACACAGACACACACATAGAGACACACACAGAGACACGGAGTCACACACACTTTTTATATACTTTTTATATACTTCACTGCATAACGCATAACGCATAACGCATTACGCATTACGCGTATATGGAATGCTGGCATTCGCATAACGCATAACGCGTAACGCATAACGCATTACGCATTACGCGTATATGGAATGCGCCCTTTAGGTGATCCCAATGATCACTGTGAAAAAGTCATTACAAGGAGTGGTCATGTTGTTGGGCTTCTTTTCATTGGGAGGTAGGGGACGGAGAAGCCATCTTTGTTGTTAATTTAGTATATAATGGAAAACCTACTACAGTGAAACCTCTCTAATTCGACCGACCATGGAGCGACTTAAATGGTCCATTTAGGGAGGTGGTCGGATTAGGGTGTTTAAAAAAAATATCATTACAATGGTATTGTATGGTCGATCGTTTGGAACCCAAATAAAGCGATCGATATAGGGGGAGTGGTCGATCTGTGGAGGTGGGCGGTTAGATAGGTTTTACTGTTTTAATGTGATGATGCAATTGTGTGGATTTGATTTAATTTAAGACGTTAGGTGTGAGCTAAGTTGATTAGTTCCGTATTCTAAAGAAATGATCTCTATCATTATTTGCATAGCTAGTATCCTTTAGGTGGCACAGCACAAGAGTTTTTTTATATAAATAAAACTATTGAAGAATTACTGGTTGTTTGGCCGTCTCCAGTTACTCCTCTTATACTCACTACTATCAGGAGGATCCTACAACTGTCTGCCATTCTCCCCCAACTAAATACCAAAACACAACTCATAAGAAAGAAAGGGAAACAAGTCACGCAAGATTGACAGTGATAATGTTGAGCTTTATTGCTACAACTCTTGTTCACCTACTAGTGACCTGCCACCCCGACTCACCTACAACCTGCTACACAGACCCACATAGCTTCTGCTTGTTCTGTCAAAATCAGTGCCTACAGCCCATTGAACCTAAGTCCTATGGGTGTTACACGCAGCTCAGTGGTGAACTGCTTCCTTTGGTATCTCTAGAGTGTGTGTGTGGTCTGTCCAGCAAGTGAAAGGAGTACAAGGGTGACTAGGCTCACATCATCATCATCATGCTGTCGGTCGCGATGCGACAAAGACTGCTTTCATTACTTGACTGCCACTCTCCCTTTAGCTCTCTGCTGTGAGAGTGATGTCCATGAGTCGGTCTTAATGTCTCTCAGCTTCAGGTTTCTCTTGATGGTATCCTTGAACCGGAGATGAGGGCGCCTCTCTTTCTGTAACAAGAAGACAGTTGAGAATAGAGGATCTGCTTTGGTAGCCTGTCTGATGACATCCTCATGAGGTGTCTAGTCCACCGGAGATTCTTTTTGATCAGAAGATCTTCCATAGAGGGCAGCCCCATCCGTTCGAGTATTTCCTTATTTGTCACTTTGTCCTTCTAGGTTAGCTTCATGATTGAACGCAGATGTCGCATCATGAACGCATGCAGCTTTTTAACCTGTTGTCTGTTCACTGTCCAGGCCTCGGCTCCGTATAGTAGGGTGGATAGCACAATTGCATAGTAGATCTTGCCTTTGACCCGCATGGACACATGGTGGTTGTTCCAGAGTCTCAGGCGTAGTCGCCCGAAAGATGCACTAGCCTTGGCCATCCTCCTCTGTATTTCAGCATCAATGCGTCCATCACTTGATATAGTGCTTCCGAGGTAGGTGAATTCCGGAACAGAGTTCAGCTTGTTTCCGTGAACCATGATATCCTTCTCTCGGATTCTTGTAGAGTTGGGTTGGTACAGCACCTCCATCTTCTTGATGTTAATCTTCAGGCCAAACTTCTTTGACGCGTCGGATAAAGTGTCCACTATTTTCTGGATCTCTTCAGCAGAGTGGGCAACCAGTGCACTGTCATCTGCGAATAGCAGCTCTCTCACCAGTATCCGAGTAGTCTTGGTCTTCACTCTGAAGTGTGCGACATTGAAAAGGTCAGCGCTCTGTCTGGAATGTATATAGATGCCATCCCCCATGTCTCGGAAAGCCTCTTCGAGCATTGCTGATAGGAAGATGGAGAAGAGCCTGGGGGCCAGTACACAACCTTGCTTGACCCCATTGGTAACCCCGAACGATTCTGAGACTTCCCCTCCAACACTAACGTTCGCCATCACTCCTGTATGTAGAGCCTCGATCATAGTTGTGAACTTCTCTGGGCATCCATACTTCCTCAATAGCTGCCATAGCGTGGTCCTCCCGACTGTATCAAACGCCTTAGTGAAATCGACAAATACCATGTACAGTGGTCGGTCCTGCTCAATGCACTTTTTTTGTAGCTGTTGGAGACAAAATATCATATCCACGGTGCTCCGGTTACCTCTGAAGCCACACTGTGACTCTGGAACTTGATCAGGCTCACACAGCCAGCCAATCAGACACCTCTGCAGCCTGCGAGGGGCGGTGCCCAAGAGGGGGCACCTGTCAGTCAACCCCAGGGCAGGTGGTGTGCTTAACGTATGCAGAATGGCTGGGTGTGCTTACCCAGCGGTACCGTGGTAACAAGTAGTCGCCATACAGTAGTAACATTAATATGTGTCCCTCTCCCTTTTGCACTCTTCCTGGTGCCTGGAGGGAACATTCCTGTAATTAGTAACCGTATTTTATACCGCAATCCCGGTCATCATGTGTCATAACATTTACACATAGTTATTTCCATGTCACACAGTGGGTGGGCAGACATTGCATCACTATTACATAACGATGGTCCCCAACTCCGTCGCCTGACATATTGATAAGATTCCAAGGTCGGCTATTACGACCGAAAGACTGTATATTTTTACAATATGTTTAGTTCCACGCAGTAAGTTATTTATATATAATATAGTTATATATATATATGTATATATATATAAAGAACACTACCAGAAAATGCAAGATAAGGACAAATTAAAAACAACAACAACAACGTGTAAAGATTTTCGGTTCAGAATTAGATATTGGCAAAGAGCATTACTATTCTTGGGTGACGGAGTGGGGACAATCTTATGTAAACTAAAATCAATAATATCCCACTCCCATTGTGACATGATATAAGCCATGTGAAATATATGTTCATACATGATGCCTGAGATTAAGGAAGGGATGTTCTTATATAAGAAACAGTTCAAGGTTGATGAAATGTTCCTCTATGTATTCATAAAGAATGCAATTGGAGAAAAAGGACATTTTTGGTAGATATATATATATATTTCTAACTGTTTGCAGCTACCTGTCCAACCTTGACCACTGGGTGGGCCGACCATCCTAATCTGCATATACACCCAGCTGGGTTGAGTGACTACTGGGGGGTGTCACCCACCCAGGTTGTGGGGGCGCCTGATTGGCTGGCTGTGGGGATGCTCAGTCACCTACACTACCTTGGCCCTCTGACCACACTAGCCTCACTTTGAGATTAATTAATTATTCAAGACTCTGCTTCAGACACACTGAAGAGAGGGCACTCTACTCCTGGCTCTTGAGTGAGACACACCTACTCTAGAGCAGGACCCCAGACACTCTGTCTGATGCTAGCAAAATTCATATATCTAAATTGAATTGAGTGCAACACCCAAGGGACTCCGGTTCAATGGGCTGTAGGCACTGATTCTTATACAGGTTAAAGTAGTAATGGGAATCTGTGTGGACAGAAGGTAAGGTGTGTGGATGATCGGTCACTAGTAGGTGGACAGGAGTTGATGCCATTAAAGCACAACTTCTCCACTGTTCATCTGTGTGACTTGGCTTCCTTTTATTCCTTAGGAGTTGGTTAAGGGTTGTTTAAGGGATGCATCAGGGAGTGAGATGAAGGGGAATAGTTTGTAGTATTATCTGGTATTCAAGCAGCCAGGCATCCAGTAATATTATAAACGGTACGGAAAAACCTGTATACCTCTATAATCATATTCTCGCCACTTCTTTCTATATATATATATATATATATATATATATATATATATATATATATATATATATATAAGTTGAGTGCCGTTCAGTGGCCAGCTTTATTTAAAGTGGCAGAATCCCATCGTTTTTGATTTTTTGCACAGATTTGAGGTAAATATATTAGGTTGAAAATTGTAATATATTCCACTCTAGTTTGAAGTAACTTTTATCTTAAAGACTTAACTTTGGGGATATTTGAAGTAAAAATATGTAATGGTTCTGCACTGACCTCTCAGGCAAGGAGCCGCATACACAGGTAGACGTGGGTAGTGTGGTGATATCAGGGAGCCTAGGTGGTCTAATGGTTAGAGATAGATACTGGGTTGTTTGTAACCTTACGACGGTTACCGGTTGCAGAACTGCAACATTATAGAGAGGCTCCGATAAATCGGCCCAATCTTTGGTTGAAGAATAATCTTCTGGTGGGGCGGTGGGGCGGTTGTAGAAGCTGGGGGATGTCTTTACAACGATTAAGCTACGAGTCATTGGGGCGGTCCAGAATCTCCGGTCCGGCGGTAGCACAGCACTTGTATCCATCAGACAGCAGCAAGGGTTTCCGAGGAAGGGCGGGTAAAGATGGGTCCAGCGGCTCCAGCAACGAGAAGAAAGTGAGAGAAACCTAAAGGTAAAGGGCCCCACCCAAGCACACACCTCCCTTGGTCAGGGGGAGAAGTATGCCTGGGAGGAAAAAAAAAGGGTAGAGTCTAGGAAAGAGAAATGAGGAGAGTTGAGTCAAAGGAACATGTCTATTTGCTCGATGGCGACCATCCAGCGAGCTAAAGACACGGACAGAGTAAGGGTAGAAAGTGAAATGCTGGTGGGCTCCCCCTCCTTGAACTCTTTTCAGACATATCAAGGAGGAAGGAGCAAGGCCAGTGGAGAGGAGATAGAGAGAGGTGTGGACGAAGTGCGGTCCGGATAGTAAGTGTGGTGTAATGGTTAGCACACTGGCCTGGAATGCAAAGAGATGTGAGTTCGAGTCCCGCTCTAGGCGCAATATTTCCCATTTTCATCACACCCATGACAAATGTGATAAATTAATTCTGACATGGACATCGTAATCCTGGATAGCATAGACGTCAGCGGTAAAAGTATTGATTGACTTGAAGTAGTATTCCTTCTATGCAGAAAAAAAAGTACTTAATTAGTGCACCAGTATATAAATTAGACATGTAGGATCAAATATAGGGCAGTGTTTTCATTTAGAGAATTTGATGGTTTAAAGTTTAATCGGACCACGGGTTTCAGAACCGGAACATCTTGCCAAGGAAGTAATTTTCCAGCTTTATTTCTCATGATTGAAGACACAATATGGTGTAAAGGAAAATGTTCTAAAGTTCCCATCTCGAGTAAAGAATATTCCAAAGCAAAATTGGGAACTTATTTGAATATATCTTATTGTCAGCCATTAATGTATCCTTTTTTTTCCTTTCTTTTCTTTACTGGAACCTGAATAATTCAGTGTTTTTCAATCCATAACCTCCCCTTTCCACTCAAATGAATGCATTGACTGAACATGGGAGATTTGTGGCTTTTGGAAGTAGTCTTCATTTATGGTCAAATGATTGTCAAATGCCTTTTTGTAGTTAATAAAGATATTTGTTGTCAGCTCAACCGTGTCCATGCATGGATATGATTGCACGAATCGTTTTCAATGCATGACATAGCATATTTCTTAAGCAACTACATCTATTTTGAGCTATTTCTGAAATTATGAAGATATGTCAACAAAGAAAAAAACATCTTAGAAATTGGTTTAGTTTCCCTTCACATAGCATTTATTTATGTGGGAAAGGAAACTTTAACATCCCCTTAAATACCAATTATGTCATTATTGTAATATATATGTATATGTATGCATTCATTCGTATATTAAGGAAGTTAGTTATCTGTAATGTGGCTGTCACACTACGACGACAAGCGGCGACGACAGCCCAGCGACAGCGACTTCTGGTCTGTCGTCGATTGTCGTCGATTGTCGCGCAGCTGTCGCGCAGCTGTCGCCACGACACCTCCGTGACACCTCCAGTTTCTCCACTGTTTCTCAACTGTCGCCGGGTTGTCGCCGGGTTGTCGTCGGCTTTTTGGACATGTTGAAAAACTTCGACGACAGGCGACGACAGCCGATGTCGGTCTGCTGTCGATACGGTGTCGCTATGGGGTCGGTACAGTGTCACTACGGTGTCGTCTTGTCGTTAAGCTGTAGTCGCTTCTCTCTCCATAGCAGCAATAGCATTTTTCTCTATAATTTGGTTATAATAAAGGTAGGAAAGCAGTTTCCATGAGAAATATGAATAATGGGATGGTGCAAGCATGTAGGTTTATGCAGCGGACCTGTTAGGAAGCAGTCTCCATATGATATATGAAGAAATGGGACGGTACAAACATGTGTGTTAGACTATGCGGCGGACCTGTTAGGAAGCAGTCTTCATGAGAAATATGAAGAATGGGACGGTGCAAACATGGCTCAGTTTAGCAGAGACACTTGCTATCCGGACCGCACTTCGTCCACACCTCTCTCTATCACCTCTCTGCCGGCCTGGCACCTCCTTGATATGTCTGAAAAGAGTTCCAGGAGGGGGTGCCCGCCGGCATTTTCACTTTCTACTCTTACTCTGTCAGTGTCTATGGCTCGCTGGATGGTCACCGTAGGGCAAATAGACACGGTCCTTTGACTCATCTCTCCTCATTTCTCTTTCCTAGATTCTGCCCATTCGATTTCTCCCAGGCACACTTCTTCCCCTGACCAGGGTTGTTGTGTTCTTGGGTGGGGCCCTTCACCTATTACGATTTCTCTGTCTGGTTCTTGTTGCTGGAACGACCGCTGCTCCCACCTTTGCCCGCCTTCCTCAAACCCCTGCTGACCGGATTCAAGTGCTACACTACACTACACACACCTACAACTACACACCGGGACGGAGAGATTCGCTGCCACCCGACGCCCGCCGTCACTATGTCGTGGAAGATGTCCCCACCTTTCACAACACTCCCTCTACGAAGACAAGTCTTCAACCACAGATTGGGCCGATTTATCGGAGCCTCTCTACCAATGTTGCAGTTCTGCAACCGGTAACCGTCGTAAGGTTACGAACACCCCAATTGATTGATTTAGCAGAGAGTGTGAGTGTGAGTGTGATAGTGAGTGTGATAGTGAGTGTGATAGTGAGTGTGATAGTGAGTGTGATAGTGAGTGTGAGTGTGATAGTGAGTGTGAGTGTGATAGTGAGTGTGAGTGTGATAATGAGTGTGAGTGTGATAGTGAGTGTGATAGTGAGTGTGAGTGTGATAGTGAGTGTGAGTGTGAGTGTGTGTGGTTTATCGCACACACAGAGACACAGAGACATAACAGAGACACACACACAGAGACACACACACAGAGACACACACACAGACACACAGAGACACACACAGAGACACAGAGATACACACACAGACACACACACAGCAATAGAGACACAAAGACACAGACACACACAGACACAACACAGAGACACACACAGAGACACACACACAGACAGAGACACATACAGACACACACAGAGACAAAGAGACACACACACAGACACACACACAGACACAGATACAGACACACACACAGACACAGTGTCTGTGTGTGTGTCTGTGCAGTTTCCATGAGAAATATGAATAATGGGACGGTGCAAACATGTAGGTTTATGCAGCGGACCTGTTAGGAAGCAGTCTCCATATGATATATGAAGAAATGGGACGGTACAAACATGTGTGTTAGACTATGCGGCAGACCTGTTAGGAAGCAGTCTTCATGAGAAATATGAAGAATGGGACGGTGCAAACATGTAGGTTTAATGCGGCGGACCTGTTAGGAAGCAGTCTACACGTTTGCACCGTCCCCTTCTTCATATTTCTCATGGAAACTGCACAGACACACACACACACAGACACTGTCGTCCCGCTGTCGTCCCGTCTGTCATCCCGATGTCGTCGGGCTGTCGTCCGATTGTCGTCCGATTGTCATCCAACTTGGCCCGAATTTGCATATGTCGTCGGGTTTTCACAAAATCCAAGTCGCTGGGCTGTCATCACCCCCTTGTCGTCGTAGTGTGACTGCTACATAATGGTGAAGGGAAGGAAGAAGCCAGAGTGGTGGAAAACAAGGCTTTATTATATTTATTAACCTAATTTTTAAATATAACATGGTAGGCAAATTCAGGTATATATCATAAACTATATCTCTTACAAAATCTAAAGTTAGAGATTGTGTTAAAAATAAATGTGTATAGCCTACCTTTTTTAATCATACACACAAAAAAAACTTTCTCAATGTAGAGGAATACAGGGGAAAGACAAAATCATATAAATGCATAGTAGGTGTATATTTACTTAAAGCTTCTGAAACGTCCCGATGCTAATGCCGAGCAAATTACCTTGTATTGAAAGCATACACTACTATACATAAAGGATTCACCCTGTACTCGCAGTACACGGGTGAATACCAACCCTATACAAAAGCTGTCAAAAAAGCGGGGAAATGAAATGAGAGCCTAATTTCACAATCTAAGAAGCAACAATTATTCTTTATATATGTTTTCATATTTCCCCGCTACCTTTGAGTTGAAAAATGTAATAAAACATGCAGTTTAATGGACTTTAAAAGTGAAATCGACGGCGTTCCATGGCTGCCATCTTGTCTTTTTGCATTCTGTCCCATTCCACTCTGTGCCGATAAAAGTACCCATTTGACACTGGAGCCAGGCATTCTACTTCCTGTTCCATACTAAAGCTATTTTTGCCCGTATTTATGTTATGTTGTCGTTCACCTGTGTACTGCAAGTACGGGGTGAATCATTTATCTAACACTACTGGTGATATGCCCTGCAGACTTAAGCCGTGTTCACACACGGGCGTTAAGTCGCCTCAACTAGTTCACCTTGTCTAGTTCGGCTCACATTCGCCATGTGGACGCGACGCTGAGGCAGATTATGGCTGAATCGCCTCAACTTGTTCGCCTCAAGTAAACCACGTCGCGAGGTAGTTTAACTACCTTAAGTCGGCTTATCTAGCTTGTGTGGACGGTAGCGGTTTACTTGAGACGGCTTAAGTACGTCGCAGTCGAGACCTGAGTTTGTTGAATTTCTGGTCGATCAAAAGCACATATTATATAATTTGGTCTATGAACCGGCTAGAGGTGCACAGGTATTTTGTTCATCATTTATTTGTAGGTTTTCACTGCCCAGCAGAAGTTTTGACGGTTCCAAAACAATACGATTCAGTCCATACATATCTAGGTCGAACCCACACTCTGTCGTGGTGACGTCGACTAACCGAAAACTGGCGCTGGTTAGTATGGACTTGCTCATGCGCAGATATCGATTTTCGCCTTAAACCGCCCCGAATACTGCATGTGTGGACACGACACTAGTTCGCCTCATCTAGTTCGCCTTATCTAGTTCGGCCTAAAGTTGTGTGTGTGAACACAGCTATAGACCTATTTCAATGTTTGTAAACATCGTGTATGCGCGCGCAGCTCGGCTGCAGAACGAATGCACACTGCCACTGAGTTTGCCAGGACGCGCAGTGCAAAACGTTTATTTTATTCAAAATTAATAGAAATCGAGAACCCTAACCATATTAATTTAATATAATCTATTCATTGAATATGTTTTCTATATGTGTACCAAGTGGTTTGCTTCTAGGTGGTGTGGTTTTAGAGATATTTAACTTCTTCTGTATTCTCTATGTCGGCGTGTCGTCACAGCCCCAGAAACTAGCCCGCGAAGGGTAAACACCCCATTGATTTGAGTTGCAGCAATGCTATGTCTATGCAGAGCATTTATTTTTGCAAAATGAATTTAAAAGCTTTCATTGAGTCGATTAAAAATATCTTAATGCGCCATTGAAGAGGAAGATTTGAAGTATTTAATCTAACTAAGGGCAATTTTCTCTCAAAGTATTAAAAACAGATAATTGTGAAAGTTGGGATATTCTGAGTGTCAGTGCCAGGTACGCGCAGTGCAAAACGTAAGTTTTATTCAAAATTAATAGAAATCCAGAACCCTAACGTACCGTATCAATTTAATATAATCCTTTTGGTAAACATCTTTTCTATGTGTATTCCAATCAGTTAGTTTCCAGGTGGTGGGGTTTTAGAGATATTTAACCTTTTCTCTATGAAGATTGCTCATAGCCATTGAGTTTGCAGTGTGACCGGATGTTGTCCTGCAGCCAAGAGGCGGGCGCACTGACCTAGATACACGTGCTGACGTCATATCAAATTGGTCAATAGAATCTGTTTATCTCGACGCGGAAGTTGATAAATGACAACAGAACTTATGTTGGTGCAACGTGGTATTCGTCACGTACGCCAGCTTTTATTTGTAATTCCTATTGACAAAGTTCTGTGATAGTGAAGTAGGACTCGACGTGAACCAATAATATTATTTACATTGATATATGATATCAGTTGCAGCTTACCGTCAATGAACACTTATTGAATAGTTTCCCACGTTCATGATATAAGTCAAAATACTCTTGTAAAGCTTGTAATACAACAGGAATTAGGATATACACGATGAGATTTTTTTGTTTAATTACCAACATATTGACGTAATCCTATTTAATTGTCTGTTGCGTGCCTGAATGCAAGAACCGACCAGGTAGTGAAAGTATTATTCCAATACGTTTTCTGTATTTCCAAACAAAGATACAGAGAAAGATTCCTCACGTGGACAGCGAAAATTAGGTGTGATGGTGCTGTCACATTGTCCATGTTGCCGGTAACATGCATAATTCAAAATCCTGGCTACGGGCTGATATTATGAATACCATAGATACCGTTCGTAGCGCGCGTCGCTATGTAAAAAGTTAACTTCCGGTAGTAGATTCAAAGGCTAGTCCAGTCCTTACCTGACCGTCGCTGAAGTCGGTTCATTGGTGTTCAATACTAAAATTTTGAATTACTTGACTTACCGGCATAACTTCTTGCGTCAATATGCCAAGGCCTGGTAAAACGCACATTAATGTTGGGAGATATTCTAAGGCATTGCTGGAATCCATGGAAGTGACAGAAGATCTGGTTGGAGCCAGTACAAGTCGACGAAATGTCATTCGTCCAGGATCATCTACTCGACTGCAAATGGAGGAGTTGTCGTCGCCAACGCCTGTGTTGCCGTCGTGTGTTGCTTCGGGTCCGTCTCTGGATGATATCTCCCGACTTTTAGACTCGAAGTTGGCGGCAACACAGCAACCTTTATTGGATCGGCTTGCTTCACTGGAAATTGCAGCCATGTCAAATGTGGGTCAGTCGTCAAGCGACGTGGCAGTAGGTCATCATGACGTCACAGATGTGGATAGTGTAACGGCTATAAACACAACTATTGTGTCTCCTGCACGCTGGACTGCCTCGTGCGGACTACGTTCAATGCTACATTCAGCTAGAGGTACAGTACAAATTTCTTCTGGTAGTGATATCGTGCGTAAGAGAGCATGTGACTGTATTCCGTTTAATTGTGATGGGTCTGATAGTGATGAGTCAATGATGCGGGATCTGATTAGGATTGCTGGGAAGAAAGCTAAACGCTCGGGCAAGTTGGCATTGTTACCTCACAAGTATGTGGTTAGGAATGACAAAAAAGGGAAAGTAGCTCAAGGTGAGGCGCACTGGTTTGAGTACCTGGCTGCGATCCGGCGCATGATGAAACGGGGCGATGTGCCGGATTCGTGGATTCCGCATCTGGAGGGACATATTGACAGTATTCTTGAAATGGCCCAGAACTACACATGGAAAACTTGTTTGACGTACAGTGAGAAAATTTTCTCTATGATATCTGATAAACGGTTGCCTGACGGGTGGACTGATCAAGGGAAAATAATAGAGATCAGGAGAGATGTATGTGGCCTGGGTAGGCGGGTTGACTCGTATGTGGCGAAACAGGGACAAGGGAATGTCTATACTGAATATAAGAAAGGAGTTGACGCTCGACCGTGCCTCATATGGAACAAAGGGGGTTCTTGTGGCTATAGTGCCGATCATGGGGAAGGCACCGATAAATTCTTGCATATATGCGCATATTGTGCTTTTAAACTAAAACGTAAACACCCCCATAAAGAGGTGGACTGTATGACGAAGCAGAGGTCAAGGGATAGTCATCAAAGTGAACATGATCGTACAATGAATTTTTAGTTTGCAGTCGACTGGAGGCTGATTCAACTGTCGAAGAACTGTGTTGTCCTGACGTCATCGATGGTTGCTGCGCGGTTCCGTTAGGTGGTAGCACGATTGTCCAAGATGGTGTCGGCCGGTTCAACAAGGACTCCGTTAAGGTCGGTGGTGTTCATTCGTCGGTGTCTCCCCAGAGCTTAGATGTAATTCTGTCGCCTACCCTAATAGCACCCTCAGTCACCTCTCCTATTTTTGTCGATGTTGTTTGTGTTGATCATGACCATGGCCCAGATGTTTTGGGTCGTGGTCTTCCAACCGTATCTGTTCATCTTAAAAGCGAGATGGCTAATGTTTCTTGTCGTAAGAGGAAGCGGTCGCATTCCATGTGTGGTGCCCCGCCCTTACACGGCGAGTTAAAAAAAATTGTGGGTGTTGACACTGGCTGTAAAAACTTTGGGTATACCGATCCTGTCATTGTCAAAAATATTGTGTATAGCTGCTCTACTTTTGGGAACAGGTACAAATGGTTTAATCCAACCCTGCGCGTGTTAAATTCTACAGAGGGTGCTAATGATTTATTGGGAGGTGACATGAATTTATTTCTAAATATGGGGACACTGCGAACACCACAACCTGAGACGGACCGCTTGAGTGGGTTCCATACACGCGGTTGTCATAGCAACACCATCACAAAGTCCGATGCTGCCCATCAGCCTGCTCCTGAGACGAACTCAACTTTGGGCCTCTGTGCCGACAGTCATATTGACCCCATTGACAGTCATGGTCAATTGCTTGGTTGTGAGACCGACAGTGGAAACTGTGTAACTTTCACTGGGGATGGCTTTTTGCTCCCTCCAAAGCCTACCGCTAGTCCAGTCGCTAGCGTAGTTAAATATTCTTCTGATAGTCTTGGTCAGTCAAGCATCCCTTGTGTATCTAACCCTGTGTTACCTGTTGCTATTATTGGTTCGTTATCGGTTGAAGGGTTGACTGACTTAGCCTATCCACTTTTAGATGCTCATACTCTCAGTGCCCGGGAGCCTCCCATGGCTCCACCCAACTGTTCTAGTGTTACAAAAAATGTTGATTTTGGTATAATCAGCCCTGTGTTACCGTTAAATTCTGTTGGCTCTTTGTCGTGTTCCTTGACTGATGTTATTGATGTTTTTGTTGACCCGTTGCAACATGATATTACTACCAGTGTTGATGCGTTAGTCACAGTTTCTGACTGTGAAATTGAAAGTAGTTTACACTTCGCATCTTCTAACCATAAAAATTTGTGACAAGTCTCCGTTTGAATATAAAAGTTATGTGCTGGCACACTGGCCTGGTTTGACCTTTAACTGTAACCTTTTTTTGGAGTATGCTGACATTTATGCCAAAGTACGAGGTACTGGCTTGCCAAATTATTTAGATGCCAGTTCCTTCTGGTCTCATTATAAATAAATGGAAGGAGCTCTTGTTGGATTATTTTGATGTACAATTGGTACAATTTTTGGAATTTGGCTGGCCATCTAATTTTACTGGTAATTTTATCCCTACTGCTTCCGATTCTAATCATACGTGTAATAAGGAAGATTTATTTTGGATCAACAAGTATGTCAGTACTGAACTATCTCATGGTGCGCTGCTGGGACCATTTAATAATCCTCCCTTTTCTCCTTGGGCCCAAATTAGTCCTATTATGACCTGCCCCAAAAAGAATACTGCGGAACGTAGAATTATAGTGGACCTTAGCTTTCCTAAGGGGCGCAGTGTTAATGCGGGTATAGTTAAGGGTTTCTATCAGGGTAAGGAGTATAAATATAATTTGCCTACTATTATGACATTAGCTAAGCAAATAACTAAATTGGGTAAAAATTGTTTTATGTGGTCTATAGACTTGGCAAGGGCGTACAGGCAATTAAGAACCTGCCCCTTGAGTGTGCCTTTGTTTGGGATTAAGGTAGATCACCAGTTGTATTTTGACACGGCCCCTCCTTTCGGTTGTAGGACCTCGAGTATGGCTTGTGCTAGGACAACAGCAGCGCTAGTTTATTTAATGAGAAAAATGGATTTTTTACTTTGTGTTTTTTAGACGATTTTGTAGGGGTAGAGGATTCTTTGGCTAAGGCACAACAAGCGTATGACTGTATTTTGAATTTAACTAAGTCGCTGGGCTTGAATCTTTCCATTAAGAAGTGTAGTCCCCCAACGAGACGCTTAATTTGGCTCGGTTATGAGGTAGATACAACCGATATGTTCATTAGGTTTCCCGATGAGAAATTATTAGACATTATATTAGAGTGTAGGAAATGGATAGTAGGTAGCACAGTTACAAGGAAAAACGTTCAAAGATTAGTGGGGCGGTTACAATTTATTTCTAAATGTGTTATGGCTTCGCGGATATTTATGAATAGAATTTTAGAGTTTCTTAGAGCCTGCCCTTTTATGGGGAAGGTGCCAGTGACTAGTGAGTTAGTGAAAGATATCCTCTGGTTCCTACGGTTTGCAGAAGGTAATAATAGACTGGTTTTGCTTCATCATTTCCCGGAGAAAAAATGGATTATTGAATGTGATTCTTCATTGCAGGGTGGGGGGCCTTCAGTACTAAAAACTTTTACTCCAGTTTGTATACTAAAACCTTCTTGGATCACGGCTTTCATATTGCCCAATTAGAGGCTATTAACTTGGTGGTAGCGTTAAAAGACTTGTCCCCTTCTGATCCCCACAACTTTCATATTATCATTAACACTGATAATGCAGCTTCCCAACAGGTGTTGTCGTCCGGTGCTGGTAAGGATCCTATCTTGTGTGTAATGTATATGTGGACACCGTGAGTTCTTGTAACGTAACTGACTTTATTAGGAAGCCTTGATCATGACGTCATACAGGTAATACGTCATACAGGTAATACGGTTCGGGGGTGTTCGGGTAACTACAATACATCACATCTTCCCCTTTTCACTTAACTATAATAAATACTTTATTATTTATCACTACCGTGTCTTGACATCAGAAGTCTTACAAGTAGTGACTTATCTCTATGCATTGAAACTCTTTATTTCTTACTTATCTAATTGTAACACACCTAACATAATTCCTTAACTTATCCTTCCCTCTGTAATTAGCATGTAATATATATTAATACGGTTGTACGTTAACTTATAATATATTATTATATAAATTCAAGGTGTGTTTGTATACAGCAGTAGAATCAGAATGATTATGTTATATTCATCAAAGTGATGGTATAGTCCGTTGGCATCTACTGCTGCTTCATAGTTTGTCCATATCGTGTACCTTCTTTGTTTGACACACTGAAGTTTGACGTGGTAACGTATTGTTTAACGTCGTGTACGTACTTTTTCACGGTCTCGCTTTACGCAGTAAAGGACCGTATGTAAATACACATGTACAGGAAGGTTATTAACACATGCAAGTAAGTGTAATGTATCATTAGGCATACTTAATTCAATTATGTTTCAACTTAAGCAATACATGTATGTCAAAGGCCATAACGAACCGGTGGCCTACTGACTCGACCATAACGTGTTTTATACTTTATTGGCGAATTTGTGATATGTACATTGTCATTAATAGTTGATGGCACGTATTCTATAGCCCTGCTTTCACGTTTAGCAGGACATCTGTAAATGAATCTTCTGTTACGTCTTATAACATTGTCATTTTTATTTATTATATTATAACTTCTCTTATTGCCTACATTAGTACACACAATTGTTCCTTTTTGCCAGTCATTATTGTGGTTTTTGTAACGGACGTTATCACCATTATTTAAAAGACTTTGACGTCTACTTGTATGCTTGTCAAAATATTGTTTTTGTAATCTTTGATTATGGTGCATTTGGTTAAGTTTAGAAGGTTGTACCTTCGCCTTTAGCTCTCCATCTAGTACCGGGATTCTGCTTCTCAATTTCCGTGACATCATTAATTGCGCCGGAGACACACCAATTCCGTCTAATGTCGTATTTCGGTAATTGAGCATGGCTATCTGGACATCCCTACCGTCTTTTATGCATTTTTTTATTATCCGTTTAATGGTTTGAACATAACGTTTGACCTGTCCGTTACCTTGTGCATGCATCGGGCTTGAGTATATTGATGTGAAGCCATATAGTGATGCAAACTTTTTAAATTCGAGGCTTGTAAATTGTGGACCATTATCCGATACTATATATTTGGGTATACCAAAACGTGCAAACGTTTGTTTTAAAGCATCAATCACTGTTGTAGTAGATGTTGTGTCTAATTGTATGAAATCTGGAAATTTAGAGTAGTAATCTATAATTATGATATAATTTTTACCATCGACATGAAACAAGTCTATTCCAATTTTATTGAATGGGATATCTATTATTTTGTGATTTATCAAAGGTTCCTTTGGGGGCATATTTCTGAATTCTTGACATACGACACATCTGGAAATTTTGTCTTCTAATTGTGTACTAAATCCTGGCCAAAAAATATTATCTCTGGCCAGTTGTTTACATTTGACCACCCCTAGGTGCGATTCGTGTAATTTGTCTAGCATATCGGTTTGTTGACTTTTGGGGATTATTATTTGTTTACCTTTCAGTAGTAAGCCATCTACCCATGTTATTTCATATCGAAATGTGTAATACGGTTTTACATCACTAGGAATGTTATCGCTAGTATTTGGCCATCCTTCTAACGTCATAGTCTTTATTTTGTTGAGCGTTTGATCTACCTTGGTGGCCTCTATGACTTGTTGCACCATATCCATTCCTATATCTATAGCCCCAACCGAAATGTCCCGGTCATATAAGTCATCAGGGGCTATACTTGATGTATGCGCTCTTGATAAAGTATCTGCAAAATACAAATGTGACCCTTTGAGATACGACACTTCTATATTATAGTTTTGCAATCGCATGCGCATACGTTGCATTCTTGCTGAAAGTTCATGTATTGGCTTTAGCATAATTGCAACAAGGGGTTTATGGTCTGTGTTGACGGTGATTTCATTGCCATAAATGAAAGTATGGAACTTTTTACATCCAAAACATATGGCCAATAATTCTTTTTCAATTACAGCATAATTTATTTGTGATCTATCTAATGCTTTTGATGCCATTGCCACAGGCAAATTATTTTGAAATAAAGTAGCGCCTAAACCATACTTTGATGCATCAACTTGTAGGACAACTTTTTGATTACTATCAAAATATTGTAGTATGGGTGCCTTAGTTAACAAATTTTTTAAATTTTGAAAAGCTTCTTCTTGGTCTACATCCCAATGCCAAGAAATATTCTTTTGAATGACAGTTCTTAACGGTTTTGTCATGTTAGCCATGTTTGGAATAAATTTACTAACATATCCTATCATACCTAAAAATCGGTGTACCCCTGCTTTATCGGTAGGACTGGGCATGTCAATAATTGCTTGTATTCTATCATTGTTGGGCTTTAGGCCATCTGAGCTAATGACGTGTCCCACATAATTAACACTGTTTCTGCAAATTTTAGATTTCTTAGGGTTTAGTTTTAGATTCACTTTTCTGGCACGCTTTAAAACTGCTTCTAATCTTAAATTATGTTCCTGTTCTGTACTACCATGTACTAAAATGTCATCTGATATGACACTAACACCTGGCATCCCTTTTAGAATTTCGTTCATCTCTTCAATAAATATATCTCCTGCAGTCTTTATTCCAAATGGCAATCTAGTATATCTGTATCTCCCCCAAGGGGTATTAAATGTACATAGCTCAGAACTCTCCCTGTCTAATTCAATTTGCCAATATCCGCTTTGTGCATCTAATACTGAGAAATATTTAGCTCCATGCAATTTAGCTACGACTTCTTCGACTGTTCTGACCGGATATGGTCCTCTTAAAATTGCTTTATTGAGTTTTGTTGGGTCTAGGCAAATTCTTAATTTTCCAGGTTTACGGACTATTGTTATTGAATTAACCCAAGGGGTTGGACTGGTTTGTTTGACAATGACTCCTAATTTGACCATGCGTTCTAACTCTTTTTGGACATCATTGTCTATGGACAAAGGTATTCTTCGAGGAGGGTCTATAACAGGAGTGACATTTTTATCAATATATATTTTAGCATTAACCTTAATTAATCCTAAACCTTCAAACACGTCATAATATTTCATTACCATTTTATCTGCTTCCTGGGAAGGTTTCACATTCAAAGTGTCCAGTCTTGCTAATAGTCCTAACTTAACACAGGCTTGTTTGCCTATGATCGCACTGCCGGCATCTGTTACTTGAAATTTTAATTCATGACCATTAAGTTTTAACATTGTTTCTCCCGTAGGCGTAATTCTATGTCCTCCGTATGTGATTAGGTGACACGTAGATGTCTTTAATTCAGCACCATGCAGTTGTTTGTATACTGCCAAAGGTAAAATGTTGGCCTCAGATCCAGTATCTAATTTAAATGATACTTCCACATCATCAATTACAAACATCACAAACCATAGGTCCTTGTCCTCAATATCCACATCATGGATTGATCCGACAAATAAATCATAGTTATCAGGGTCTTGTTGACGTTCGTGATCTTGTCTGCTGTACTGGTCTGTCATGATCCGGCCATCGTCCATCTCTGGATGAACGTTAATTTCATATATTGGTGCTGTTTGTTGCTTCTTTTGCTGTAAATGGCACATTTTTACAAAATGTCCAATTCGTCGACAACCGAGGCATTCTTTACCTCGGGCGGGACATTTTCCATCTTGGTGTTTATATCCGCATCGTCCACAATTGTTCACGTCCATCTTGCGGCCTTGTTGGTAACGACTTGTTGATGCCTGTCTCCATGGAGATGTCCTGGTCGCTTGTTCATCTCTTCGTCTGTAGCCATGAGATATCATATCCACTTCACTCGTTGAAGACATTTGTACTTGTGAAGATTTGTTTTCACTCAACCGACATAATTGAATACACTGTTCCAATGACAACTGAGGTGCTTGTAGTAATCGATTTCGTAGTTCATTGTCTTTTATCCCACATACGATCCGATCGCACAACAGAGACGCTTCTAACTGCCCGTAGCAACAAAACTGTACGCGATGCTTTAATTCGCGAATGTACGTGTCCATTGTCTCACTTGTCTGGTTTAAAGAGTTGAAGTCATACCTTATCACGGTGATATTAGTTTTTCCTTCACAGTATGTTGAGAAAGCCTTTATTAATGGTCCTATCTTGTCCTTGTCACCAGTCTCAAACTCGAATGTACGGTGAACCTTTTGTGCCTCACCACCAGCAACATGGAGCAGTACACAGCACTGTACTTTTTCTGGCTTTGTTCCTATGCCGGCTGCTATCGCGTATATCTCGTATGAATGCAACCATGATCTCCAGTTTATGGCCATTCGTTCATCTAAATTCAATGGTCCAGGGGGTTTTAATCCATGAAGCGCCATATCTGCTGTATCACCCGTAACATCTGACACCATGTAATGTATATGTGGACACCGTGAGTTCTTGTAACGTAACTGACTTTATTAGGAAGCCTTGATCATGACGTCATACAGGTAATACGTCATACAGGTAATACGGTTCGGGGGTGTTCGGGTAACTACAATACATCACATTGTGTGCCTGTGCCAGGGAAATCTGGCAGTTTGCTGCTATTCACAGTTCCCAAGTGCAGGTAATTCACAAGCCAGGAAAAGATCTGGTATTGGCCGATGCCCTCAGCAGGTTGTTTTTTGATAGAAAATTTAAATTGATTGCTGATCAATTGTGTCAGGATAAGCTGTTGACTGAGATACATGTTTCACATTCGTATGATGTTTTTGATTTGTTGCTGTGATGACTAGCTGCTCGTTGATGATTTTGTTTTTTGCCTTTATCAACTTGCAGGTGGTACTCAAGCATTAGTGGAAAGGATTAGCGTGTACTTCTCGGCAGGATTATCAGAGGGCACTTGGAGAAATAAGAGGGTGCAATTTAAGGAGTATTTAAGGTTCTGCAGTAGCATTAAAGATGACCCTAAGAGACCCAAGCTTAAAACGGTAATGTCATACGCTTTGTAAACTCAAGACTGAAGGAGCAATAAGAAATTACATGAGTGGGGCAAGAACATGGATTAGCTTGATGAGAGGAAATACAGCATCATTTGATTGTTATGCGATGTCAGTAATTAAAAGTGGTATGTTTAAGTTAAAAAGTAACACTGTGAATAGGGCATATCCATTGAAGATTAAACACATTAAATTGATAATTATAAAATTCAAAAAGATTGGAGATGATGGACTGGTGTTGATTATTGCATTATTAATAGGATATTTATGTGTGCTAAGACAGTCAAACTTATTTTATTCCGAGGCATCCGGGATTGGCGGTCACATGCTGCTCGGACGTGACATCATGGCGCACGATACACACCTGACGATAACAGTCAGGAGCACGAAGACGACACACAAAACTGAGGATAGATACAGCATCGATCTACCTCTCCTATCAAGTACTGACTTCTGTCCTGTTCGGTCATGGCACAAGTACAATCATCGCTTCCCGGTTCATGAGGGTGCCCCAGCATTCATGTTGTCAAATGGGGAACCTTTGACTGGCCAACTATTTAGCAAGTGCATGCAGGTGGCGTTGAAAGCATCTGGACTCCCCTGGTGGCCACTGGTGACATGTCATAGTCTACGGCGAGGGGGAGCGCAGGAGTAGGCAAGAGTGGGAATGCCGCTTGAGTATATAAAAATACTTGGGAGATGGAAGTCGGACAGTGTGTTTAACTATGTAAATAAAAATGTATTGTAGAGTGGGACCATTAGCTCTCCTGTTCCAATTTGGCTGAGAGCTTATGGTCCATACGACCCATGACATAAATGTTTGCTGTATGATATAGAAGTGCGAATGTGTGTGAGTGCGCCGGATGCGAGCTGACCGTGTGACCGTGATCTGCCCTAGCTGATGCCTCATGTCTTCAATTCTTTCAAGCTCGTCACAGAAATGAATAGCTGTATTCACGTGATTGATAGTATAATCAATAATATGTCCTGCAAATAAGTAATGAAAATATAGTAATGATCGCTATCCTTATCTATATAAGCTGCAAATAAGTAATGAGATCAGAATAAATAATAATTCCCAGGTTGTACTACCTGTTAATGGATAAAGTAGTTAAAGCTAATAGTCTCAATTGTACTATTGAGTAAAGCTAATATAATAATCTGTTCACAAAGGTGTAGTCTGCAGGGCTTTTGTAAAAATTTATTAAGCCTAAAATAATAAATTTATTAGCCCATAAAAATCTATCCGTGTCTGGTTTTGAATTACGATGTTTCTCACCAACGCGCGTCGAGGCGTGCCGACGTGTCGCCTTTTTGGGCGAAACGTCGGGACGAGTCGGGGCGCGTTACGAACGCGTTACCGGCACGTCGGTACACGTCGGTACACTTTGAGTGACAACGGCGTTCTGGGTGGAAAGCCGGCGCGCGTCGGCTCGCGCCGATCGTTTTGCGCATGCACAAAACTTTCGATGACCGACAACGCGCGGCAACGTGTTGGTGCGCACGTTATGGGCACGTTAGCAGGACGTCGACACACGTTACAAGCGCGTTGGAGGAACGTTGCTCGCACGTTTCTGTGTGTGTCTTTGTGTCTCTGTGCCTGTCCATGTGTTTCTCGACGCGTTCCCCCTCTTCCGTTCCCCCCCTCTTCCGTTCCCCCGGTTGCGTTCCACCCTCTCCCATTCCCCCTCTTCCATTCCCCTCTCTTCCATTCCCTGTCTTCTATTCCCTCCCCTTCCATTCCCTCCTGTTCCATTCCCCCTCTTGCGTTCCCCCTTCTTGCGTTCCCCCCTCTTGCGTTCCCCCTCTTGCGTTCCCCCTCTTGCATTCCCCCCTCTTGCGTTCCCCCTCGTGCATTCCCCCTCTTGCGTTCCCCCATCTTCCATTCCCCCTCTTCCATTCCCCCTTCTTCCATTCCCTCTCCTTCCATTCCCTGCTCTTCCATTCCCCCTCTTGCGTTCCCCCTCTTACATTCCCCCTGTTGCCTTCCCCCCTCTTGCATTCCCCCCTCTTGCATTCCCCCCTGTTGCATTCCCCCTGTTGCATTCCCCCTCTTGTATTCCCCCATGTTGCATTCCCCCTCTTGCGCTCCTCCCATCTTCCATTCCCCTATCTTCCATTCCCCCTCTGCCATTCCCTCCTCTTCCATTCCCCCATCTTCGATTCCCCCTCTTCCATTCCCTCTCTTCCATTCCCCCCTCTTCCATTCCCCATCTTCCATTCCTCCTCTTCCATTCCCCCTCTCCCATTCCCCCTTTTCCATTCCTTCCTCTTCCATTCCCTCCCCTTCCATATCCATCCTCTTCCATTCCCTCCCCTTCCATACCCTCCTCTTCCATTCCCCTGTCTTCCATTCCCTCTCTTCCATTCCCTCTCTTCCATTCCCCTCTTCCATTCCTCCTCTTCCATTCCCCTCTCTTCCCTTCCCTCCCCTTCCATTCCCTCCTCTTCCATTCCCTCCTCTTCCATTCCCCTCTCTTCCATTCCCTCCTCTTCCATTCCCTCCTCTTCCATTCCCCTCTTCCATTCCCCCTCTTCCATTCCTCCTCTTCCTTTCCCCCCTCTCACATTCCCTCTCTTCCATTCCCTCCCCTTCCATTGCCCCCTCTTCGATTCCTCCTCTTCCATTCCCCCTCTCCCATTCCCCCTCTTCCATTCCCCCCTCTCCCATCCCCCCTCTTCCATTCCCTCCTCTCCCATTCCCCCTCTTCCATTCCCCCTCTTCGATGCCCCTCTTGCATGGGGAATGAAAGAGGCGGAATGCAAGAGGAGGGGAATGCAAGAAGGGGGAACCGAAGAGGCGGAAAGCAAGAGGGTGGAACGGAAGATGGGGGAATGGAAGTTGGGGAACAGAACATCGGCAACGGAAGACGGGGAATGCAAGACGGGGAACGGAAGATGGAGAATGGGGAACTGAAGAGGAGGGACGGAAGAGGAGGGACGGAAGAGGAGGAACGGAAGAGGAGGAACGGAAGAGGAGGGACGGAAGACGGGGATCAGAAGAGGGGGGAATGCAACAGGGTGGAACGCAACAGGGGTAATGCAACAGGGGGCAACGCAAGAGGGGTGAACGCAACAGGGGGGAATGCAAGAGGGGGAATGCCAGAGGGGTAACGCAACAGGGGGGAACACAAGAGGGGGGAACGCAAGAGGGGGAACGCAAGAGCAGGGAATGGAAGGGGCGGGAATGGAAGAGGGGGAATGGAAGAGGGGGGAATGGAATAAGGGGAATGGAAGATGGGGGAACACAAGAGGGAGGAACGCAAGAGGGGGAACGCAAGAGGGGGAACGCAAGAGGGGGAATGGAAGAGTAGGAATGGAATGGGAGGAAATGGAAGACAGGGAAGAGAAGAAAGGGGAATGGAAGAGGGCGAAAGGAAAAGGAGGAATGGAAGAGGGGGGAATGGAAGAGGGAGGAATGGACGATGGGGGAACGCAACAGGGGGAACGCAACAGGGGGGAATGCAAGAGGGGGAACACAGGAGGGCTAACGCAACAGGGGGGAACGCAACAGGGGTAACGCAACAGGGGAACGCAAGCAGGGAATGGAAGAGAGGGAATGGAAGAGAGGGGAATGGAAGAGGGGGAATGGAAGAGGGGGAATGGAAGAGGGGGAATGGAAGACGGAGGAATGGAAGACGGGGGAACGCAACAGGGGTAACGCAACAGGGGGAACGCAACAGGGGTGAACGCAAGAGGGGGGAATGCAAGAGGGGGAACACAAGAGGGGGAATGGAAGAACAGGGAATGGAAGGGGAGGGAATGGAAGAGGGGGTATGGAAGAGGGGGGAATGGAAGAGGGGAGAATGGAAGAGGGGGAATGGAAGACTGGGGAACGCAAGAGGGGGGAACGCAAGAGGGGGCATAACACGCTGGCAACCCGCCGACCCGATTTAACGCGCTGTCGACACGCCGATAACACGTTCATAACACGCTGGCGGAACGTTCACAATGTGGGTCAAGTGGCCTTGTTTTTTTTTTCCTCCCCCGCACGTCGCAACGCGTTGGCGGCGCGCTAATAACACGCCAACAACACGCTGGGAACACGCGGGCTGCGTCGAGTTTTCTCCCATCACGCCGAAAAGTTTGACGTTTCTCGACGCGTTGAATATATTTAGCGCGTTGGCAGCACGCCGGTGAGAAACGTCGTACTGTGACAGCAGCATAATTTCGACATCTCTGATGGTTTACCAGGCAGTTACAACAACCACAGATCTCTCAGCACTGTGTCGGGGAAACTTTGCCTGTGATTACAGATGCTAGGGTGAGTCTCTGCACCTCCTGAGGATTCACTGGGAATTAGTCAAGTCGCAGATCTCTCCATAAGCATATTCATCGCTGGAAGGGGCGGGACAACCAGCCATGTTTGAACTCGTTTGAGCCCGTTTGAACTTGCCGGAAATAGACTTTCCTCTTCTCGTCTTCACGAGAACTCAGTGAAGTAGATAAGTTTTCCGCGTTATTGATAGATTATAGAACAGAAATATTTGACAATAAACATTAACTTTGTTATAACTATAAAATGATATTTATTTCAATTATCATAATCATGTGTTGTGTTCTTTTTTTATTGCAAATGGCGGCCCCCGTTTAGGGCGGGATTTCTGGTTTAGCGCCGAAAAGTTGGTATGCATGGAGCAGTGTTAGGCATAACACCGCGTGTTTAAACTCGGAAATTCTAACTCTGCTCATAGCAGGTTTACAGCGGTGTTAGTGTTAGGTTAGTGTCAGGATGAAGCCCAAATCTAATCAATGCTATCATATTTAACAGAATTAAATACGCAATAAGTGAAATTTAATCAAATTAACCCTAAAATCGAAGCGATATTAACGCTACCGCCACATTGGCAGTGATATTAATATTGTCGAATGGATGAATGTAAAGTAAACAAATCGCCGCCGCATAGACATTGATATACATACTGTCACCGTGCCGGTGAGTGTGCGTGTGTGGGTCTCAATCTATTCAATGCTGTCATATTTAACAGAATTACATATGCAATAAGTGAAATTTTATCAATTTAACCCTAAATTCGAACCGATATTAATGCAGCCGCAGCATTGGCGGCGTTATTCATATTGTCGAATCGAGGGATTTCCCAAATCTATGAATACATTCACGTTTAGCTAACACTCACCGTTTAGGCGCCCATGCATACGGCTTGACATAGTTCTCGACGCCACCGATAAACGGTGATAGCTACCCGGTGTTAGAGGCTTAACACCACACGCCGCTAACACTGCTCCATGCATACGGGCCCAGCTCTGATTGGCTCAAATTATGGAAAGATTCCATTATTTATTTAGTAGTTTCTTGTTCAGACATAGTTACACATTTATATGTATCTTTAGCACAGATTAAAGTGCTTGAAGTATATTTTTAATTTATCTACATCGACTTCTGTTTAAATCAGACAATATCAGGACTTAAAGAATGGGAAACTGCAAGGGTATGCTCAATATGGGACAGTGATCACCTGTTTTTCCTCCTTTCCTCGCTGTGGACCCTTCTAGATCTATCAGGACGGTGGTGCCCCACAAATGTGAAATCGGCCTATGGTGGACAATAATTACAATATGAGATGGACGTAAACGCCCATTAGGCTGTGGTCAGTACAATGCCTGACTTTGACTGTGCTGATTGTATCGGCACTTGATTTGATTCGCAAAGTCTTGTTGACTATCTAATCTAGATTAAAGATTCACCGCTACCCAGTGTAGAGGTGAAGACCAACCCATTAGAAAAAGTGGTGAAAGACTGGGTAAATGAAATGAACACATAAATTCTTAATTAAAAAAAAATATATAAAGGCCGGCTACAGTCCAAAGAACATGGAACAAGGAAAGTAGTGATATGAGTTATGTATTCTCTGGCTAGGAATATCAGCAAAAAATCCTCTGATGCGAGTGACATTTTTAGGGTATGAAGGTACCGGGGATCGCCGGAGATGCCGCCATCAGTCATGACACATGAAGGAGGTAGTACAGTGTATCGTGCAATAATAATAATAAACACAATAATAACTATAATAAGGAAGTAATTCCCTTCCGCACCTGTATACTCGCATAATGCGTGATTCTTCATATAGCTCTTTATATCTCCCGGCTTTTGGAGGAATATTTGAATAAATAATGTAGATTAATACACTTTAAAACTCAAATCTAGGCCGTTCGTTCTAGGGCTGCCATCTTGGTTGTTTTGCATTCTCTCCCATTTCACCAGTGCCGCGTTCAGGGTCCGTCTCGGAGGCGGCCCTGACATCGCGCTAGTTTGAACTGCATTTAGCTGTGGGACGCCTCGAAAATGGCGGTCTCCATTTGCAATCCTAGGACTGGTTTACATAGTATCAGGATAATGTGACTGAATATATAAGGTAAGATCTTTATTTATTTCCACATGATCTTTGTATGGTGCTGACGGCCAAATCTCCCAGTAGGGCAGCACTATAAATTCGCTGCATTGACTATATACGGACGTGTGGCCTTGACGCGCCGACTCTTCTGTAACTTGTCCCGGAACCGTCCCTAGTGCCGCTGTGCAATTAACATGATCACGTGATGCCTACTTCCGGATCGCGGCTGAACTCGGAGCGGGATGTGGTTGGGTCAGATGTCAAAGTTTAGGTTGACCAAAAGTCCATCCGTTGTCAGCTGATTCCTGGAGGGTTCAGGATGTGTGACGACACACTTTGTATCTATGCAGGACCCCCCCCCCCTCCATATCCCCCACCCCCACATGCCCCCCCTTAACCCCGCCATATCAAGTGGATCAGACTGGCGTGTAATAAATGGATGGATCAAAGACAAACCTGCCAGGGACAAAAAGAGATTTAAAAAACGGGGAAAAAAAGCCCACAAAAGAAACAAAACACACAAAAAGCAATATTATGTCTACACTTCACTCTGCTTGTATTGTATTGAGATCAGTCAGATAAGCCGGTAGTCAGGTCCTGGTGGGACTTACTTTGAAGCAGCTTTTAATTGGATAAGATATTTAAACATGGGGTTTCACCGTTGATGTCCATGTTGTCCACTAGATACACATTGTGTGTCATTGTATTCAATTTAACCAAGGCACATTTCCTGTAAAAGAACAACGTCTGAACACTTTGACTTCTGGATAGGTTTATTCCCGTCCAGGGCTCACTCAACCACCGGCTAAACTTTCCATGACGTCATCTCATTTACATACTCCTTTGTCTCACTCACTGTCTGGAACATTATGCATCTCATTAGCAGAGCTATGTCCCAGTCCCCCCTTGAAGAAAAGATTTCAATCTGATGGTTGTAGGTGATCCAACCCTATGACACACTCAACGCTTACGAATGAATTATCCCACTGTAGAATGCCAACCCATACCATTATGGTTATAACGTTTTAAAGGCTAAGCTATTCTGACTTTAAAATATAGAAATTCCGACAGAAATGACCACTTTACAGGGTAAACCTAATAATAATGGTAAAACCAATAATAATAAATTAGGTACTAACCCCATTAGGTACTAACCCCTTTTTCATGGTCACAATACAAAAAACATAATTCATAGGCAGATTTGCGTTTGTTTTATTTTCATACAAAAATCTGATGCAGTTATTTACAAACATTTCATTTGTCATATTTTCTTGCGGATTTACTCATTTCTACAAAAATATAATCTAATTGGCGTACTAATACTTCGATAAATCTCATCTCGCCACTTTCTTCGTCTTCATCATCATAATTTATTAACATCATCATAATAGTATCATCATTATCATCATCATCATCATCATCATATCAGCAGCAAAGTATTGATCTTCAGTGGCGATACTTATCGCCAACAGTCAACAATAAACATCATGGATTAAGTAGCCTATCTGGTTAGAAGGCAAACAAAATTGGAATTCTCAGAATTGCCATTTGAAATAACGCATAGAACTCTTTCTTTAACAATAACACTGAACACGTTCACGGTCTATCTAACTACTTTCCGTGTGCACACATGTGTGACCATTTATGTACAGAATGTCACGTGCAAAGGAGTCAAACCGTACATCAACATCGTCAATCTGAGTCAATGTAATAACTTCTAACTTCACAGCTGCACTCTGGAAGACACAAATACACTTGAGTTCAAATCTACATCATGGTATTGTTATTAGGTAGATCAGCCCGCAATGGTATATATGGTAGTCACGTCTATTCTGCAAACGTTTAATAAGTCAATCATAACATCCCAGGTGTGTGTGTCTGACATACTCATGTAGCATAACAATTGAATATTATTTTATAACAATACAGAACAATGCTTTGCCCATGAGAACAACAATAGCATCGATCACTGCGTATGCATATATACGTATGTATGTACGGGTATGCAGGTGTGCATGTACGCATGCATGCATGTATGTATGTATGTATGTATGTATGTATGTATGTATGTATACATCATTTCTGTTATGAAAGAAACTGTAGATAGTTAACCACCCCCGCTTTTACTATTGGAAAACTGTCACAATTATAAATCGAAACAGACAAAAAGGGTCAAAGTACATGAATGGGTACAAGTATTCGCATTTGCGTAACGACGCACTTGTATATATGTTAGAACATATTAAAGAGGAATGCAAAGGCAGCGATACTAGTAGGAAATCCCATTGTAAATTAGAAGGCCTTGAGAATAAATAACATTAAGACAATATAATAAGAGTAAGTAACTGACAAACGATAGTCACCCCTCTTCACTTCCCGTCCTGATATGACCTTAGATGTTGCCAAGACGAAAAACTCCAACAAACCAACCTCTTCACTTTCATACCGCGACACGATGACTACTCCGATGCAGGAATGGATATGTTCTGTAGTTAGATTTTATATTTTTTCTCTCTCTCTCTCTCTCTATATATATATACCCCAACATTCTTATCTTTAAGAAAACACAAAGAAAATTACTTGATTATTCTTTAATGAGATTAACATGCATAGCACCAGTTGTGTAATCACTACTAATCTATTCAACACATGTCCGGGCCGAACCCATCAACATCTCACGTTGACATCTACCAATATTGCATAGTATCCTGCTGTGGACTGCAAGGTCAGAGGTCAATTTGAACTAGGCCTATCTCATAAGCGTAGGTTCTGGACTATATGTTCTGCTAGGTTGGATGGATCTAGAAATTACATTACACACAGCTACACACACCTTAATGAAACATATATATCAAATGAAAAGCGGTATAATAAGCAACATGCAATACCGTTAATTTGCTCCCGACAAAATTTGTGTATCACATATATGCTCCTCTGGTATATGTTGTAAATATTCACCCAAATGAGGGGGTCATGATATTTGCTGTGTCTGTAAATACAGGATTTCGCAATGTATGTAAATGTAGTGCAAAGTGAATGGTCTCCACCCTTAAACGACATTTATTAAATGCTATTGTAATCCATTGCATTCTGTTCCTATATTATGCGTGAGTCAATATTCATAATATTTGAATGGACAGTTGATGTAGTTATGTCAGATTGTTTCAGTGTCCATAGTCGATTATTTTATGTAATAGGCAAATAGAAGTTGTTCCTCCCGAGGAGGCTTATTCTGTGCCTAATCTTCCATTTTATCGGATAATTTGAAATATTACACCACTTTATGCGAGTGCACACAAACAGCGACACAGACACACAAATCCCTCATGATGAAAAATCGAAATATAGGGAAAACTCACCATCTAAAGCTAAGATTCCTTATACGTGGTACGCGGTATGCGAATGGGAGTCCACTCAGCACCCTTGTGTGTGACCGTTCCATAATGCTCAGTCGCCTCTCCTCGTCTAAAACTAATTGGCAAGTGCGACTGACGTTTCTATTCGCATACCGCATGCCGCATGCCACACCCATCACTACAGGGACCGATCGAGTTGTCGCATTCGCATATCGCGTGTAAGGAATGTAGCCCATAGGCTTCAAGGCGTTTCGATTTTTTGTCGCATTCGCATACCGCATACCGCGTGTAAGGAATCTTAGCTTAAATAAAGAACAGGAAACCCGGCCTCCGATTTTTCTTTCCCACGTGAGAACTATTACCCATCCTGGTATGGTCTTAGATGCTGCTAGGATGTAAAACAACAACTGAGAGCTATTACAAAGTATTCCACACCTCACTGCTTCATTTGGGCATACTGTACAGGTTCTGTGCATGCACTGATGTGTCATTTGGGAGATGCACATGCACAGCACCAATCTACCCTGTGGGTGTGACGGTGGGGCGTTTTTTTTTCTCAAATTTATTCCTTCTTCTAGAAAACGTCCAATATTAAATGTATCTAAATTTAAGTTGGTTGGAATTGGTAACACAATGGAACAGAAATCATCCCCCAAAATGCATTTAAATCAGTAAACAAAGTAATTGTAAACACAATTCCCCGTGTGTTCATCCATGCCTTACTTTAATCGTTGCAACCTCAATATAGTCATCAGACAAATCTGCGCTGCAAAAGCAAACACATGGATCGCTGAAACACGGTTATATATTTTTTAAACAATAAACAAAACAAAACAAAATAAAAAAATTAAAATGTAAACCTTAAAGGGGCAGGAAACTAATGATGTCAACCATTCGTGTTCGTGTACACTCCGGCAAAACGGAGTAAGTTAACTAACCTACTCTATGCAACCGAAGCCCGAAATGATACAACGCGCGGCAAAAACGCGGTTATATTATTTTTTAAACAATAAACACAACAAAACAAAAATTAAACCTTAAAGGGGCAGGAAACTAATGATGTCAACCATTCGTGTTACGTGTAGACTCCGGCAAAACGGAGTAAGTTAACTAACCTACTCTACGCAACCCAAGCTCGAAATGATACAACGCGCGGCAAACACGCGCGATGAAGTCACCCGCGTCGGGCGGCGCCCAAGTGCGCCTGCGCGCGATGCGGGTTACATAACACTGCATCCGGCGGGGCTACGGAGGCTCCATGGCATCCAGTTGACGGGACAGTTATGCGCAAGCCTATCAAACCGCTCGTGGTGTGTTGAGCCTACTTAGGCTTCGGCTCATGACGCTTCATGTGGAGGGCCAGGTGGTCAGAGCGCGCGAAGCTCCTGTCGCACACTTTGCACTGGAACGGTTTGGCGCCCGTGTGTTTGCGGATGTGACGTGTCAGCTCGTCGGAACGCGCGAACCTCCAGCCGCAGGTGGTGATGTGGCACAAGTACGGCTTCTCGCCTGGAAGGACACAGGAGGAGAACGGCGTCAAGTGGAGCAGGAGTGAGAACCATGATAGTAGTAGAGGTCAAAGGAAATACTATGTATGATACGATAGTATGTGCTGTATAAAGACTTGTGCGACTATAAATAACGGAAGTGTCTCATATATAGATTACCGATTATGCCCAACACTGCATATAATATATAATATAATTAATATATATTATTGTATAGTATATATATTATAGTACTATATTATATATTATATTATATATATTATACATATTATATATATTGTATATATATTTTATATATTATATGTTGCATAAAGCATTTATGCATATTATCCATTTTGACTTTTAACAAAGCCTCACTATGAGTTTGTTTGTTGTTGTTTTACGTCCTAGCAACATCTAAGGTCATATCAGGACGGTACCGACTTGTGACAGTGCGCACTCATGACGACTTTATAGTGCTGCCCCACTGAGAAACCAGACTCCCAGCACGATGACCTGATATTCCACTCAGTTACATTATCCTGACACTGAGATAACCAGTCCTTGCCCTATCCTATTAATGCCGAGCGCCGAGCTAGGAAGCAACAAGTATCAATTTTTAAGTCATTGGTTTGACTCGACCAGGATTCGAACCCAAAAACTCATGGGCTCGGCTGGTCCTCAGTATGAGTGTTAGAATAAGAGTGCATTTCTGGCGTACCCTTAGTCCTCGCTACAATGATAGACTATGGACCCTGGTTTCTTAAAGATAGGCGGCCCATGAGATTGGATGAAAATAGCTTCTGTTATCACACCATTGTGTCTACTTTCGAACGTAAATGATGATGTAGGTGTTCGAGTAGTTTGCACCGAACAATTGCACTGGCTTCTAGAGATAGCCAGAATCACCTATTTGGTTTTTACTACCGGTTACCCCTCTTCCAATTGTCGTATATACATTTGCAAGTGACAGTTGTAACACGGGAAGTTAAGGCCGGGTGGTGATGGCGCCACCAGTACCCGTATCAGTAAGGAGAAAATACATGCAGAGAGCCCATTGGCTAATAATATAATAGAACAATAATATAATATAGTATAATAATAATATGAGAGGCCGCCGGTGCGACTGACACTGGTCTACATCCGGTGGAGGAGAGGTGGGTAGTAGGTGGAGCCACCTGTACAGTGTTGGTCTTACAGAGTATAACAAATAAGTAATAATTAACCCTTACATATCTTTATACTTGCATAATTCGTTATACATCACATATATATATATAAATATATATAAATACAAACATATATATATAAATACACCCTCAAAAATATATATATATACACACTCATCGTGAGCAGAGTCCTAATGGTCATTTCAAGTGACACCTATTCAGCCACTCTCCGCACCCACCTACACAGAACGCCTGCCTCAGAGGTTAGGGGGGTCACTGGAACGATTAATTTTTAAAAAAAGAAGAAAAAAAGGTAAAAGTTGCTTTATTTAACGACGCCTCTACAGCACATTGATTTTCGTATCATCGGCTATTGGATGTCAAACATATGGTCATTCTGTCATATTTCTTTGGAGGAAACCTGATGTGGCCACATTGGCTACTCTTTCCAATAAGCAGCAAGGGGCCTTTTATATGCACTTTCACACAGACAGGACAGCACTTACCACAGCCTTTGATGAACCAGTTGCGGACCACTGGTTGGAATGGAAAATAGCCCAAACTGCAAATGGGTCCCTGAGCAGGATTGATAGAACGACCGACACCTTCACAGGTGGACACGCTTTCCACCAGCTATGTCCCACTTTCCTGAACGATTAAGGGTCATTAATCACCATCAACAGGTCTTCGAGGATCCCCCCCCCCCCACACCCATGACTGTTTGAGACTATAGGCTATAGATCATAATACAACCAGCTGTGATTCTTACCTGTGTGTATGCGCTGATGGGCCTTCAGATGACTGCTCTTGGTGTATGCTTTGTGGCACACTGAAAAGACAGAACAGAGCAATACATAAATAAAACATCTTCACCATTCATCACATAACAGCCACTCCTACCTGCATTCAAATTTGGAGCCCAATTTTTCGGAAAGATATTCTGGAGATCGAAAAGGTTCAGAGACGTGCAACGAAACTAGTTGCAGTTATAAAGGACTTACCCTATGAACAAAGGCTCAGGAAATTGAAACTTCCTACCCTTTCCTACAGAAGGAAACGAAGTGACATAATTGAAGTATTTAAAATTATGAAAGGTTTTGATAAAATAGAAATGAACCAATTTTTCACCTTGAATAAAAGAGAAGGCAGCCGGGGCCATACTCTCAAACTAGTAAAACCCAGAGCCGTTTCAAAATTAAGGCAACACAGTTTCTCAAACAGGATCATAAATATATGGAATAGTCTCCCACAAAATGTTATTGATGCCGGCTCAATAAATTCATTCAAGAACCGATTAGAAAAAGCATGGGCTGATGATCCAGGGAAATTTGACCCCTTATTCACCACATGCTACTAATTTATTCCTTGTGTTGCTAATTACTTGCACTCAAGCAAAAATGAGAGACAAATAAGTGTTCACACTTCCTGTCTACCAATCACTATATCACTATATCACAAATACGAGTCATACTTTCCAAGAAATATTTGTCCTGGTAATAGATTCCTATATGTTACATCCCCTGCCATTCTGCACATTCTTGTCCCACTATCCTAAAATGCATTTTTTTAAATGGTGTTTTTTGTATGTTTAATTGGTCAATTTAAATTAGAATGACATAGTGTTGCGGAATGAGATTCTCCATACCCAGTCCTCCCACTCTTTCTTTGTCTTTAGTCTCCATACCCTTGAGGTGTGTGGGTTTTTTTTGTTGAAAAAAAATAGAAACAACGAGATAAGCTAAATATTAGTCGTCCTGGCACATGACGGGTGAGTTCATTGGACGGGAATCTAACATTCTGAATGTAGTTCCGTGAACTCATTCATTTCCAAGTTTCGTTATGGCCACCTTGGTATATAATCTACTAGTACTAGCAGGGGCTGGATAAAAGATTCCCCCCATACTTGTAGTACAGGGGTGAACGACAACGTAGTCTAAATATTGGCGAAGATAGCATTAGTATGGAACAGGAAGTAGAATGCCTGGCTCCAATATCAAATGGCTACTTATATCAGCACAGAGTTGGTGAAATGGGAGAGAATGCAAAAAGACAAAATGGCGGCGATAGAACGCCAGCGATATCACTTTTAGAGTCTATTAAACTATATGTTTTATTATATTTTTCAACTCAAAAGTAGCGGGGAAATATGAAGCCATATATAAAGAATAAGTGTTGCTTCTTAGGTTGTGAACATAGGCTCTCATTTCATTTCTCCACTTTTTCGACAGCTTTTATAAAGGGTTGATGCTCCCCTTCTCGCTTCGCCACTCTCTATACGAACCATTCATCACTCATTGGATGGTGAAATTCCATGGCAATGGCCGTGAGTCTAAATGTCAATTGCTGTTTTCCTGGGATTTGTCACCAATCGCATGGTAATGACCTTTGAATGAAAGGTCCTTGGGCCCAATAGAATACCACCACCTGACCATCCTTCCAGACTGGACGCGGTGGCCTAATCGGTAGAGTGCAGGATTCCCGTGCAAAAGGTCGGGAGTTTGATCCCAGTGGAATCAAACCAATGACTTCCAAAATTGGCACTTGTCGCTTCCTAGCCTGGCGCTCAGCTTTATTTTGCTAAGGCAAGGATATGTGTGCTCAGTGTCAGGATAATGTGACTGAGTGGGATAACATGTCATGGTGCTGGCGGCCTTGTCTCCCAGTGGGACAGCGATATAAATTTACTATGAGTGTGCACTGTCGAAAGTCGCTCCCCGTCCTGATATGACCTTAGATGTTGCCAGGACGTAAAACTCCAACAACCAAACAAACCAACCATCCTTCTATGACCATGTACCGAAATGGTGGGAAGTTGACATCGAGGTCGTTATGACCAAAGCCGTGTTTACACGGGGAATTGTGAAACGATCTAGACAAAGCGATTTATATGAAGCGATGTAGTGGCGCGTTAACACAAGCGAGTTTGAAAGTGTGTCGGCGACCGGGAGCCAGCAGCCTTAGTGTTGCGCCTGTAGCCGGCAAGCACTGCTATTTGTTTAGTTTACACAAGTCGATTCGACGCCGATGTAGCTGCTACGTAAATATCGCTTGGAATTTAAGGTTAATTTAATTAAATTTCATTATTTGAGTATGTAATTCTGTTAAATATGATCGCATTCACTAGATTTCGGCCTAATCGGGCCCTAACACTGCCGGGCACCAGCGATTAGTTACAGCTGAGCCTGTTGCCGGCAAGCACTACTATTTTATACTATCGCTGCCCGGGAACCAGCTGAATCGCTTCAAATAAACCACCTCGCGACGTGGTATAGATGAACCGTTTCATATGAATCGATTCAGCCCTAAAACGCCACAGCGTCGCGTCTACACGGCAAATGTGAATCGATCTAGGCAAGGCGTTTTATATGTGGCATTTTAAATCGCCCGTGTAAACAGGGCTCAAGTCAACATATTGCTGGGTCTTAGTAGATCTAAGCTTTTCCCAGTCACTGAGTCAGCGAACTACTCGGCGATTTGGAAACATTTGTACACAGTTTGCAATTGTTCCCGCCTCAGCTTTACATTGGAGACATAATTGTGGTCAGACTGTAGAAAGAAAGACATGCATTACGAAAGGGGGTGAGGAGGGGGGGGGGGGGGAGAACTTGGGCTTGGTATTTCGAGGGAGTTCCCCCTCTGAAACTCTATCCTTATTTGGCTAATAATAATCAGCGTCCATTTTCACCAACGAGTAGTTTACTATTTGTGAAAAAAAGCTTTGGCGCCGAATTATGAAACCATATCCCAACCATGTTGTGCGTGTTGTCACAACAAGTTGAACAACAGTGGCAGAGAGATATCGACGCGAACACTTTGCCCGCGAAATGTACTCGAACCTTCTTTGGTGCGCCTGCGCGTATAGTATTGCGCGCCCTTCTGCGCAACAGTCAAACATTCCTGACCCCGTGACGTCACGCCGCTAAGCGGACGATCAAACAACATCACTCTCCGACCCGAGACGCACGGCACATGGCAGCGCGGGCGGGCGGGCGGGCGGGCGGATGGCCGGCTCTGAGTCTGTGCTTGGAGACAAATGGCCTTTTTTTCATGTGACCCACGGGTAGGAAGTGTGCCAGTGTGTCGGCTGTAAGAGTGACGCAGCACAAAACCGCTACTCACTGCTTGTCCTTTTTTCTTCTTTTTTTTAAAACAAAAAAACGCCCATTTCTTTTAGGCTTGCGGAATAAGCGCTGATAAGCTGACAGTTAAAGCTTTTTACTTGGAACACAATTTTATGACCATCGAATCAAAGATTGCGGAGGAATAGATAATTTATAAAGGGATGTGGTGGTGATCATGAAAATAGCGATCATCAAGTTGGTTACACTCAGGGAGCCATCCAAATATTACACACTCAATTTTCACTTGTATATGGAGCCATCCAAATATTAGGCCTACACACTCAATTTTCACTTCTATGTACTTGGCCTCCTCTTCCTCCTTTATAACCGCCATTTTGTAAACCGGTGACTTCGTTAGGGAGTTTTAGCAAGTAAGACTAGGGCGTATGTACTTATTTACAATGACAACCCAGCCTAAAACTGACCCACTCAGTCCGAGCGCTGGATTCTCATGTAAGAGGTTGGGGGTTTGAATCTCGGCCCAGTTAAATCAGTGACTTAGGAAATTGATATTATGTATTGTAGCTGCCTAGCATCGCGCTCGGCATTAATATGGATGGACCATGGTACCGGCAGCCTGGTCTCCCAGTGGGGCAACACTATAAAGTTGCTATGAGTGTGCATTGCCACAAGTCGATGCCCGCCCTGATATGACTTTAGATGTTGCTAGGACGTAAACCCCCAATAAAGAAACATGATTAAGGAGTCTTAGCAAGTAAGCGTGTTTGTAGTGACAACCCGCCCGCCATCCCATAATGTGACCAATATTACCAGATAACCATATCCCCCAGGTTCGAATACAATATGATTACAGCCATTGTGACCCTCAATTCCGCAGCTTTCTGCCACTACATATTTTAAAAATATGAACCTTTAATTAAAGCTAATTTCATTCTTTCCGATTTGAATTCAATTCTCCACACACACTTCCCCCCAGCAGCTAGTTAATTATAACCCATTCGCTAATAAATTTCGCCAATTACTTTAAAGGGCCTGTAACATGACCAAAACAACATTACTTTTTTTTGGTAACAATTATTAGAGTTATAATTTATATTGCTTGAAATAACTCTAGGAGCTATTTTACGCCCAACCATGGTCTATGGTTATTATATGCAGTCAACTTGTGGCTATTAGTGTCAATCAACCCTAATGACGTCATACGGCCCAGTATTAATAACCATGGGGTAGGCCCTACTCAGAGTATAATGCTGCCGGGCAGACCAATCCTGACCTACTGGATTCGAGCTTGTATAACCCATTCCAAGTGTGTTCTTTCATTAAGACACATTGAATAATCATATAACTGATCATGAGATTTTACTGTGTATTCCTTATAACTTAAAGTAATGCACAGTAAAATCATGTGGTGTTCTCTGTGGCGGAGTGGTTAGAGTGTCTGACTTTTTTCTAGGTTAGACTCCTAATCTGAAGGTAGGTGGTTCAATTTCCATGGCTGTGTATAACTTACAGCGTCATCAAGGGCCAGTTGCTCTCATACCATGTCTATGTGGTGTAGGAGGTTAAAAATCCCTTGGGTCGGTAAAAGTGTAGGCTCGGGCTTTCTATCGAGAAAGTGTCTAATGGTGAAAACAAGTCTATTCAGACTTATCCATGATAGGCAGTATAAATTTTCAAGAAAAAAAAATTTAAATTAAAAAATCACGTGACCAGATTTTAACTCAAAGTCGCAAACTTTCAAAGAATTCCTAATTGGTCAGATATTCCCTTTGATTAGTATAGCATACTTCTGTCACTAACTGCAATTTCCTGTCGTTTCAGTGACAACAGATGACACTTATCTTCTCGCACTTCGATAATGTAGCTTAAAGCTGCATAGTCCGATGAAGAATCGACATTTCAAAACCAAAACAATGATTTAAATTTGATTTTACATATGTAACTATACTGGTGCACTTATTAAGCATTTGTTCCCACAATGCAGGGTCAATTTAATAGAACCTGGTACTGCTGAAATCTATGGTATGCCTGTCAAAATGAATTTGATATGCTTGCACTTCAAATATCTCAAAAGTTAGCCATATAAAATTAAAGTTAGTTCAACTTAAAGTAAGGTAGAATATAACAATCAATTTAATATATATATCTCAGAAAAATAACAGAAACTCAAAACAATCGAAGTATGCAATTGGAAGTCAGATGTACAAACCTTCAAAAGTCACCCTTTCCTACGTTTACGAATACAGTCAAACCTCTCTAATCAACCACATCCACAGATCGACTACTCCCCTATATCGATCGCTTTATTTGGGTCCCAACAATACCATTGTAACCATATTCTAACTTTTTAAACCGACCACTTCCCGAAATGGACCACTTAAAGTCGGCCCCAAGGTCGGCCGATTTAGAGAGGTTTTACTGTACACCAGTCAACAGCGCTACTACGACTTTTGGACTTTGGCCAACTGTGTCTCAATCGTTTCGGCCTGATTGCATTGTGAGTAGTTTATACTGCTTAACCAGAGCTCCATCACAAACCCATATGAACGGAAGTGGTTTGTCACCATGTGATATGTCATTATTCTGGAGGATGGGTAGTGCGTAAAGTGAAGATAAATGAATGGGGTCGTGCACCACATCATGCACACATATATTCTGCACATGCATTATGACGACCTGTGTGTCTATACGTCTATACGTCCATATTCTCAGAACAAGAGCAAGTCTTTAATATATACTCCTGATATACATACATACTACTACTACTACTACGAGTGAACTGCACCCAGAGTTTGTCAATTGTTTTACAACTATTGCTATTAGAAACAGTAATAGTAGGCGAAAGTGCAATGGTATGGCTTGTCAGCAAATTATATATATATGCATATATATATACATGTACATCTATAAATACATGCCCTTGCGTTTGCTATTGTAGTTTGTCTGTCAGTTTCTCCCCGCTCCTTTCTTGTTGCTGCGAACCCATTTGGATGTCAACTTAGTTCTTAACATTTTTAAATGGAACAATCTCCCAAATCAATAGCCAATTCCATCACGGCCTAATTCAGATCACTTAAAGCTGCATAGTCCGATGAAAACATAAAATTATCAAAATCAAAACAAGTATCTAGATTTGATTCTACATATCCAACTTAGATACTGGTGCACTTAATACACATTTGTCATGACATAGAATGGAATACTGAGTCAATTTAATAGGTGTTACTGCAGAAGCCTATGGTGTCAGAGCTTTGGCGTGCTTGCCAAAATTAATTTGACATGTTTTCACTTCAAATATCTCTAAAGTTCGCTGCTTAAAATAAAAAATTACTTGAAGCTAAAATTAGGTACATTAATATATTTATTTCAGAAAAAGATAACTCAAAACCATCGGACTATGCAACTTTAACTAATTAACTATAAGGCAAGGTGACACATAGTTACAACGCCCTATGAGTATGACCCTGGTCCCGTGACCAGGATACTGTACGTGGTTCATACCAAATCGGCTTTAAATGTTTAAAGAAGTGAACAACTAATTGAACCACACCGAATCGGTTTAAATTAAGCTTAAATGCTTAAAGAGGTTAACAACTTTTAAAAACTCACTTTCAAAGTTGCAGTAGTGAATACGGCGCTTCTCAAGCTCAGGGTTGTTCTTCCTGTTGTACCTGATGGTGGTGCAGCCCGGGTGGGTGTTCCGCGGCGGCTTGTTACCGGCCTGTACCGGCCGCGGCTGGATCGGCCTCAGCTGCTTGACGGGACCGTGACCGGTCGGCGACGTCACGACGCACACCGGGATGCTGGTCACTGGTACCGGGATGAGATGCTGGTGACCGGCGGTACTGGCATTGGCGTTGGCAGCAGTTGTTGTTGCCGACAGGGTGGTTGCGCTGGTTACGTGGGCGGTGGTTCCCGGGTAGGGCGGAGGCAGTGGGTGCCCTTTGGTCAAAGTCGGGGTACTTGCCGGGAACACCTTGCACGAAGCCGGAGAGTGTGGCTGTGAACCGGGTGGGGTGAGCGGCATCTGGAAGCTGGACGGCATTGGGATCTTCCTACCCACTGGAGACATCTGCGACTGCGTCTGCTGCTGTGGGACAAGCTGGCAGGGGCTCTTCTGTGGAGCGACACAGGAGATCTGTGGCTCCGAGAGCATCATTGACAACTGCGTGTGTCGCTGGGCATGCGCTGGCAAATGCAGGAAGGATGGCCGGGTGGCGGCTTGGAATCCGGACTGCATCTTACAGCATTGGTCAGTCGGCGACACTTCTGTCTTGATGTGGATGTTGGCAGAGGATTCAAAGTTGGGCAGGTCAGGGTCGCTCAGACTTGTCGGGAAGGAGTGCATGAACTGGTCTTCCAGGTCGTTCACGTCCAGAGGTTCCAGCTTGATCACCGGAGACATGTTCACCTGCACTTCGATGTCGTCGTTAACCATGCCGAAGGTGGGGACAGACAATGGGGAATGGCTTTCCATGCCGTCTTGACAGCCCATCGACTTGCTCAGCACATCGTGCAGCATGATGGAGTCGTCCACGGTGTTGTAGTTGATGAAATCGAAGGACGTGCCATCGTCGATGCTGCTGCTCTGACTGCACGAGTCGTTGCTGTCAAAAGACCCGGTCGGGCTGCTTCCAGCACTGCCTAGCTTGGGAGGCGACTGATGGCAATAGCTGGATTTCAGCAAGGCCATCAGCTTACCAACAATCGGCTCATTGAGTAGCTCCTCGGTGGTGCTAAAACTCCGCTGCTGCTGATGCAGACCAGGCAGTTCCATGCCATTGGTGAGGACACGGTTCAGAATCAGGTCTTCACTATCTTGAAGACGATTGTGCTCTACGGGAGAGACGGGTGAGGGAAGGCTCAGGCCAGACTCTTGTGGTCTGTTCATGGTGACCACTGTCACGTGGGTTGCATCGCTGGAGGTCTGCATGATATCATCAACTCTGGCAGGAAGGCTAGCTTCGTTTGACACAAGGGGAGACTGGAACATCTTGTTGTTGAAGCCATTGCGGGGGTCCATTGACGTGTCACCAGCATCGCCAAAGAATTCATCGACAACCGAGAGACTGCTTCTTCGGGCCTGCTTAGCCGGTGAGCGGTAAGGCTCGGAGGGGGGTTGTCGCGTCTTCGCAGCGAGCTGTTTAGTTTTAAAGTTGTCTACCTGTGTGATAATAGAAGTAAGAAGAGATAAGTTTGATATAAAGGCTCAGTCATTGGTGCCCATTGTCAATTAACTACTCGATGCGTAATGCGATGTGTATTTTGTAAGCAACAAGAAAACCATTAATAAAATGAAACTAGATGTAGTAGTTTCAATATTTTGTTATAAAAAGTAGAGCTTGTTTTTATTTAATGACGCCTCTACAGCACATTGATTTCTGTATCATCGGCTATTGGATGTCAAACATATGGTCATTCTGACATATTTCGTTGGTGGAAATCTGCTGCCGCCACATAGGATACTCTTTCCAATACAATATTTTGTTTAAGCGATGTGTTAGTTTTGGTTATGGCGAATTGTTAGTGAACTTATTTATTAGTACAACGTCCCACAAGTGTCGGCTCGCTCAGAACACGGTCTGCTTTATTTGCATGTGTCACGTGATTTGAGAACGCACCAACCTCGCTCTGGCAGCTGTGGGGACAGGGAACATGAATCAGGTGTCCCAGACATGGCTGCGCATGCGCAGTACAGAGCTCACTAGCTTCGGAAGTCCATAGCAATTACATTGTCGTTTGCTAATCTCAATTATATGCAATGCATTGTTTGCTAACTACATTCTTTAAATATGAAATGTGAATCAAATATCACATTTATTAAGTTGTGTCATGGCTAATAATCTAAAAATAGATGGGATGACTGAATGAGTTGAACGCCTACCTCCCTTTTTGGAATGTCAGGGGATTCGAACCCCAGTGTTCAAATACTAGCCGAGTCAAACCAATGACTTAAAAGGTGATACTTGTCACTACCCAAGCCTGCTCTTCGGCATTATTAGGATAGGGCAGGAAGTGGTGAAATGAGGAAGATTGAAATGTCCCCTGCTTAATCAACTAATAAATAACATGAACAAAAAAATCAGTCTGGATCAGATTTGTCCAGATGTAACAGCTGAAACCATTAAATAAATCCTCTGTCTCTCTAAATTTGCGGGCCATTAGAGACTCTTGAATGTGTATCAACATCAACTTCGTCTCGATGAATACTCACCAAGAGGGCCTCAGTCATTGGTTTGACTCGACCAGGGTTCGAACCCCCACGATCTAACAAAACGGGAGACGGATGCTCAACTCATTCGGCCATCCCTTCTGGTCTGATGATGATGCAGTACAGTTAAGTAGCTATAATGTCTTCTGCGTCGGTACATATGAACTATGCATTGTTGCAGTGTCTAATCGATTAGCACTTTCAATAATTTTGAACAACGGACATCTGGTTTCAGTCAATATCGTAAAAGCCCATAAAGTACACACATTCATGATTCAGCTGTGTACACCCACTTGATAATTGTATCAAATCAATAGACGAGATCACAGTTCCGAGTGTGCATGCCCTGAAAACAGCGCTGGCAGCAAAGCAAAGGCATACAGCCATTGAGTTTGCCGATACGCAGAGGGAAAAACTTCCATTTTATTCAAAATTAATAGAAATACATAACAATTTGGCATAAACATGTATGCACACATGCAATATAATGATCTGATGAATATAACTAAGACAAAACTAGCCATAGTTAAACATTTTGAGCTAAGAAACATACAATTCCACACAAAACAATCAGTCACTTTAAGGCTGATATCCACATCACTATTATTAATTCTTGTTCTAAATATTAAAATGCCAAATGTGTCAACAGACACTTGTTTCAGAGAAATATATAACCAATATATGATTAACCATACTAATTTTCTAGTTCTACATATGTCATTAACCATAGGATATAAATAAAAACATGAATAAAATAAGTAAAACTGACTCTGGCTATGTCTCTAACACTAGTCTGAGTGCCCAGATTTCTTTAAATCTAAATGCACATGGCATAAGATGTGCTGATTATATTGATGTAAATGCAATGCTGGATAAAAGATTAATATCTTAATTTATTATATATATATTTTTTTAGTTGGTATTCTATGTACCAAAAAAGAGCTCAGATCAGCTGAAACTAGCACATTTCATAGCTGCACCCAGTGTATTAGCATGTGCAGGTGCTTCTCGCCGGTTTGGTTTTCTCCCACACATCCCACAATGCACCGCGCCGCTGGAATGGTGATGTAGTCTATAACAACACATTCCATACTGCGTAATTGCATTTAAGTGTGGAGTAGCATAAAAAATATACATATATCTCGAAATGTAGGTCCGCCATGGCCCATAGCCACTGCTCAAATGGGGAGAGTCTACTGCGTCGCTTATGGGCCTGTCACATTACGGCGTATGGCGGCGGCGCATATAAAACGTACCGATAAAATTTGAAAACCGTTGCGGGACGATGTATGGTGACCTTTGTGCACTGATATGAGCGTATGCGTAGCGTGTGAGTAGCGTATGAGTAGCGTGTGAGTACGTATCAGTTTTCGGCACACACGCCGTCATACGCTACGCATACGCCCGGTCCCTCCCTCCCTCCCTTGCGGCGCCTTCATATACCGAGAGCATACGCCAGTCATACGCTGAATATACGCTTTGTACACGCTGAGAATATGCTACGAATACGCTCAAATACGTTACATGCAAGCCAGCCATATGCTACATACGCTATAGATACACCGAAGGAGCGGTTTTAGCGTATGCGTAACGCAAGACGGCGTATGTATAGCGTATGCGCAACGTATGATGGTGTACGCTTAGCGTATGCATAGCGTATGAGGAGCGTATGAGCCTTACGTCGGCATACGCTGACATTTTTTAGCATACCCAACATTTTTTAGGATGGACGCGCATATGACGGCGTATGAGGGATACGCCGGGCGTATACGATGTATGCGCAGCGTATGACGGCGTATGTGATGCAAGCCGATACGCCGGCATACGCTTCCGCCATACGCCGTAATGTGACAGGCCTATTAGTGTGCCAGTTGGGAGAAAGCAATATGCTGTTTCCTAAATGCCACATCTATTGGGAAAGTCCGACTATATACATCTAATTTAGGGCCTGTGACGTATCAGCGCGGTCACCTGATATGTGCCGCCTCATGCGTTACCAAGAACCAGTGCCAGCAGCATGACGGGAATCAAAATCGTCCTATATAGTTGGTTGTTGGAGTTTTACATCCTTGCAACACGTAAGGTCATATCAGGATGGGTACTGACTTGTGACAGCGCATGGACACTTATGGTGAATTTATACTTATAGTGCACCCAACTGGGAAATCAGGCCGCCGGCACCATGACCCGATATCCTACTGGCTAGTAAGTAAGCGATAAGTAGGCATATACCATTTTAAGTCATTGGTTTGATTGGACTAGGGTTCGAATCCCACGATCTACGAAAAACGGGAGACGGACGCTCAATTGTTTCAGACATCCAGTCTAGTCAGTAATATCAATATGTTAGAAGTAGCAGACGACATATAGAACACCGATGTTGAAATGAATATATACATGTGTAAGAAGATATCAACGGAAGTCAAAGCTTTATTAGAGTACGTCAGGTCTGCCAGATAGATCCAACTTCAGGCTGGGTTATCGACGATGTTTGTGATTTATATAAAGTCCTAACTAACAATGTTAGTTATGACTTTATATAAATCACAAACTTAGAGTTTTAAGAAGTAGCCATACTGGCATGATATATGCTACACTTATGTCTTATAACGATGGGCCTCCATACTAAGCTACTAATCTATGGTGACCCATTAGTGTAGCATATGTCATGACATTGACTACTGGAGGTGGATGATGTAAGTAAGTATAGTGCCCCAACTGGATAAGGCCAATAATGCATATATTTGATGATAATAATGAATTAATGTATTTATATATCATGTATTATGTATAATTAGGGATATGTGTGAATGTGATGATGATAATCAAATAATATAATATATGTATTATGTATAGGTCCACAAGTATGTGGTACTACTGGTACTGTATGTGGTTTATCCCGATACGGTAGGTATCTGTCTATGGGTATATGTATTGTAAGTGCATATGTCTATGGGTAGAGGTATGTAAGCTGAAGGTTGTTGTTGTTGTAGTAGTAGTACTAGTAGTAGTAGTCGTAGTAGTAGTAGTAGTAGTAGTAGTAGTAGTAGTAGTAGTAGTAGTAGTAATAGTAGTAGTAGTAGTAGTAGTAGTAGGAGGAGGACTAGTAGTCCTCAGCCTACCAAGTAGTAGTAGTATGGGAGGATGGGGGGGGGGGGGGGTAGGAGGGGAGGAATAGGAAGAGCAGGAGCAGGAGCAGGAGCAGGAGGAGCAGGAGGAGGAACAGGAGCAGGAGCAATAGTAACCATTACTTAAGCAGTGGCCATGGGTCAGACCGCGTTGGTCTACGTGGTGCATAGCATTAATGATGATGCAATGACGATGAACCAATTACTGGACTTACTTCAGGGAAGGGTGTTGGAGGCCAGGTCGCCTCCACGGGATCCGGAGGAGATAGGAACACGGAGTCCGACTCGGGCACAATCTGATCAGAATATTCGGGATCATTCGTACTAAAATAGTAAGTTTCAGCCATCGATGATCGAAGAACGAGCGGGTATTGTGATGTGGTTTGCCGGGGAGTTGTAGTGGTCTGCACGTAAAATCCTAGAGGGTTACTCTTAAAAGTAACCTGCAGGGGTGAATGTGTGTGTGTATTCTGGCCAGCAACTGCGTGTGTGTAGATACTTGTATGTGTGTGAGTGTTAATAAAAATGACCTGTGCCACACGAAGGGCGCAAGGCGAATGAGACGCTAAAAGTGGGACCAGCCCTTTTGAGCGCGGTTGACTGAGATCGGCTGCGCCATATTTGGGAGGGGTAACCTTTGACCTGACTAGGGCTGTCACGTGGTGTGCGATATTGGACGTGGAGTAAACAAACGTGCGTCAAAAACACGTCGTTACACGAAGTCCAAGAGCAGTGTTCAACATCAAAGAAATGCGTCTTTCATTAAAGGATTGATAATTCAGCTTTTAATTTAAGTTAGATATTACAATGATGTGTTTCTTGTTAGTTAACATCGCAACATGCTACCATGGTGACAGCTTTTTACCGTACATGACCAAATCGTGTCCCTGCCGGGATACCGAGCTAATTTTAGACGCTAGGAAGTTTCCATTGTTTCTGAGGGAGGGGGAGGGGAGACCTCCACGTTGATTGGCTGAGCTAGGAAATGACGACATATCTATATATAAACAGCATTGACGTCATTGCCAAAGAGACGTCTCCCTTGTGTGGTCCGCTTGAAAGAGCTACTATTAATTTGTCAACTATTCTGGGCAAACGATGTCTCACAACTTCTTCTCGTAAGCACATAAAGGTTTGTGCTTCACATGGTATATGTATAATGTATGTATTTGTATGTACAGCGTATGTATAATATATGTATGTATATTGCATGTATGTAGGCCTATGTGTGGATGTACAAACATGCACACACAAGTATATGTGCATACTGAGCATACACAAACACACAACTCTCCGTGTATAATGCTGCGTTCATATGGTCCTCGTTCATATGGTGAACTTCCCCACTTACTGCTGATGAACACGACCATGTAAACTGAGAGTGTTCATTTGGCAATTCCTGGTAAACACGTTTCATGCTGGGCAATAATCGAGGCAAACTAATCGCTTGGTACACATATAGAAAGCATCTTTACCAAAAAGATTATATCAAATTTATAAGGTTAGGGTTCTTGATTTCTATTAATTTTGAATAAAACTTATGTTTTGCACTGCGCGTACCGCGGAAACTGGTGGGTGGCGGAAACTGCGACACCGCCATTTCTTCACGAGTGGTGAGTAAGGAGCAGCTTACAAAATCTCCAGTTCATAGGTGGTGTTCACCAGGGCCCGTATGCATGGGCCGGAGCTAGGGACCTAACCGCGGCTATTTTGGCACCACGCGGCTAACGATCGAAAATCAGCATGCATGAGCCGGTGCCAGCGCTAGCCGCCGACCGTAGCCTAGGCTAAGTTAGCCTTCCTCCAGACCAGGGTTAACGGGTATCCCAAGCGGTTAGTGGCGCAATCCAAGATGGAGGTGTTTATGTTACGACGCTATCACAGAAGAGAACTGCGTAGGAACCGTATTTTCCGGGACAGGACTCATCCGTTTGAGTTATTCGATGATGTGGAACTTTTCACAAAGTTCAGATTTCGCCGGCATGACATTCTGGCGCTAACAGACAGTGTGCACGAGCAGATAGAACATACGCCGCGGTTGGGGGCACTCACACCGCTACTGCAAGTGTTGGTAGCGTTACGCTTCTACGCGACAGGGAGCTTCCAAGATGTATGTGGTGAACTGATAGGCATCAATCAGTCTACAGTGTCTCGGACAGTACCCAGAATCACGGATGCTCTCCTACGTCAACTGCCGCAGTTTGTAAAATTGCCTACTCAGGAGAACGCTAATAGGAGCAAGGTGAAAATATTCACTAACTACGGCTTTCCGGGTGTATTTGGGTGCATAGACGGTACACAGATACGGATCGAGGCCCCCTCCAACTACGAACATGAGTTCGTTAATCGCAAGAACTACCACTCGATAAATGTGCAGGTACATTTGTATTATAATTTGTGGCTGTTAATATATCTTATAGGCCGCGTATGTGTCTGCAGTGTATTATGTGTGTGTTCCACAGTGTGCTATGTGTGTGTTTCTGTTTCACTGCAGATCCTGATGGCATAGCACTGTGCTCATGTAAAGAGAAATGCTCATGTAAAGAGAAATGCTTAGAAAAACACCGATATTCTGTTGTTATTGTTGCGCAATATTGTCAACATTCATATGTCTGTGTCATGCAATTAATTGATTAAAGTCTGTTTGTGACTGCGAGCTGCCAAACCTAATCCAGTCTGCGGATATATTTCCAATAACGTCAGTGTGTTTTGGGGTGGGGGGCGTGGCGGAAAGAGTGCCGCAGGCTCTGCGTTTTGGTATGTGTGTTAGCCATATTACAAATATCTTACAAATATCTTATCTATCCCAGTCTGCCAGTCTGGGAAGGGACTAATGCTTGGCATTCTTAGTACTGATCTGAATCCAATTACATTTACTGCTTACCATAGATTACAGTGCCATATGGTGTATGTGATTTGTCTTTGCAGGTGATCTGTGATGCCGACCTAGTGTTCATCGACTGCATCGTAAAATGGCCGGGGAGTGTTCATGATGCTAGGATCCTTCGCGAATCAGACCTATACGACGCATTCGAGAGCGACGAACAGAAACCCGTCGACGGTGTCCTACTTGGGGACAGTGGGTATATGTTGCGGGATTGGCTCCTGACACCATTCCTGAACCCCAACTCGCCTCAGCAAAGGGCTTACAATGTCCACCACAAGTCAGCACGCGCACTAGTAGAGAGGTCCATCGGTATTTTGAAAAGGCGATGGCACTGCCTGCGAAGACTGCGTTTGGAACCAGTGAAGGCTTGCAACGTTATCACGGCATGCATCATCCTACACAACCGAGCAAGAATGCTTAACGTGGAAGTTCCGCCAGACTCGGAATCAGATGGAGATTCTGATGGGGACGATGATGAAAACGACAACGAAGAATTTGATGGGGACGTGAACCAGCGGCCAGACAACTATAATCGGTCGGAACGGGTTCGATCTGCTGTCGGCAAAGCTGCCCGCCAGAGAACAGTGGACAATTTCTTTGTAAGGGAATAGATGTATAGAATTAACACTCTAGTATATGTTGTAGGCTATAGGAGAACAGGCATGCTGGTAAAATGGATAACAACAAGAATATAAGTGGGTTTGGTCAAAGTGCGGTTTATAGCTGAATGAAACCCTTACAAAAGTATTGACCGAAAGAAACACATATGTAATTAATCTGTTTTCCCCAGCTCCTTTTGCAGCTTTTCGATTTCCAGCCTTTCGCGTATATGCTGTGCTTCGATTAGTTCCGTGTGTGCCTTTAGTCTCGTTGCGTTTAATATTTCTGACTCTATCTGGGCTTGCATCAGAGTAACCTTGGTCTTGCTTTCGTCTGATGCACTTTGAAGAAACTGTATAAACGAAGCCCGTTCCTCGCTGTCGCTGCTGTTTTCCTGGCTGAGTCGTTTACGCGACCTGCCTGGAAGGACACCTCTAGACCGTCGGATGCCTGTCCAGTGTCTGCTGGTCACATCGGCGTGGAGTTCCCGTTCCCGTTCATTAGGTTCCGCTGTGACGGTGATGTTACCGTCTAGTTCCGCCACAACCACAGGTGCGCAGACGTCAACTGTCATGAGAAAGGATCAGTTTAGGTGTTGTTTATTGTAGTTTGTCTAACGCGCAAACCAAATGCTAGATGTGTAGGTTGGTGGTAGAGGTATAACTCTTAGTGGTAAGCACTGTCGCTATCGATGTCGATGTTTACAATTCCAAACAAATTCACCTCATACTGTATATTTTCCATATTCACATTTTTTGCTAGTTGACATTTGTATCTCCCCCCCAGTGTTCTCAGTCGCTCGGCCTACCTGGTAGAGAGAACGGTACGCTGAAGGTATTTGGCTCGCTGGTGGATGATCCAGGTAGAGGTGTAGATGAAGCGCTCGGTCTCCTTATGTCAGCCATGGAGAGTGATGTCGACATGGTAGGGCTGCAGCAGGAGATGTCGTCATCCCCATTACTCGGAAATAGTTGCTGCGACACGCCCATCGGACAACCTTCAGGCAGCACACAGGGCCCTGAAAATGATTAGTATGAGGTTGACATGGTCAGCTACTAGGTTCCACTGTAGCTGATAATTGTTTCCAAATCTAGGGAAGATGGGTGTTGTGAAATTTCTATTTTTCAGTGTGGTTGACATTGAAAACGAATAGTACATGGTGGGAAAAAAGGTATTTGCACTTATTTACGGGTTGGCTTTGTACTAAACATGGATTTGTTGACGAGTTAGCAGATACGTCCGCGTTATTACTCTAATTACTACTGTAGGGAATAAACGCATTTTCAGTGTGGTTTTAATTGTATCGCAGAATGCACGATAAGTCTACGATAAGTATAGGGAGAGAATTACATAATGTAGTGACCAATTACATAATGTAGTGATGTAGTGATTACATAATGTAGTGATGTATCGCTGCCACATGCTACCAAATATACTCACTGACGAAGCTGGCCGGACACGTTGCTGCAAGAGAGGAAGAAAAAGGTGTGTTGATAATGCATAAGAAAAAGTACCCATTTGTGAAAATAAAAGGACTAAAATCAATTAGTGTGTTAGCTGTTATGAACAATGTTAATGATTTCTGATATTATGATAAACAGTATTTAAACAGTAACAATGCCATAATATAGTTAAAAAAATGTTGCATTTACATCCAATACATTTCCAATTATTACGTGTTATGTACTATCTCGTGTAACAAGTAGCAATGTTTTCTGTCAACTTACCAGTCATTCCCTGTAGGAGGCTGGATTCACTACCGAGGATATGGAGCACTCTCTCCTCGTAGGGGAGAACAGCAGAATCCGGAGGCCCTCCGCCTGTTTGCATGGCCCTTCTCTGACGCCCGATGACCTCCGACTTGAGTGTTTTCCACTTTTCCTTTACCTCTAATCTAGACCGCCTTGCAATCGCACACAAATTAACCGCAGCTGCCACCCTGTCCCAGGCGAGGTTCTTCTCTTGGGCGGTGATTTTGCTATTGAATGACCCAAAAAGTACTGCCCTCGCTAACAAAACCTCATCCAACAGCACACGGATCTCGCAATCGGCGTAGTTGGCTTTCCTCGGCCGCTTGCTGGCTGACGAAAAATCTACAGGAGATGCCATGGTAGAGTTTGATAGAATAACGTGGTCAACGACTGAGGAGCTGTGACAACAACTACAGCGAGAATGATGCTGGGCTTCGCTGGTTCCGCGGCGGCGATACTGTAAAATAGCGGTGCTCGCCGATGGTCACCGGGATCAGCTACAGAGGGCTTTCCCAAATCTATAAATACGTACGCGGTTAGCTATCCGCCCCGGTTAGAGGACCCGTGCATACTGTTTGACCTACTTCACCGACCCCATCCTAGCCGCGGATAGCTATCCGCGATATAGCGTGTAGCTCCGGCTACGCGTAGCAGCGGCCCATGCATACGGGCCCAGGGCCCGTATTCATGAGTGTGGGGTACGGTTAGTCGGAGGTTAGGCTTAGCCGTTGGGTAGGTATCCCGCCGGTTAACGGCGGAGATTAATTAGGTCAATCGGCATTCACCAATGTTCTAGCCGGTCGGGATAGCTACCCATTCACTTTGTTTACATTCGTCGATTCGAAAATATTAATATCGACGCCGTTACGGCGTCAGCATTAATATCGGTTCGCATTTAGGGTTAATTTGAGCAAATTTCACTTATTGCGTATGTAATTCTGTTAAATATGACAGCATTGAATAGATTTGGGCGTAAGGAATTCACGCCGATTCGGCGGCGACGGCGACGGCCATTTTTGCGGCGATTTGTGTACTTTACATTCGGCGATTCGAAAATATTAATATCGCCGCCTTTGCGCCAGCAGCGTGAATTTCGCTTCGGATTTAGGGTTAAATTGATAAGATTTCACTTATTGCGTATGTAATTCTGTTAAATATGACTGCATTTAATAGATTAGGGCGTAAGAAATCCACGCCGATTCGACGTCGCTGCGGGGGCGGCGATTTGTTTACTTTACACTCGTCGATTCGAAAATATTAATATCGCCGCCGTTACGGCGTCAGTGTTAATTTCGCTTCGGATTTAGGGTTAATTTGAATAAATTTCACTTATTGCATATTTAAATCTATCAAATATGATCGCATTCAATAGATTCAGACCCACACAGGCTCACTACCCCTCGGGGTAGTGGCTTACCCCTGCTTCGAAATAGGGGTAGGGTACCCCCCGGTTAGAGCCCCAGGGTAGCGCTACCCCAAGCTCATGAATACAGATTTTCCACCGTTAGCCGGGGGGGTAGCGTACCCCCCGATTAGAGCCCCAGGGTAGCGCTACCCCGAGCTCATGAATACAGCCCCAGTTGTGAAGTCACTTGAACGCAATTCACAGGTTGTGAAGTGGGAAACACCATATTCACCAGTTCATATGAACGCAGCATTAGCCTACCCATGCGGGAGATCGGGAGTTCGAATCCTGGTCGAGTCAAACCAAGTCGAGTGGCCCCCCCCCAAATCCAAGGGAGAGAGACAGAGAGAGAGAGAGAGGCAAAGAGAGAGATACAGAGAGAGAGGCAGAGAGAGATACAGAGACAGAAAGACACAGAGAGAGACAAAGAGAGAGCCAGACAGAGCGAGAAACAGAGAGAGACACAGAGAGAGCCAGAGAGAGCCAGAGAGAGAGACATGACCAGTTGTATTTAATGCTGCCTGTTGTTATGTTGAGAGGCATTTAAATCCTTGGTAAATCATGTATCTAGAGACTTATATAACCTTTTACTTAAAGTTGCATGGTCCGATGGCATTTGATTTTTTCTCTTATTTTTTAGATAAATATATCAAATTGATCGTTATGAGCTTCTAGATTCTAGATGATTAGTTTTGAAGTAATTTGAGCTGAAAGAACCAAAAATAATTTCGACAAGCTTGTCAAAAGTCCTGTGGCTATGACCCAGATGGTCATCTCACAGTGACCACGTGATGTGAGATGATCCTGCAAAGTAGGCCTACTTGGTTGGGGGGAGGCTAATGAGGTCACAAGATTGGCCTAGTTGGTTAATGCCCTCCCTGCATAATGGGTGTTTCAAAGTGAATGTCTAAAGGGATGAGCTTATAAATTTACTGGTTATTCTGTATATGCTGTCCCAAATCATTAGCTAATAAACCAGTATCTAAGTTGTATATATAGGATCAAATGTAAGTAGTTGTTTTAATTTTGGCAAAATTATATTTCATCGGACTATGCAACTTTAAAGCTGCATAGTCCGATGAAATATCAAATTCTCAAAACCAAACCAATTATTTAGATTTGATTTGACATGTCTAACTTAGATACTGATGCACTTATTAAGCATTTGTTTCTGCACAGAAGGCAATACTGAGTCATTTTAACAGAACCTGTTACTGCAGAAGTCTATGGTGTCAGAGTTTTGGCAAGCTTGCCAAAACTAGTTTTCCATGTATGCACTCAAAATATCTCAAAAGTTTACCATTTAAAATAAAAGTAAATTTGAACTAATGCATAGTAGATACTAGTGATCGATCTAATATATTTATCTAAGAAAAAATACAGAAATTCAAAATCATCGTACTATACAACTTTAATATATAAACCGGGCGCGATAGCCGAATCGGTAGAGCACAAGCCTCGCGTGCGAAAGATCGCGAGTTCGATTCCCGGTCGAGTCAAACCAATAACTTAAAAATTTATACCTGTCGCTTCCTAGCCTGGTGCTCAGCATTATTAGGATAGGGCAAGGGCTGGTTACCTCAGTGTCAGGATAATGTGACTGAGTGGGATATCGGGCCATGGTGCGGGCAGCCTGATTTCCCAGTGGGGCACTGGCAGCACTATAAAATCGCCATGAGTGCGTACTGTCACAAGTCGGTACCCGTCCTGATATGACCTTAGATGTTGCTAGGACGTAAAACAACAACAAACAAACAAATTAATATATAAGATTGAGCCGCATCATTTGCAATCTGCACATCGATAGATTACTTACAAAGTAGACAGATTTTATATAGTATATACCGATAGGGTTATTGTCCATTGGGCCAACATATTTTGCCCTAAGTCAAGTGACTCACCCAGAATAACACTCCACTAGAATATTGTAAATGACCATCCAAGGGTAGCCCCCCCCCTCTCTCTAGTTGTCTCTCCTGTCCCTCCCCCCCCCCCTCTCTCTCTCTCTGTCTCTCCAAGATGTACCTGAATAAAAGAGCGTATTTCTTCTTTGTGATGTGTTGCAGTTTCCGCGGCATACCACTTTGCGAGGGACACATGCATTCAAATGCATTGTCAATGGCCGTGAGCAAATCTTCATACAGAAAAAGTCAAATAGCTCTCAAATTACACCACCTAGAAGCAACCCACTTGGAACACATATAGAAAACATATTCATTGAATAGATTATATTAAATTTATAAGGTTAGGCTTCTGTACTTCTATTAATTTTGAATAAAACTAATGTTTTGCACTGCACGTACCGTCAAACCCAAGGCATTGTCAATGGTCGTGAGCAATCTTCATACAGAAAATACAGAAAAAGTGAAATGTCTCTAAAACCACACCACCTAGAAACAAATCGCTTGGTACACATATAGAAAACATCTTTACCAAAACCATTATATTAAATTAATAAGGTTAGTGACGATGCTGTTCGATTTTGATGCATGCGCAGAAGCGATGTGTCCCTCGCAAACTGGTGTGCCACAGAAACTGCAACATGCTGCAACCAAGATATGCAGTCATGAGTTTGGAACTGCCTAAATCCCAGATGGGCCTACTTAGCGTTGGGTTTCTTTCAAGCACATAAGCTAGCAGTACCGATATGTTATAACCATATCTACCGAGGGTTTAACATACAGGCGTGAATCCCGTTCAAGTTATTTGACAGTTGGTCTGCTGTAGTAAGACTAAGATATACAGTGAGAAGCAACCGAAATAATATTATAGGGCCTTGGTAACGGTCCAGTGGATCCATACAAAGCAAACAAGCAGACCAGACATTCAAGTTTTGTGACCTGCCCTGTCTAGATTCAGAGTCAGACATGACACACATACTTCTAGAGGTTAAATGAATTGACTTAACAATAGTTTGGAATTTAAATGTCTTACATCACAGAGAGATTACGGTCTGATCATTATAATCAAAGACCCTATAATACTAAGACGGCTCACTCCCTATCTCTCCCATGGTATTGTAAATTTCGCAGTGCCACCTTGTGGTGGGTTTGATCAGCCCGGCTGCTGGTTGGTGTTTCACATGTAAACACATACAATTATATATATTATACATGAGATAGGTAAGTATGAATACACATCAATATGAAATCGCGATGAACAAATACACATCATCATCAGACATCTTTCACATACATATGATATAGCAACTGTTTAACCAAGAGAACAGCCAGCACACCAAGTGGTGGGTTTGATCATTTTGATTGCACAGTACAGGCTGAGTGAGCCGTCTTAGTATTATCGGGTCTTTGTTATAATGCACATGTAGTATATATATGCACATACGACAGCCTCGCCATCTGGTGTTTCGTGTTAGAACCAAAGTAACTGGCCCAGTTTGCAGACTCCGTTAGGTTAGGAATTGCATGCCACCTAACGGCATGTACTGACATTGGAATATACGCATAGTGTAGCATTTGAAAGATGAAAAACAGTACTTATATGTATTTGGAATGAATCATGTTATGGTTGGAAAACTATGTAGATTGGACAGCATTAAACCGAAAATGGCCAATGCTATGTTGTAGCTATGGCAAGGTACTACTAGATGGACTGAACATATCGATAATAGTGAGAATTAGATTTCTCAGTCAGGGGTCTAATTTGGAAAACCTTGAAATGCAATAAGAATAGAAAATTAATCATATTGGAATATAGGATTAGAGTCCATCACGCCTTTGGAATGTACATCGATCTTGTCTAGGGCAATAACTGCTCCATATATATATATAAATTGTATTTAAAAAAAGGGTGTTTATATTACTACTAATAAATAGGTGTAGGCTTAGGTACTGCACACTGCCCAACTACGTAGTGACAAGTATCAATTTATAAGTCATTGGTTTGACTGGGTCAGGCCTTGCACCCGTCACCGTCAACACGAGAAGCCACGATTCGGCCAAACAGCGCGGTATATTTACTCTTTTAAAATAATATATATTTTTTTAAAGAATTAACAAACACACGTGCAGGAATACACCGTTTATTATCTAAATATGTAAGCCCCCAAATCACAGCGATATATTCACAGTACATTGAAATAGTAACAAGCTATACGTCACGGTGTGTACGATGTTCAGCAACACCAATATTTCATACCAGATTTAACACCTCTTTTATGACCAAGCAATGAAACGAGTGGGGGGGGGGGGGGGAGGAAATGCCAGTTAAGATTTTTGTTTAAATATCAATATTTGCCTCCTGATTTGTTACTAAAATAGCTAGTGTGCTTAATGGTACCCGGTCCCGACGTCGCTACTGGCAGCTATTCCCCATATCACATTCTTCAATGCCTTCCAATAAATTAGACAGTATGCTACAACATATTTATGCATGGTATGAGGCTAAGTTTTTGGGTTATCATTGTTTTTTCTTAGGAATTAAGAAATCCATTTTTAGAACTATTCCTTTGTTATAAAGATACTAATAGTTCAGAGCGAATATATATAATAGGCCTATATATTCTAAGATATAATTAAATAACCTAGATAACTAACAGTAGTTTACCTGAAGTGGGCATTTTATCCACCAGTTTCTAATGATTATTTCCTCTCAGCTACGACACATCATTACAATATACTTATAATTAATTAATTAGGCAGAGAACCCCACAGACGCAATTATGCAGTACGGTGATAATACTAGTTCAAATTCAAACATTAAATAATGTATTACCAACACACAAAGATAACGTGGCCATAATTAGGCCACGAATAGGGAATGCCAATACTGCTTTCCCTAGATTAGAAAAACACTATGAAATTAGCAGTCTCACACCTCCTTAAAGTTGCATAGTCCGATGGTTTTGAGTTACTATAATTCTTCCGAGATAAATATATTAAATCGACTATTATGATTTACCTAACATTAGTTTGAAGTCAACTTATTTTGAATGGCCAACTTTTGAGGTATTTGAAGTGCAAAACTTCAAAATTAATTCTGGCAAGCCTGCGAACACCATAGGATTATGCAATAACAGGTTCTATTAAATTGCCTCAGTGTGCCAATCTATGTGGCAACAAATACTTAATAAGTGCATCAGTATCTAAGTTTGATATGTAAAATAAAATCTAGCTGAATGTTATTGTCTTAAAAATGTTATGCTTCATCGGACTATGTAACTTTAGAAATCGGTCACATATATTGGATCAAAGAGTTTAGATGACGGTGTCACCATCTCTTTATGACCCGAGGAGTAAACGTATACCAAAGACAATCTTAATAAGCCAACACGAGTCTAATATGTGAGTGAATTATTTTCGACAGATCATTCAGTGAGGACAACAATTTTCTTTTAATTTTCTTGTTGCAACCATATCTATAAGATAAACAAATAACACATCCGTGGTTGGTTGTTGGAGTTATACGCCCTGGTAACATCTAAGGTCATATCAGGACGGAACACATCCGTTGAATAGGGCAATGTTCAGGATGTCTCACACCGAAACGTCCTGTTATTAATAGAAGATTTATGTTTTAAATGCCGTCAAGAACTTCACTCATACTGACCGAGCTTCATCTGATATAATGTGTCAATATTGAACAGCTAGTGATGTGCATTAACACACATTAAGTAACAAGTCGATCAGAATTTAACAGCAATTCACTCCAATTCCACACTCATGCCTCGAACCGTGTTTTATGATTGAACCCCAATAGGAAAACCCCAATAGCATTACAACAATGATTACTATCAGATACCCCAATAACATTTTTACAGCAGTGATTATTATCCGATATCCAAATAGCATTATTACAAGTGATTACCAGATACCCCAATGTGTCGACAACAGTGATTATCAGATACCCCAATAACATTTTTACAGCAGTGATTATTATCAGATACCCCAATAGCATTATTACAAGTGATTATTGATACTTAATACACTGGTCCCCTGTAGAATACATACATAGGGTATGCACTGACGTCACGCTAAACGGAAGTGCGGCCATTGTGGAGATACAACCACAATAACAACCCCAACAAACTCAATGCATTGTCAATGGCAGTGAGCAATCTTCATACAGAAAAAGTTAAATATCCCTAAAACCACATCACCTAGACACAAACCGCTCGGAAGACATATAGAAAACACGTTTAACAAAAAGGTTATATTAAATTGATAAGGTTACTGTTCTGGATTTCTATTAATTTTGAATAAAACTAACGTTTTGCACTGCGCATACCGGCAAACTCAATGCATTGTCAATGGTCTTAAGAAATCTTCATACAGAAAAAGTGAAATATCTCTAAAACCACACCACCTAAAAACAAATCGCTTGGTACACATATAGAAAACAAGTTTACCAAAAAGATTATATTAAATTGATATGGTTAGGGTTCTGGATTTCTATTAATTTTGAATAAAACTAATGTTTTGCACTGCGCATACCGGCAAACTCAATGCATTGTCAATGGTCGTGAGCAATCTTCATACAGAAAAAGTGAAATATCTCTAAAACCACACCACCTAGAAACAAATCGCTTGGTACACATATAGAAAACATATTCAACGATTAGATTATATTAAATTTATAAGGTTAGGGTTCTGGATTTCTATTAATTTTGAATAAAATAGACGTTTTGCACTGCTTGTACCGGCAAACTCAATGCATTGTCAATGGCCGTGAGCAATCTTCATACAGAAAAAGTGAAATATCTCTAAAGCCACACCACCTAGACACAAACCGCTTGGAACACGTATAGAAAACATGTTTAACAAAAAGATTGTATTAAATTGATAAGGTTAGGGTTCTGCATTTCTATTAATTTTGGATGAAATAGACATTTTGCACTGCGCATATCGGCAAACTCAATGCATTGTCAGGCTGTTTACTAGTTGATATCGCCACAATGGCCGCACTTCCGTTTGATGACGTCACGGGAATACCCTCTATTCATAGTCCTCAACATGCAAAATGCATCCCAGTATTCATTTGTGACTTCATCATTTTGTATTGCATGAATAAGCTATTAAAAGCGAAATGCATCTGCAAATAACACATTAAATATACAATATTTCATTTAAAAACAACAAAAATTCTATTCATCTCTAAATTCCGAAACAAACAACAGAATATTGCCCCCGATTACCACTCACCAGCCTTTTTGAGACAACATTCCAAAGATTAAAAGTGTGAATTAAACATCAATAATTAGGGTAACCATGAAATGAAGCAATTCGCACATCAACACAATCTCACCAGCCTTAAAATGCGACTATGTACACAGCGGGTGTTAGAATTACACCGTCATACTGACAACTTAAGCCATAGGTCACTATGCATCACAGATGTTTGATTACTACGTGTGTCCTTTATATCATCTTGATTCGCTGTGGCAAGCACATGTTGTAGTAGGCCTTTTGATCCCAGAAGCCTGGGCCCTTCCAGGCACACCAGCCCTGTGGATAAACAAATACATCAATTTTAGTATTTAACACTGCATAGTCTGATGAAAGCATTATGCCCCAGTCACACTATGGCCAGCGTTTGCTTGCGACCATCTTATGACCAAAAAGCTGGTGACCTCCTTGCGACATTGAAGCAAAACCCTGGTCGGTAAAGGCCCAGTCACAAGAGGCCTGCGTTCGCTTACGATCGATCCGCGAGGATTTTGCAATTAAATTACGACCATCTTACGACTAATCGCCGAATACTCTGCGAGTGATCGCTGACTGATCACCTACCATTTAGTCTTTTTTGGTCGCAAGGAGATTGTTGCTGCAGCACCAACATCCTCCTTACGACCTCTGGCGTCTCCACCGATCGCCGACCGATCGTTCGCCGACTGATCTGCGACCATAGTAGCAGTACTCAAGCATGACACGAGGCATTTTGCAGTTAAATTACGACCATCTTACGACAAATCGCCGAGCGATCGCCGACTGATGCGATATGGCGCGTCGCCTCGTGCAAAATGGTCGACATGGCGATGTATTAAATAGTTTGTAACAAATTGTTTCAATTTTGTTGCAAGGAGATCGCAAACTTTTGGTCGCGGATCCATCGTAAGCGAACGCAGACCGTCGTGTGACTGAGGCATGACTGGTCGCTGATGCTTAGGGGGATTGGTTGCCGACCAGTCGGCAATACAAATTCTGACACTCCTGGCGCATCGGTCGGCGAGCGGTCGCCAAACGGTCGCCGATGTTTAGGGAGGTTGGTCGGTGACCACAATTCTCACACTCCTGGTGTAGCGGTCGGCGACTGCACTGGTCTCAAGGAGGTTGCAGGTGGTCACAAAATGGTTGCAAGTGAACGCAGGCGTAATATGATTGGGGTATAACATTTTCCAAACTAAAACCGTTACCTTGATTTGACCATACACATCCAAATAGAGTGATACACTCATTCAGTATTTTGTTGCTGCATAGGGGGATTACTAAGGCAATTCCTTCTTTTTTTTTTTTAAACAAAAAAACACATCAGTTGTGAAGCCAATGATCAATCATTACCAACTGCCATTGACGACCATCGAGTCAACCCAATGACTTATCAAATTGATACTCATGGCGACTTTATAACCAGTCCTTTCCCTATCCTATTAATACCGAGCACCAGGCTAGGAAAAGTAAAAGCTTATTTTATTTAACGACGCCTCTAAAGCACATTGATTTTTATCATCGGCTATTGGACGTCAAACATATGGTCAGTCTGACATATTTCTTTGGAGGAAACCTGCTTCCACCACAGGGGCTACACTTTCCGATAAGCAGCAAGGGGTCTTTTATATGCACTTTCCCTCAGACAGGACAGCATATACCACAGCCTTTGATGAACCAGTTGTGGACCACTGGTTAGAATGGAATATTTTAGCCCAAACTGAAAATGGGTCCACTGAGCAGCATCGATCAGATGACCCACACTTGGACACCCTACTGCCTGAGCTACACCAGGCTAGGAAGTGACAAATATCAATCCATAAGTCATGACAAATAATGATATGATGCACTTCAAATTCAAGGCTCTCCATTAATATATGCTGAAAAGGAAAGAAAGAGGCAGCATTGTTTTTGTTTTTATTTAATAAAGGAAATACAAAAAAGATATTCACAAATGAATTGGCCACTAAGTGTCATGAGAATACGTCACCTTGTCTTGAATGACACGCAGGTCATCAGCGCCCGTGTAGTGAGGGTCCAAGATGAGGAACTTGACGTCACCGGTGATGTCATTAAAGTCCACACCTAATATAGTGTGCGCCAGAACACCGCCACCTGCAACACGGCGAATACTGGGTTGATTGGTTGGTTGTTGGAGTTTTATGTCCTGGCAATATCTAAGGTCATATCAGGACGGGTACTGACTTGTGACAGTGCGCATTCATGGCGATTATAGTGCTGCCCCACTAGAAGACCAGGTGACCAGAACCACGACCTGATATCCCACTCAGTCACATTATCCCGACACAAGTCCTTGCCATATCCTAATAATGCCGAGCACCTGGCTAAGAAGTGACAAGTTATCAATTTTTAAGTCATTGGTTTAACTGGACCAGGGTTCGAATCCCACGATCTACCAAAACGGGAGACGGACGCTCAACTCCCCATCCCGTCTGGTTCGAATACTGGATCAGCTTTCCTATCTCACGCAACTCCAGAAGATGTCCACCAAACCAAAAGTGAAAACAAATGGCATGCAGTGAAAACAAACCTGCACTTCTTTTAACTAATCAGAGAACTGAAATATTTAGTGAATTATAGTGAAATTAATGCGATTAAATCTTTTAAATTACAAAAAAGAAAGAAGTCTGTCTCCCAATCTCCCTCCCACCAACCTACCCACCCACAAATAAATATAAAGTTTTTTTATGTCTTGTTGGTCAATGAACATAGGTTTGATTGACTGATTGGTGGTTTTTTTACGCCGTGTCGGCAGCCATATTCACGGCGAGAATGGAACCGCCGCTAGGAAGAAAAGTGTCAATTTCTTGTAAACCGTGACGCTGGGCATTTACTTTTGGGTATGCTTGCCCCCCCCCCCAGTTGAAAACTGAAAGCACTAGTGTTGTAATACATACCGATCATGACGGGCGAACCCTGGATTTCGAAGTGCAGGGCGAGTTCACGTGCTTTGGATGGTATATCCGCACCGCAGTTCACAAATATGATCTTTGAAGTAACCTTAAAGATTAAACCAGATTGTCTCATTAGTCCGATGAAAGTATCCCATTTCCTAAATCAGAACAATCCATTTATTGCTAAATGGAGGGGAATATTAAGTAAATTTAACAGAACCTACCACCGCTGCAAGTCACACAAGGTTGTGACGTCCAGCATTTCGGTGTGCATACCAAATTTAATTTGGCATGTTTTTACTTCAACAGGGATGAAAGTGGTTTCCGGGAAAAAAAGCGGAAATGCTGATATTCTCCCATAGGTTTAACCATTGTCAGGGAATCGCTGAAAATTCCCGGAAGTCGGGTTTCATACATATTGGTATACGCTGATAGTGCTGCGCTGTTTGATGCACATATTAGTAGTATACGCTGATAGTGCTGTGGCGTTTGAAGCATTTATTAGTAGTATACGCTGATAGTGCTGCAGCGTAAAAACACGTATTAGTATACACTTATAGTTACAGGAAAAATCCCGGAAGTCCGCGAAATCGAGGACATCTTTCATCCCTGCTTCAAATATCTCCAAAGTTAACCTTTTAAAATAAAAAAGTGATTGATTGATCGGTATACTTTAACGCCATGTCGGTAGCAAATGCGATATTTTTAATTTACGACGAAAAGTTAGTAGAATTTAGTGATTTCAACCAAAGTAAAGTACCTTATAATGACCAACCTAATATATTGACCTAAAAATGCGGCAGAACCTCAACATCATCAGATTACCGTATATATGTGAATATAAGTCGACTTTGAGTATAAGTCGAGGGGTGTTTTTGAAGGAAATATCTGGAATCAGGCCTAACCTGACTACAGGTCGAGCTTCACCAGCTCAAATCGAAGGAGGGCATTTACAACTATCTACCAACTTAAGTTTCGTTGATTTTGTATAAAATAAACATTAAAAACATTTTATTCGACTTTTGATCACATTAAAAAAATGTTGTTCTTAAATCATATATTCTTAAATCAGGTGTGAGTTGGTTTGGTTACCAGGTCGCTTATGGTGTGATAGTGGACAGAAGAAAAAGAATTTTTACATTTCAATATTTTCTGTGTCCCAGAAAGTGCTCCTCGGGGGGGGGGGGGGGGTATCTGAGAATAGGAGATTTGTTGTGTGGTAAATTTCCTCGACTTATATTCGAGTATATACGGTATGCAACTTTAAGATAAATCTCAAACAATGTTTGGATCCACCAGCCTTGACACCGCCGCTATATTAATGATGCTGTAACATAGGGTGAAACATGGTTTGAACAATACTGGTTGTTGTTTGTTATTTTACGTCCTAGCAACATTTATGGTCATATCAGGACGGGAGCCGAATTGTGACAGTGCACACTCATGGCGACTTTATAGTGCTGCCCCACTGGGAGACCAGGCTGCCGACACCATAACCTGATATACCAGTCACATTATCCTGATACTGTGCTAACCAGTTCTTGTCCCATCCTATTAATGCCGAGCGTCTGGCTAGGAAGCGACAAGTATCAAATTGCTAAGTCATTGGTTTGACTCGACTAGGATTCGAACTCCCGATCTTCCGCACGGGAAGCGTGTGCTCTACCGATTGGGCCACTGCGTCCGATGCGTACAATGTTTATCATTACTCCTAGAGCAACCACGACCCTCATGTCACAAATACAGCTCCTTAACCATGAATACATCACTACTGCTTAGCACTTGTACAAACCAATTGACAGCTGGGTAAGATACAGAAAGTCATTGTTTCTATTCAATTTGTTTTCAATGTTTCTTCCAAGTCAGTCCAATCACCTGAAATTACATATGCAGTGGATTGACATAATACACTATCCAATGTTAGAAAAAGAGTTACCTACCCCGTATAAATGATCCAAAACGTAGCTGACTTCTGTTGAACCAATCCAATTTTGGGAACCAACGAACTTCGCTTCCTTATCCCCTATATCAACGAGTGCCTGAAAGGATGATTAAACAAACCTTTGTTAAATGAGTTCTGGCAGTTTAATGGATTTCATCATAGAGAATGCATTACCAGCACCATTTAGGACTTTACTGTAAAAAATCGCGTACTAGCCGAGCCAGCAGATACGTCGAGGTAAATTCTTTATCCTGGAATTCTTTCCTCAGGCATATGGTCACCGCATAAGTTGAGGTCGACTTCTGAAGTATTGGCTTGCCAATGAATATGCCAGTTTATTGTTGAATAAATCTTGGTTACAATAGTTATACATAATAAATTTTAAAAACTTAGAAAACAATAAATGTATGCCACTCCTGAAAGAAAGTTGTATCATGTGATGCAACAATATTGTTATTGAGTGCGGTCATAAATACAATTGAAGGGACGTAACTCAAATAACAAACGTGCCATGCCCACAAAAGCCCAGAACAGTTTTCCTTCAGCTGGTTGGAAATATGATGTGCATATAAGTCAAGGTGCTTCTGAGAATTACATTTTTTTTAATCCATTTAACCGCGAGTTTTTATGATAATAAAAAATTTAAAAAGTGGAAAGCCGCATGAAACATGCTTGTAGCTTGAGGAACATGCATATATACAATGCTATATAGCTAAATTTATGTGGGGTTTGAGTTGGCATGGCGCTACCTTCTGTTTCGGTTCTCAACATGAGCATTGTTCTATCCGTGTTTTTTAAAACACCAAAACATGTCCAAATTGGACCTGAGAAAGTTCTAACTTTCATAATGGGATGCTATAAACCATCCTTAGGAAGTTAATCACAATTCCTCAATACTTACAGTTAGTTAAAGTGTTGTAGTAGTTAAATCCTGCCAGAGCAACTCAGCAAACGTGCTCCCGCTGTGAGCTGCTTATGCTAATTGCTGGACCCGGATGTGCTTACCTCTCCCTAGCCTGCGGCTAGCCTGAGGCTATATACTGAGGTAAAACAATGCTATATAGCTAAATTTATGTGGGGTTTGAGTTGGCATGGCGCTACCTTCTGTATATCCTGGTGGCTTGGTATCGGCTTCTCGGTGTATCCTTGGTGTCGCAGCCAGGAGACGAGTGTCTGCAGGGATCGGTATGCACACCCCCACTTGCTGTCGTCAAAGTGGTCCTGCATGTAATGGTGGTATCCGTACGTCCCCTTCACTAGATATGTATGCCCTCCCTTAACTGGAAAACAATACACACACTGTTCAACCCTAAGATATGCATGGTCCGTACATATGTGAAGATATGGAATTCAAGGCTATTTCAAGGCTTTAAAAAAAATAGGAATTCAAGACCATTTTCATTGGGATCTCAGGGAAAAATCAACAATGGCAAATGGCGATTTCGGACTAATTTAGATCAGTGGGGACAGTTTAATGGAATTCAAGGCTTTTCAAGACTAATTACCCAAAATAGGTTAAATTCACGGCTTGTCAAGGCCTTGAAATGGGGAAAATGAAGTTCACGACTTTTTAAGACTTTCCAGGCCCCGTATGGATCCTGGATATGGTGAGTGAAGGCAGATAGCAGGACGCCGGTCTACACGTGACCCACCCTGAGCGGGATCTACCATAATGGTGGCCATGGTGCTCAAGCAGCTCCCATATGGTTGTGTAGTGAACACAGCAGTGTCAAGGAAGGTAATTAACATGGTAGTGGGCCTGATAATTAACGTAATAAAACACTTACAATACTTTGCAATAAGGCTACAAATATATGACTCAATGTGTATGTTTTTTGAGTTGCTGAATTCTTTCATTCAATAAATACCGATTTAAATAGCTCAATAATTTGAGATTTAACAAAATAAAATTTACGTGCTCAATGATTTGAGACTTGACAAAATATAATCTAAGTACACTGACATATGGCACAAACTTTTAATTAGCTGAATCTAATAATATTTTTATTATCTTAAGATTGTTCTTGTAATTAAATAGTGTAAATGACTTAATCTAAGCATGACCGGAAGACCAGTGCTTCGGCGCTGAAAAAAGACTATTCAAATGAATAAAAATGCTTACAAAGAAAAGAAGAGAAAAAGTCCACACTGCTTACCACCAGATGGCGCCAACCCGATGTGTGTGTTCTGCAATATGTCGTCAGATTGCGCCTTTTTTGGGAACCTGTACCTGACAACCCGTCGTAGTAGGGGCTGGTCAATCGGCAGACACAGCAGGTGGTGCAGCTCCAACCGGTAACTTTCTGTCGGAGAAGAGGATCACGAATCTGTTGAAAAATCTCTCATCGATTGAAATTTACTCCCCCCCCCCCCCCCGCTTTGTTGTTTCATGTTCTTAATTGCAATGTTATTAATGCAATCCACAGTGGTTTGCAATTGCAATGATGAACATTAAAAAAAGGGGGACATTTTAGTTTGTTGCAAATTGTAAATGCATTCCACAGTGGTTTGCAATTGCAATTATGAACATTAAAAAAAGAGGAAATTTAAGTTTGTTGCAAATTGTAAATGCATTCCACAGTGAACAATTAAGAGTAAGAGTAATCACACTATTCTTTTTTAATTAACAAATTATTAGACATGGTTCAAGAAATATTCGAGAACATCACACTAATTTTGTTGTTGTTATAATAGACATCATATGGACTCAATCGTTTTCGATTGCGAATGTGTTGCTCTATTCATACTAATAAATACATCTAAACTATTTTGGATTGCTTGAATTAGGATTAAACACTCGGAAAACATTTAATAGATTTACACACATCTGACACAACAAAACACGAATCTGCGAATTACTCCCCCCCCCCCCCCCCTCCACCACACACACACAGCTATCGATTAAATTGCGGGCATTTTCCCGTGACATAATGAACTTTGGACTTCGACACGCACACATTCACGAACGCGCACACTACCAATTTCTTTATACAGAAATCAACCAAGAAGCTTACTGAGTTTGTTCTCGTCTAAGCCCTTCGGGTAGACGACTGTACAGATGTGGTCCATACAGGCCGGTCTGAGGTGGTACGCTTCGGGTATGTAGAACTTGTCCTCCTGATAACCGAAGGAAGGCATTTGGTTGGCTGTTGGGGTTTTACATCGGGGCAACATCTAAGGTCATATCAGGACCGGTACTTGTGACAGTGTGCACTTATGGCAATTTTATAGTGTTTCCCCAATGGGAGACCAGACCACTGGCACCATGACCTGATATCCCACTCAGTCACATTATCCTGACACTGAGCCAACCAATTCTTGCCCGATCCTAATAATGTCGAGTGCATGGCTAGGAAGTGTATCAATTCTTAAGTCTTTGGTTTGACTCAGCCAGGGTTCGAACCCATGATTTTCGAATCCCACCATCTACCAACAATATACATGAGTCAGCCTCACGAAAATGGGCCAATTGGTGGTTTATTTAAGATGTCGGCATCGCAATTCTTAAAGTGTAGTGCATTTCTTTGTTTTATATTAAATTATCCATGAAACAATTAAGGTTGTTGGATTTTCTCTACCTTTACATTCAGGATAAATTTAAGAACTTTGCAACACCCCTGTCAATGCTAAACTATAATTATGCTGTTCGACGCCAACATCTAATGCTCGACGCTGACAACTTTAACAGATGTCGGCGTCACAATTCTTAAAGTGTAGTGCATTTCTTTGTTTTATATTAAATTATCCTAGAAACAAATAAGGTTGTTGTATTTTCTCTACCTTTACATTCAGAATAAATTTAAGGAGTTTCCAATACCTCTGTCAATGCTAAACTATAATTATACTGTTCGACGCCGACATCCAATGCTCCACACCGACAACTTTCCCCAATTGGCCTCTTTTTGTGATCCTGACTCACATATATATATATTTTTTCTTTTTTAATAAAAAAAACACGATAAATTAAAAAAACAAGACAAACATTTTGAAAACAACTTGATACTATAAGTACTTAATTTTTGCATTTTCAAAAGTTAGTACTTTTTAAGACCAGTACGAACCATGTTAATAGGTTTAAGTTTAACTACTGAGTCTGGAGGACGGGGCATTACCGTGGCATGCTTGAGTAGGCAGGCCGCCATCACGGAGAGTTGGCACGTCGTGGCAGCAATGAGCCGGTTAGGGAGGTCTGAGAGCAGAGTCTCAGGTAGAACCGTCACCACCACGTCCAGGTGCAGCGGCACGCGCACATGCTTGAAGTTCTCTGCGTCAGGGAGGCAACACATCGGTAAGAGCACTGGCTTCCCGCGCGGATTGATTGATTGATGGTTGTGTTATGCCACGTCGGCAACAAAGGCTTTATTCACGGGAAGATTTTTGTTTCATTGTTTTTGTTTTACGTCCTAGCAACATCTAAGGTCATATCAGGACGGGTACCGACTTGTGACAGTGCGCACTCATGGTGACTTTATAGTGCTGTCCCACTGGGAAACCAGGCCGCTGGCACCATGACCTGGTATCCAACTCAGTCACATTATCCTGAAACTGAGCACACCAGTCCTTGCCCTATCCTAATAATGCCGAGCGCCTGGCCAGGAAGCGACAAGTATCAATTTTTAAAGTCATTGGTTTGACTCGACCGGGACTCGAACCCACCACCCCACGATCTACCAGCACGGGAGACGGATGCTCTAACTCATTCGGTCAACCCGTCTGGTTTCACGGGAAGAAGTGTTTAACTTGTATTCTGTCTATTTTCGTTTAACCATGACTTTTACACAGTGTAAAACTAAAAGCACACAAATAAAATATTTTGTTAAAAGGTAAAAAGCTTACAATAATGAAAATTGCGGTCAAAGAAAAAATGTTTCTAGGTAATAGTCATTTTTAGTAAATTGGTAACGATATTGATTTATTAAACTATATGAGGTGGTACAGTCCTGCTGCCCTTTGCAGGCTCAACCAACACCTGGCCCTCAAATTAACTAGCTTCAGAAAAATGAAAGACTACATTAGTAAGAATAATGCACTGCTCCTATACAAGACCACAATTCTGCCCATCTTTGACTATAATGACATAATTTATAGCCTGGCGACAAAACAACAGGAGGACAAGCTGCAAAACGTCCAGAACTGACCACTTAGAACTGTGTTTAAGGGTAAAATATTGAGTGTACAGGGCAAGCACATAGAAGCAAATCTTGAAACCCTAACCCAGCAGCGGGACATTCATCTGTTGTCACTTATGTATAAAAGATCAAAAGAACCACAATACAGAGATCCACTGAACAGGCAGAGAATGGGAGATGGACAACTCCTCAGTGTTCCTAGACCAAGCACATGCAATCTAGCTAAGGCAGCAATATTTAAAAGCAGCAAGATGTGGACCAAACTACCATCTACTATTAGAAGTGCACCTTCCTACCAAAGCTTTAAGTCACTGGTCAGAATGCATCTCACTGGCCAGGCCCTTGAAGAAACACCAGTGTGGATCCTGTGCCCTGCCTTGCTCCCCCCTCCCTCCTTGTCCCCCCCCCCCCCCCATCACTCAATTACTTACCTCAGCTATACCATAATAGCAGCACAGTTTTTGCAGTGACTCACCATCTTAGCCCATAACACTGAACTTATTTTGGCTACCCCACTAACACCCATCACAATCTACTAATATGCCCTAGCTAAGGACCTGCTTATCTAACAATTTACAGTGTAATGCAAACAGGTGGAAGACCAGTGCCTCGGTGCTGAAATTTGTTATATTCTGATGAATAAACTGTTTTACCAACACAACAAAAAGCTGAAATTTCTTCCTGTTTTAAATACATTAGCAAATAGATCACGCATACTGTTTGGCTTGTAAAATTGTTGGAGCAAGATCATAAAATAAAATAAAATGAAATGACCGGATGGATTGAAATGGTTGAAGGACTCTAAAAATGATGTAGCACATCATAAAAACAGGAATCCCCACCAAAATGATAAGCAATGAAAAACAAAGTATAATAAAAAAAAAGGACAAAATTCAATATAAGCAAAAGAGAACATGCTTGAGAATATGCATAGAATTTCGAACGTATGGCCCTTCCGGGGGCTCCCAGAGAGGTTCATGACTATTTTACAACAGCTTTTCTTCTAATTAATTTTTTAATATTTTATATTTCAAATATTTGTATTTGGGGACAGGGTGGAGGATTCTTCAGAATAACAGAATTTGTCAGCGCCGAGGCCTGGTCTTGCAGCCATAGATGCTGGCAGTTATTTGCATAAGACACTAATGAATGAGAATGTGATGACTGATGGAGAATGACGTACACTGACACCTACTGAACTCCCGCCCTGATATGACCGTAGATGTTGCTAGGACGTAAAACAACAACAAACAAACCTATTGAACCATGATGGTGCTGTTCCTTGTACATTACGTTGGTTGGTTGTTGGTGTTTTACAGCCTGGCAACATCTAATGTAATTTCAGGACTGGGACTTGTAACAGTGCGCATTCATGGCGACTTTATAGTGCTGCCACACTAGGAGACCAGGCCATCAGCACCATGACCTGATATCCCACTCAGTCACATTATCCTGACACTGAGCCAACCAGTCCTTTCCCTATCCTAATAATGCTGAGCACCTGACTGTGAAGTGACAAGCATCAATTTTTAAGTAATTGGCTTGACTCAACCAGGATTCGAACCCGTGGGTTCGAATCCCATGATCCACCAAAACGGGAGACGGATGCTCAACTCATTCAGCTCTCCTGTCTGGTTTGTACATTGTTCATGTTCATGTTAGCATAACATGCGTAATTTGCGACGGGGCGGAAGTGTAGGGCCCTCAGCCAGCTCTCGACACTAACATGCCACCTATCGACCTGACACTGAACTAAGGCACCCCTGCCCTAATGCTGATATCAATGCCAGACCTCATCTCGGTGCTGCCACCTACAATTGGCTGTGGGAACTAAACTACACGACCTATGCTGCCACCTAGCGGATCGACACACAGGTGGCGACGTCACGGACAGATTTGAACATCTCACTCGCCGCCCGGACACGAACCCGCCACCAGCCAACCATCAATTTGCCGTCCCCCACCCCTCAAATAACAACAGGCTAAGAAGGCAGTGGGGTTGAGAGTGACGAGTTGATTACCTATTGTTCGATTGATTACCTGTTGTTCGAATGATTACCTATTGTTCGATGACATTGATTATTCTGGCTGATTAAATGCGAATTATACCACTTCCGTCGCGTCGATAATTACGTAAACCATTGTGTGGTTTTGCACTAGGAGCAATATTAAATATAAGGCTCATTCATTTATGGCAACCCTAAGTACTCACTGTGCTCGTGGTGAATGACAGGTGCACATGAGATGCCGAAATCAGCCGCATTCTGTCCACTCGCCTGGAGTAATAATTTCACTGGCACCAGCCACTGACAACACACAGAGAATAAGTTAGTAATTAGCAGTGTTCCATACACATGTGAAGATATGAAATTGAAGGTTATTTCAAGACTGTTTAAACAAAATAGGAATTCAAGACTATTTTCACTTGGATTTCAGGGAAAAACAACAATGGCGATTTCGGACTAATTTAGATGAGTGGGGACAGTTTAATGGAAACCCATGCTTTTCAAGACTAATTACACAAAATAGGTTAAATTCGAGACGAAAAAATCTTTTCAAGGCCTTGAAATAGGACTTCTGAAGACTTTCCAAGGCCCCTTATGGGCTCTGCAAGTTTCATTCCAACAACCCACCTGTACTTGGGCACCCTTCCTGCGTGTCTTCCTGACCACCTCCTCGCCATACTGTGTAATGTAGTACAGCAGCTCCTCGGCCGGCGTGTCAGCAGTCAGTATGCTAGAAATCAGCTGGTGCTTGGACAGCAACACTGGGCTGTCCTCAACGTGAAACATCGACAAGTCAGACGCTATGCTCTCCTGCAGGCTTCCAAAGGCATTGATTACATTTTCCTCTAGTTCTCCTGGAAATGAACAGAGAGACACCATTTCAACTCGTGGTATCATGGACCAGACGGGATGGCCGAATGTGTTGAGCATCCATCTCCCATTTTGGTACATCGTGGTATTCGAATCCATGGGTTCGAACCCTGGTCGAGTCAAACCAATGACTTAAATATTTATACTTGTTGCTTCCTAGCCAGGCACTCAGCATCATTAGAATAGTACAAGGACTGATTGGCTCAGTGTCAGGATAATGTGACTGAGTATGATATTATCAGGTCATGGTGTTGATGGGCTGGTCTCCGAGTGGGACAGCACTATAAAGTCACCACGAGTGCACATTGTACCAATTGGGTACCTGTCCTGATATGACCGTAGATGTTGCCAGGATGTAAAACTCCAACAACCAACCATGGTATTAGGGGATCTACATAAGGGACAATTAGCTAAAAATGAATAAACTTTTTCAGAAAATTCATCCTCCATTAGGGGCCATTCAAATATTACGTAGCGCTTATGGGGAGGGGGTGCAGGTCTAAGCGTGATGTGGCGGATGTGGTCTAGCGGTGAATGGGGTGGGTACCTAATTTTGATCAAAATGGCATCACGTAATATTTGAATGGCCCCCTTAAATAGAAGTTAGATAACAATTGAAAGAATCTAGTGTATTTCGACTGGAAGAACACTCCTCAGGTGGGAGCCATTTAAGTCATATGATTGTTTTCAATTATTAATAGGTAGGTGGCGTGCATCCCTATCAATGTAAAACACATTCGACTTGTTAGGCTGCGAAAATATAATGTGTACAATTACGGGGGGTAAAGTTGTTAAACAAATGACTACAGGATTCCTACACTTTGGGCCGAACATAATTCTATAAGCTTTCCAGTACCATAGGATACAATTTTCTAATACCTTTTCCCGGAGCAAACCATAATTTTCCAGTATTTTCAAACTGTTAGATGGGATTTTAGTGATTTAATCGTTAAGCAATATTTTGTTAATACCTTATCGGTATGTTTGGACAAATCAAATATGCGTGTTGATTATTGTTGCAATAGGATAAATGAACTTAACAAAGCTAAAACCCTATTGCCACCCATAATTTTCAAAACCTAATGAATTTTTTTTAAAGAATCGACTTTCAAGTATCTTTATGGACTTGGAAAGCATATTTTGAATATTAAAAAGTGTCCACATTTTTCTTAATCTGGTACAAACCCTGAGACACCTCTGCATTAAACAGAACGCATCAAAATGCTTTGTGGCCATGGAGCAGTGTTTGTCTAACCTTTGTTTGATGCGTGTTGGAAGCTGATGGTGAGTGAACCCTGGAGTCTCAACAGCAGTGTGCTGTCCAGAGGGCTGGATACACTCTTCTCCAGTGTGACTGAAGCCAGGATGCCGTCCTCCTGGGTGTAGCGGTAGAGGTGGGGCTCCTCAGCGCCATCTATCGACATTTGGTTGTCCGCCAGCTCCAGCTCCCCAACTGGCCACACCAGGCACGGACCATTCCCAAACAATTTCTGCACAAAAGCAAGGTTGGTGGGTTGTTGGGAGTTTTACATTCTGGCAACATCTAAGGTCATATCAGGATGGGTATCGACTTGTGACAGTGCACACTGATGCCGACTTTATAGTGCTGTACACACAAATTTAGGCCGATACTACCATCTGATAACGTTCAATACTAATACTAAAGACACCTCAACGGTACATTTTTTAAATATATTAAAAAAAAATAGATATATATACCCTTGCTACACTAGACAACTATAAAAATGTCAACATTAACCAATATGCGCAACCAATTAAAACTGAGCTTTCTCTGAAGCTATTTCATCACAATATTTGCTCATATGACTTAACACAATCTCTTAGACAGTATATTAACTCCCCTTTTCTTATAATTTTTTTCTTTAAAACCAGGTCTCCTCGAGAAATCTGAACTATTATTTTGTTTATAACACGATATCTTACATACCTTGAGAGTGTCCTTAGGAACAATTTTGTCCCACACTTGTTTAACGACAACGGACAAGTGCCCTTGATTCATCTTAAACCAGACGCCCAATAATGAAAGGCCTGCAGGTGTGGAAGGGTGATGTAGAAATGTAATTGCAGTAAAACCTCTCAAAATCGACCGACCATGTGACCGACTTTAAATGGTCCATTTAGGGAGGTGGTCGGTTTAGGGAGTTTTTCATTTCATTACAAATAAAGCGATTGATACAGGGCAGTGGTTGATCTGTGGAGGTGGTCAGTTAGAGAAGTTTTACTGTATGTAGTAAATTAGGCGAGGACAATCCTTAATTGTAGTTACAATATAGTAGCAACATTAACATGCATTAACCATTTAATAAACCTAGCAGCTACTTTAAAAATTGTATACACACACACGCGGAAGAAAATGATCACATATATAGTAGGCAACAAAGTAACACAGCAGAGGTGGGATCGGGAAGGGGAGTGGGTGGGGGCTTCCCTCAAACTGAATCCAATTGTAAAAATATACGGATTTTCGGTTCGGAATTATATATGGGCAGAGAGCATTATTATCTTCAGGCGATGGAGTGGGGACCAAGGTTATGTAATAGAAAAGCAATGGGTGCCCCACTTGCTGTGTGACATATTAGGCTATGTGAAAAATATGTTAATACATAGTGCCCGAGAATATGACGAGATGTTCCTATATAAGAGACAGTTAATGTTCGGTGACATGTTCCCTCTATGCACCAGTAAGGGTGCAAGTGGAGGAGAAGGACATTTTTAATATATATATATTTATTGTAACTGTCTGCAACTACCTGTTACCACAGGACCGATGGGCAAGCACACCCAGCCACTCTGCATACATTATGGACACCACCTGCAGCTGGGGTTGAGTGACAGCAGCCCCTATTAGGGCGTCACCCCCCCCCCCCTCCCTCCCAGGCTGTAGAGGGTGTCTGATTGGCTGGCTGTGGGAGGCCCAGTCACCTGCACCCCTTTGCCCCACCTGACCCCACAAGCCTCATTCTGAGATAGATTATTCTATATACCTTTCCCCAGACACTCTGGAGGGCGGACTTCTGGATGGACTCTTGAAGTGAACACACTCTTCTCTTGGCCAGGAACCCAGTCTCTGTCTGAGACTCCACCTTTCATATACAAACTGAGCTGTGTGCAACAACCATGGGACTCCGGTTCAATGGGCTGTAGGCACTGATTCTTATACATACTAAAGAGAGTAATGAGGCTCTGTTTGGACAGAAGGTAAGGAGTCAGGGTGATAGGTCGCTAGTATGTGAACAGGAGTTGATGCCAAAAAAGCACAACTTCTTCACTGTCAATCTTGCTCGACTTGTCTTCCCTTTCTTGCTTATGAGTTTGTAGGAGAGGGGCATCAGGTGTGAACTGACAAGAACGCACCTGGGAAGAGTAAGTGGTATTTCTGGGCCTCAGATGGCCGGGCATTCCAGTAAATATTACACAATGAAACATGCCAAAATCAAAAGCAATGAAAGAAAATGAAGAAAATTGGGGATCAGAGAACAAAATCAATAAAAGATCAAATTGATGTTTAAATCCGTGTTATATTACCATTGCCATATGTGATGTCTTGGAAATTCTCTGCAGCAGTTGTAAACTCGGCGGGCTTTCCTGTGGTGCCCATAGCACTCGTGAATATGTGGGTCCTTCCTCCATGGTGAAGTCCGTATAGCAGACCGAACACTCCTTGCTCAGTCGTCTTCACATAAGCCTCTAAACGCTGTTAAACAAAAGGAAGACTTGAACTGAATGCCTATAATTTCTACATTGCATTACCCTGTTCTTATCTGATAGCTAGATAACCGTTTATGATTTAACCACATGCTTCAATTTTCATGCACATGTAATTACTTCCAGATATGGAATTTGCAGGGCAAGAGATTTGGAGATGAGTATCCCCCAAGAAAGTATTTTTTAAATTTGATTATAATTCTACTTAAAAAAGTAAAATATATTTAAATATATATTCTTCATTGGTTTGACCATAGATATGACCGCATAACCATGTTAGACATACGAATAATGTATTATTTAACCATGTATGGTCCAACTTCTTCAGTTTAATCGATACTAACTGTGAACAAACTCATTGAAACTGCGATGTGTAAGAAGACCAGCTGAACGAAAATATGTTTATCAACAAACTTGTATCACAGTGCACTGACTCCTCTTTATTTCCTCTATATAGTATATCAGGCAGATGGAACTCGGGATATAACGTCTACTGAAATGAATTAGCTTAAGCAAATTAAGAATATAAGCACCTTGACCAGTTTCACGCTGACGTGAACATCCGGAGCGGCCATTCTCAACACACTGCAAGCTCATTTCTAGGCGCATAGGCGACAGTGACGTCGCTGGCACTAGCACCTCCTCTTCCAAACATACATCTTGGGCGTATACTCGGGGAACATATTTAGAGTGTGCCGAGCGATGTACGCGCTAGTTCCAGCACCTCTCTTTTCTAGCTTCGTGTGTATATCAGGCGTACTGATAAGAGCTGCACTGAACAACATTCTGAAAGAACTTCTTAGAAGTTAGAGGTATCCTGGAGTGATGTATGGTTAAAAAACAAAACATATGGAGGTAGCCGGTTTGATATTTGTCATTTATAATTTGAAGCAATTTCTTTTTGTTATTTCAATTTCAGCTCAATTCTTTATTTCTTATCTAATCAATTACTGTCCTTAGAGAAGTGGCTTATATTTAAATGAACATATCTCACTAAAATTTTGGAATATTAAATTCAAACAGCATATTGCTTTCGATTCATTGGAGCTTCCAGTCGAATTGTAATTTGAATGTTTGAACCCATTTGAAAATTTAAGAGGGTAAGACAAAGGGTCTGAAAGTCAAAAACTTTCAAATGCACCTGTCACTCAAATTTTGGAATATTTTGAAAATTCAAAAAAGATATATTGCTTTTGATTCGTTGGAACTTCCTGTGAAATTAGAATTTGAATGTTTGGACCCCTTTGAGCCTGCCTGTTGATGTTGATGGATGTGGCTCTTAAAGTTACCTAATCCGATGGTTTTGAATTTCTGTCTTTTTTTCTGAGATAAATACATTAGATCGATCACTAGTATCTACTTTACATTAGTTCAAAGTTACTTTTATTTTAAATGGTAAACTTTTGAGATATTTTGAGTGCAAACATGGAAAATTAGTTTTGGCAAGCTTGCCAAAACTCTGACACCATAGACCTCTGCAGTAACAGGTTCTGTTAAATTGACTCAGTATTGCCTTCTACACAGAAACAAATACTTAATAGGTGCATCAGTATCTAAGTTAGATATGTAAAATCAAATCTAGATAATAAGCGAGTTCAGCATCTCGGGCGCGCGGTGATTGATGGGAAGTCATCGGGATAAACAAACCCACGTGCATAACTACGCCCAGTGCAAAACGTTAGTTTTATTCAAAATTAATAGAAATCCAGAACCCTAACCATATAAATTTAATATAATCTTCTTGGTAAACATGTTTTCTATATGTGTACCAACCGATTTGTTTCTAGGTGGTATGGTTTTAGAGATATTTCACTTTTTCTGTAAGAAGATTGCTCACGGCCATTGACTTTGCTGGTACTCGCAGTGCGAAACGTTAGTTTTATTCAAAATTAGTAGAAATCCAGAACCCTAACCATATCAATTTAATATAATCGTTTTGGTAAACATGTTTTCTCTATGTGTACCAAGCGATTTGTTTCTAGGTGGTGTGGTTTTAGAGATATTAAAATTTTTCTGTAAGAAGATTGCTCACAGCCATTAAGTTGACAGGGGATGCAGTGTGAAACGTTTGTTTTATTCAAAATTAATAGAAATCCTGAACCCTAACATTATCAATTTAATATAATCTTCTTGGTAAACATGTTTTCTATATGTGTACCAAGCGATTTGTTTCTAAGTGGTGTGGTTTTAGAGATATTTCACTTTTTCTGTAAGAAGATTGCTTACGGCCATACATACAGTGCAAAACGTGGCTTTGTTTATACCTACAGCGCCGACCGGAAGTCGGACCCACACATGCGCACAGACAATGCTGAACTCGCTTATTGGTTTGGTTTTGAAAATTTGATATTTCATCAGACTGTGCAGTTAAGAGACAAGACGACGCTGTTGGATTCTGACGCAAGCGCAGAAGCGACATTTGGCACGGCAGCCTTGTGGCATCGGAGACGGCCACACCGGTCCTTGCTATGCAATCGCGGGCCATGTATTTATTTTGTGACCGTTTCTAGGAAGAACAAAGCTAAAAATTCACTTTATGGAGGTTAAAATTGCATCTATTGGCTCCTTATCCTTATTTCACCTGAAACGGACTTTGTCGCAGATGTGGTTGCAAAAATGGTGCATGTGATATTGGTTCGCGAGAGTGCCGCCACGTGCGGATTGGCGGGTACCTAATCATGATGACACTGAAACGACGATCTTGTTCTGAGATAAATAACGGATTCACCCCATAGCCCTGACCTACTTGCAGTGTGGGGTAAATCTTGTATCTAGTAAATCTTGTATCTAGTTCTGAGATAGATAACACATTCATACCTGCCGACTAACCTAGATAAAAGATTCACCTCAACCCAGAGTAAGCTCCTCTGGGTATAGGTGAAGAACAACACAGCAGGAGCAACCAACCTCAGCACCCCAATATTTAATTATATGCAATATATTTAGCCTATTCGGGTTCAAATTCATGTGGTTATGTCCATAACCCAGCTTCCCGACACTTTTTCTACAGGGTTATTCAACAGTAATGTCACAGGCCTGCATGAGTAACTAGGCCTACTGGTAAAAAAAAACACGTCCTAGTGCCGTTAGCGAGGAATGATAGAATACCTCGCACCGTATCAAAAATTGCTCCATTCTGCGTCGTTACAGCAATTTATAAAAAAAATATAGATTTATATCTAATTTATCTAAAAAGTCAAGACGGATGAGCTTAGATATATAATAAAGACCACCCACATTTTAAAATAGTACATTTGAAATCCAATCAGGCAGCAGCGCTGGATAACTTAGGAACTTTATAATAAAGAATAGCTTCACCGACCAACTCTTTTAAATATACACGTATAATGGTAGATATAAATATACGAATTGTTCATGGGGGTTAAAACTAACAACGCAAGTAATGCCGGAGAATTAGTTTTTTTATTTATTAAAATACAAAGTACAAATTGCGGATTTTCCTCGTCATTATTCTACAGCTGCAAAGATGGAAAACAGATAAATATTATTCTATTAATCATTAAATATTGAGAAGTTTCATATAAAGGGCCTGGAGAGGACTGCCTACTTCTCCTGGACCTATCCACTTAAACTAGAGAGAGGAGCTCTGCTTAAAAGAAGCCATAAAAAGATGTATACGTTATAACTGCCATAACCTTTTGGTCACCACCTTCCACCTGACATTTGGAAAATAGTACAGAACACATTCCAAGCAGCTACTTCAATTGACATAATGTATATATGTACCTTGGAAAATTACATGTCTTAATTAATGCATAATATAAGTGGATAGATAGCACCAACATTGAAACATTTACTTTACCCAGTAGGGAAGAATGCTCATTCAACTTAATCAAAAACATTATCCTTGATAAATATACATTTCTTTAAATTTAAATGTATTATTTGCAAGTGGTTTAGTACGATAGAAATGTGGTGATTAATATATGGACGCAGGATAGCTTGAGACATCCATAACCATTTGAACAACCATACACTGACAATTGTGGCTGGCTCAAGCGTTTCTTGATGGGAACGCATATCGCCAACCACGTCTCAACTGCTGCGAAAGTTCCTTCGCCATCACTGCATAGCGTCCGTCACCAACAACATTGTTATCCTCAAGTGGGTCCATCTCATGAATATACAACTCCCTGGCGCGCACATCACTCCAGTTTCCGTGGAAACGAGTCGGGTCAAAGCCAATCCATTCGGTGTATCTAACTGCTGCAGTGCGCATCGTGTATCCCATGATGGTGATATCCTTCAGTCTTGGCTTATCACTGTTCTCCTGCGGGTATTCAGAGGGTCGTGGAAACTGACTGAAAGCAGCACTTTTCCACTGCTTGTTAATGCTATGCAATTGCAAAGGCATCTTTTTGTTCAAATCCTTCATTGTTAGAAGACCTGCAAAGCTATGGCCCTCTGTGCAAAGTTTAATGCTATGTGAGTCCCCAGGACATGTCTTGAGTGACCCGAGTCCAGCCAGTTCCGATAATGTTGGAAACAAATCAACATGCTCCACAATCTCCCTTCTCCTCCTCCTGCCGACGTTCACTTCGAACCTCTCACCCATTCTCTTGTCATGACTATTGTGAGCTGTCATTTTCCCCATGGAGGTTCTCTCACTGGTATACTTGAGATGCTGATTCCGCTTATTGTGAGGAGACGCGCGCTTGGCACCAGTGAAAGCATTCAGCAGAGGGAAGACCGGAACGGGAAGTTGGCCCGAGGTGTGGGTAACCCCCGGGACGTAGAACATAAGCGGGACGCGGACCGATACCTCAAAGTTGCTGAACTTTGACCACTCCTGATGCTCTCCCAACGACCAGCCTGGGATGTAATGGAGAATCAGAGGTTGCTATTGAGAAGTAATTTGTATATCAATGCTTATTTTGAATATACAGTAGTTGCTGAAAAGAGAGCTAATATAGGTTTGTAACAGAGAGGAGGATAGTGCTGACTCTTAATACGAGGTGATTAATAAAATGTTATTTAAATTGGGATGCAACAATACCACACACAAAATGAGTCTGGGGAAAGAGTACTTTCTCCAAATAAATAATATTTATTTGGGGAAAGTATTCTGAAGTTGTTTAAATGTACGTTAATTAGAAGAACACCAACTATTTTTCACTAGTATCACTACACATTAATCTGTATAAGTAATAAGGATATGTTATTTATATTTATACATTATGTAAATATAATCTGTACAATATATATAAAATAATAATTCCCTTTCGCGCCTATATACTCGTGTAATACTGTAAAATATTCCGATATTCGGCAAGGGGGGAATGCAAATGTTCTATTACTGATCGGTGTACGTGACCAGGTGCATGTATAGATATATATATATGGGTTGGTGGTGCCTGAGTGGGATGTAAATAGACAGTGGTGCTGGCAGGTCTGGGTGTGATTGCACTCAGGGCCTACCCCTTCTGCTGGGGTAGGGGTCACCACACTCAAACGGTCAAGGTTGGTGGTGGCCATGGGGGCCATACAGCTACTGGTTGTGGGCAGACTACTGCTATCCATAGATACCAGGAATGCTGGATTCCTATTGGTGGGACTAGGAATGCTCGATTCCCATTGGTGGAAGGAGGTGGTATGATACCCTACAATGAACCCATGTAACTATATAAGCAATAAACCAGAGGGCTGGACTCTCTCTTCTTCTATTATACTTTACTCTCTTCCTTTCTCTTTGTCTGCATTGTTTTCCTCATAGCCTACATATAGGTTAAGTTAGACGAGACTTACCTGGGTATAGTTGAAGGATAACTTCTGTTTTACCGAGGGCTGTGCCCCTTGGTAGTCGCAGTACAGGGAGATGAAGCAGTTCCGGTCTCAAGTCAATTTTTACCTAATTTGGAGGGTTAAATATGAGCTAATTGTCTATCTAGCTGTCTTACCTGAAACTAATTTTTTCTTTGTAAGCTTATTTAATTTTTCATTAATTTGCAAATGAATTCTTCTGTATCGCAAGGAGCGGGTTGGGAGGGCCCTGTACTGCGACTACCAAGGGGCACAGCCCTCGGTAAAACAGAAGTTATCCTTCAACTATACCCAGGTAAGTCTCGTCTAACTTAACCTATTTTACCTCGGGCTGTTGCCACCAAGGCATTCACAGCCCAGGGAGATTTTTACGTACCGAGTATTTAACCCGACTACTATTTAATTCCCTTCTCATAAAAGAACCATGATCGACATTGTAATAGCTTGCGCTTAACCTTTCTTTATTGAGTTTATAACCAGAGTAACTCTGAACGATGTTTACAAGTTTACCAATAAATTGTTACACATTACTTGTAATATTTGTCGTCGTATTACTTCATACAGACTAAACTCGCTTTAAGAGCTCTAACAACACATATACGTGGGCACTCATCGTATGCATACAAAGATATTGACGACAATGGATCTCCGAGTCTATTTGACTTAAGTAATTTTTTCAGATGAAAAGTCACTTCTTTCTCCTGTTCCTCCAACCCCTCAATGGAGAGAGCAACAATGGTTTGTCCTCTGTGTCCAGTTACCAAAAGTAACAGGATGACCAATTTTAACGTGAGTTCCTTGAGATTCAAATTCCTGTTTCCCGGCCAATTTTGTAGTAAATCAAACACTTTATTCACATCCCAAAACCTGGAGTACCTTGGTTTTGGCGGATTTTTTGCATACACTGACCGCATAAGCCAATGCACCAGCTGATGTTTGCCAATTGTTTGTCCATCCTCCCTCGGTAAAACCACCGACAAAGCACACCTTGCTGTGTTAATTGCACCAAACCCCAGCCCTTCCTCCGCTAGAGTCCTTAGGAAGCGGCAAACTTGTGCCACTGAAGGTGCTAACGGTTTAACACCTTTCGTAATGCAAAACAGTCCCCACTTTCTTAACGCATTTGCATAAAGCTTAACTGTCCCTTCACGCCAAGTCGATGACACAATGAATTCCATCGTCGTTGGGTCTAACCCAAACGGTTGAAGATATCTTCTTAAAAACGGAATACCGCCAGGGGGGTTGTTGACACGTCTCCCTTTTCCTCCAGTGCCCCTGTGGGGCCAGATTGTTTAGTGCTCGAGGCAGAAATCGCTGTTCTCGACTCCACCTGTTGAGTGCAGCAAACCATGGTTGGCTTGGCCAATGCGGCATTACTAGGATAGCATTGGCTTCCTCTATCCACAGTTTCCGGGCGACTCTTGCAATCATGCTGAATGGTGGAAACACATAGAAAAAATGATGTGACCATCCAAAGGTAAATGCATCTACCCTCCAAGACTCAGGTTCTGGTTTCCACGACACATATTTAGGAATTTTGAAATTTTTTCGCGAGGCAAACAAGTCTACCTCTGGTTTTCCCCAGAACCCACAAATTTTCTTGAAGATTTTTGGGGACAGTGCCCATTCAAGATGGTCCTTAAACTCCCGACTGTGCTTATTTGCTAAGACATTAAGCGAACCTGGGATGTAGGCCGCTGTGAGCCAAATCCGTTTCGCCTCCGCCCAATGCCAAATTAGCTGGGCCACTGCATTACATTCTGGAGACCTTGTGCCTCCCATTCTGTTGTATATACGCCAACGTAGTCGTGTTGTCTGTATAAATCTGAATGTGTACTTCCTTTTCTGTTATCAAACTTTGCAATCCCAGCCATACGGCCCTTAATTCCAACACATTAATATGCGCGTTTAATTCAACTTGCAACCATCTACCTCCTGTGGCTGTGTCTCCCCTGTGAGCGCCCCAGCCTTGGAGCGAGGCATCCGTTGTAATTTCGATCGATGGGTTGTCTAACCTAATTGGAGATGGGGAATTTCCCACTGCTTCCTCCCACCAACGGATGTCCTTCCACCCCTCTTCTGAAATGTTCATGGACCTTTCAAAGTTTCCCTTACTCAATTTTAATGCTTTATTTTTATTTATTTCTAATCCCTTAACATGAGCCTGCCCATAAAGCACAGCTGGCGTGTAAGCCGTCATGAGTCCCAGCATTGCTGCGACTCTTCTTATTTTTAATTTCTTTCCTTTTCCCAAATTTTCGACAAAAGTGTAAAATTTATTAATCTTGTCGGGTGTTAAGGAAACCTGCATTTTTACGTTATCCAGTTGGAACCCCAGAAACTTAATCATTTGAGTAGGTGTCCTTACCGATTTTTTATTTATTTCTATCCCTTAACATGAGCCTGCCCATAAAGCACAGCTGGTGTGTAAGCCGTCATGAGTCCCAGCATTGCTGCTACTCTTCTTATTATTAATTTCTTTCCTTTTCCCAAATTTTCGACAAAAGTGTAAAATTTATTAATCTTGTCGGGTGTTAAGGAAACCTGCATTTTTACGGTATCCAGTTGGAACCCCAGAAACTTAATGATTTGAGTAGGTGTCTTTACCGATTTCGTCTCGTGGATGTGAAACCCCACCTCAGTCAGGATAGAGCACAGGTCATTAACCGCTTTTTTGCATTTGTCATAGCTGTCAGCAATGATAAACGAATCATCTATGTAAGGAAAAAGTACATGCCCTCTAGTTGCTAATTCAGCGAAAATCGGCTTAATTATGCGTGTAAACATGCGTGGGGCTGGTGATAACCCATTGGGGAGACAGGTGTATTCAAACAGCTGCCCCTGCCATAAGAACCTCAGGAATTTCCTATGTTCTTGTGCTATCGGTATAGTATAATAAGCGTCCTTAAGGTCTATGCTGGCCATAAATGCCCCTGGTGTAATAAGGTCAATAGCCGTATTAAGTGAAAACATTTTGAAGTGTTGATATTCTACTAATTTATTTAACGTTGTTAAATCTAAAATAATTCTGAATGACCCATCTGGCTTCGGCCTCAGAAAAACATTAGAAATAAATTCTCCCTGCATGTGTGTTGCCTTCACCACCACCCCTTTTTCACACAGTTTAACAACCTCTTTTGTTAACTGCAACCTCTCCTCTTCAGAAAATCTGAACGGGAACGGAGTCCTTGTTTGAACAGGGAATTCCAGAAAGGGTATAAACACTCCTTCTATAGCCGACAAGACCCAACGACAATTTGTTAACCTTTTCCAAACCTTAGTATGATTCATTACATTGCCCGCCAATTTATGAACAGTTACCCTATCCAAATCTGAGGAGATTTCTTGAGCAGATGAAGTAAGGCGCACTACTTCATTCCCCCTCTGTGGAAACCCTGATGTTTCTGTCCGTTGGGTGTTTGCTGACGGTTCTGCGGGGTACGGTTGTAATCGTTCCAGTTGGTAGTGGCTCTGCCTACTCCCCTACCCCTGAAAGAGGGCGAGAAGTGTCTGGCCCCTCTAAATGCCTGCCTTTTCCTGAAGTCATTTCTGCCTCGCTTACCGCGTCCAAAGCCCAGGCTGTCACTTCTGCGCGTGGCTGGTGCCATCTGTCTTCCACATTTACTTCCCGATTCTACCCTCTTCAGTAGTTGTGGTATCTGGCCCCCAAACATCTTGCTTTTGTCAAAGGCTTTGCCCTTAATCGCTTTCGGGGCGAGGAAGAGTGTGAACTCTTTCCCGTTCTTATCTTTAACCTTCTTCGAACGTGTTATTTCCTTGCCTGCCTCTGTTGTGACCGCCTTGAACACATTCTCGTACCTTCTGTACGTCAAGAAAGTACTGGCTGCAGCCAGTAGCTCAATCGCCTTGTTAAGGTCTGATGCAAGTGAAGTGAAAACCTTCTCCTTCAGCATACGGTTGGCCACCGGAAGAATAGCCGTCAGAGCTGTTAACACGGCCCTCTGGCTTGTGTACATCACATTCTCTAGTTTCTTTTTGTCCTCCGACATTGGGACTTCACTGTCCATTTCTTTAGGGCAAGACGCCTCGATGCCCTTAACGCCTGTGAATTTCTCCGCCCCTCTGAGTATCACCTCAGCTGGCTTGAAGGTGTGGAAATGACCTTCCAACGCCCTCCTCAATAAAGTGCACAGTCTCACTTTCTTGTCCGGTTTCGTTGGCCTATTCTTAGCCGCCAGATCAAACTCTTTTGCCAGTGCTCCCGTGTGATTAGTGTCAGAATCAGAATCCTCTGATGATGAAGAGCTGGAGCTTGAGGAAGAAGACGAGGATACGCGCTTCCTCTTTTTCTTGCACTTTTTTGTCTTCTTATCCTTCCTTTTTCCCCCCATTAGCTCTTTTTCTGGCCTTATTATACTCGTCACCCTCCGACACCTCAGAGTTTACTTTCTCCACTGATTTAGCGTGTCTACTATTCAGAGAAGACTCTGACTCACTAGTGCCTGGTGACAACTCATCCCGCCACATGGACTCATCTTCTGACTGTAAGTCTTGCGAGCCTGTCAGATCTCCCCAATTGGTCGACGGTTCTGCCAGTCTTTTCTCCAACAGAGAAGTGAGCCTGTCTTCCAGACTGGCAAGCTGTGCAGCATCAACAAAATGATTCACCAATTGGTCCTGGGCCGTCTGAGTCTGCAATGTAGAAGGGCCCGGATTCTCACTCGGGCCATGCACCGCAATGTTATTACTGTCCGAATTACCAGACTGCCCCTGCCCAGACTCAGTGACAGCAGCCCCTTGCTGCGCTCTTCGTGAACTCTGTCTCGCCGCCATCTACAATATACAAGCGTAGAACCAAATCAGCGCTAATTGTGACGGTAACGGCAATTGCAACCATCTACACTCATAATATTACCTCTCTAATGCAATGCCCGGCGACACGATGTGTGACACCAATCGAGAACTTCAGTGGTCTTGAAGTTTTTTGGGTAAATAGTTTCCTATAAACCACCCGAACCATGCCAGTCAAACAACCATGCCGACCTAGTCGAACACGCACATTGACAATGGAAGTCGAGCCAACTCGATCAATAAGCCTGGTGGTGACCATTGGGTCCCCTAACCTCTATTCCGTCAGCCGAAAATGAAATTCATAGTCACACTTCAAGAGTGCAGGTATAACCAAGACTAAGTTCATAGAGAACTCCCCAAACCGCCGTCATTCAGCCGTACGCTAAACATGCGAACGCACCAAAACAGCGGCCATATTCACCCAACGGCAAAACACGCCGTCACCCGATCCAGTAACCTACATAATTAACTAGGTCATAACGCTAACGTTTTACGGGTGCAGCGCGCTAAATCCTCCGGCGCTATTTTAATAATACCCACTCATATCCTCCGGATCGGTATAACCATGTAATTACCACATGTCTTTAATCTATAACCCTTAATAAAGTTTATATAACACTTTTTGGGGTTTAAGACCAACTTAAACTCCCATAAAAAGATAAAAACGTACCTTGAAACAACTCAGCGTAATGTCTGAGTCTGTTGAATTTATGCTAATTGACTTGAGACCGGAACTGCTTCATCTCCCTGGGCTGGGAATGCCTTGGTGGCAACAGCCCGAGGTAAAACATATATATATATATTATAGAAATAACCCTCATACGGGAATAAGGTTTTCCCGCGCCAGCAGGTGCGGGGGAGCGTTGCGCCGGGTTCTGGCCTTAACGCTATGATGGCAGCAGCCGTTCCGCAGCGTATGCACCGGTGGACAGCTTGGGATCGCAGAGCGTGCAGTTCATCATAGGTGAGTGTAGAAACTGATATGGTGCTACGACCCCAGGCCGTCCTCTAACGCATACGCTGTGGAACGGCGCATTTGCGATGGATCCCGTCCAAACGATAACGCATAGGCACAACCAGAACGGCTGCTGCCTTCATAGCATTAAAATCGGAAACCTGTGTATTTGCGGTGGATCCCATCAAACTATTAATGCTCAGGCCCAGTTGATGTGCCCAGCATGGAATGGCTGCTGCATTAGCTAATACAAAAGATCTGAAAGTCAAAAACTTTCAAATGCACATATCTCACTCCATATGGTTCACTCCTTTTTACATTCAATAACAAAAAAACGTTTTCCTTTTATATACAGTGTAACTGACAAATTTCAAATGGATGCGTGCAAAACAAATTTCTGCCATTGGGACGATGTCAATCATATACCGATGTATATGTGATGTTGTTATTCGATGCTACATGGTCAAGTCAATAGACATAAATCAAATTAACCTTTCTACAAAATAATATTTTATTAAAAACACTAGTGCCATGGGCCTATGGCACCAATCCATTCCCAGAATGTTCACACCTCAAACAGAAATACCTACCTACAGCCCTGTCAGGTTCCAGGATTAGTAGGTCATCTCACATCACGTGGTCACTGCGAGATGACCATCTGGGTCATAGCCACAGGACTTTTGGCAAGCTTGTCAACATTATTTTGGGTCCCTTCAGCTCAAATTACTTCAAAACGAAGTCATTTTTCCATCAAAATGACTCCGGACTAATGATTGGTAGGTCATAATGATCAATTTGATATATTTATCTAAAAAATAAGAAAAAAATTCAAACGCCATCGGACCATGCAACTTTAAGTATGCGCCGTACCATGGTCTCCAGTGAAGACGATGATTGTGTTGTTGGCATCTCCAGTCTGATCCAAGGCACTCAGCACTCGACCCACCTGGGCATCCATGTAGGTGGTAGCAGCATAGTAACTCTGACGAACCAGTAGCTACGGGACCCAAAAAAAAACACACTTTATTTGTCAATTCTCCTTTACCTATGCCACACAGTAAGTAAATTATACATAACTTACCAGTATGGGTCTATGGTTCTTAATTAAAATATATGTATTATTCGTTTCTAATAGCTGATTCTCCCCATGCCTGGGGTGTTAGTTTTCAAGCTGCATAATACATTTTTTTTCATTGTTGAATCCATTCATATTCAAATATATGAAGACCTTTAATAAAGGTGGTAATGATAAGACTTGATACGGCGTATACAAGATTTGATGCAGAAGCACAAAGTGCAGCACTGATGCTTCCCCCCCCCCCTTTTTTCTCCATTTCTTCTTTCAATTTCGCTTGAACAAACTATAGGCATACGGGCAAGCATAATTTAAAGACAGCTATTGTAACAATTGACTGGTAAAAGTTGACAACATGAACAAAACTATAAAGCTATTCGGGACTCATTTCAGAGTCAATTTAAGACCGTCATTTTAGCATAGAAACGTACCAAACAAAGTCAATGTCTCAAGGATCTAAGCTATCACCTGATGCAATATGCTAACGGGGATATCTTAATAAGATCTGTAGAGAAAACATGTTATAGACAGATTGATCAGTCTAATCAGATTGTATAATCGCTGCCGTTCTTACCATAAAAGGTATACCAAACTATTCCAATTTTTTATTTTTTGGTACATTAGTTGTTTAAGCAGGGGAAATTTCAGTCGCAGGCGATTGGTCTTCCTCATTCCACTGTTCCTTGCCCTATCCTAATAATGCCGAGCACCTGGCTAGGAAGCGACAAGTATCAATTTTTAAGTCATTGGTTTGACTCGACCAGGATTCAAACCCACGATCTACCACACGGGAGACGGATGCTCTAACTCATTTGGCCATCCCGTCTGGTTATTAGCCTGTCTCAATGTCCTTTAACCACATTGTTAAAATGGATAGCTATTTACTACAGCTTTTTGTCACTAAAATAACTGCAGATAACCAAATACCTATCCAATTGTAGAACTAACAGACTCGGGGAGGCTAGGGAGGTGTGGGAGAATGCCTACAAGCAGAGAAAGAATGCATGCATTAGATAGCTACACAAGTGAAAGTAACAAAATAAGAGGAACGACAAGACTTACTGTCTAGCGGCGAAAACAAGTCATTAGACTTAACCGTTATGGGCAGCATAAATACACACTCACAACCCGCCCCCAACACCAAACAAACTATTATAATACGTTTTTATTCTGTTGTAATACTATCAAAGAGAATACATGTACCTGAAAATGCTTTGGGAGAGGTCCAAATGGAAAAGACACATTTAGGTGTTGCACGTCCTCCCGCATCCGCAGGTCGGTCCAAGGGTTCCAGGCAACAAGTGGCATCTTGGGAGGTCGTGTTGGATTAGGGACAGGCTCAACACTCGACAGCGGGTACAAGTCTGTTGGGAGGAGAGAGTTGACAAACTTATGGTGGATCACACAGTAAACTAAAAGATATAACATATATGTGGCAGTCGACGAATAGAGATGACGTCAATATGGATATCACAGCACAGCATGCAGTGAATTAAAGGATATAGCAATGTGGTAATCGACCAATAGAGTTTACATTAATATGGGTCCCAGAGCATGCAGTGAAGTAAAAAATATAGCACATGTGATAATCGACTAATAGAGTTTACATCAATATTGGTCTGGGAATGATTAATATATTGTTATTTCAGCTGACTTGAGCTGACTGCTGATGTCAATATCCGACTACATATATATAGTATAGTTATACAAATCTTACCTGGGTACAGATGATGGATAACAGGTGTTTTCCCGATGTACTAACCTCGGATAGTCGTGGGTCAGGGAGAAGGAACCACATCCGGGTCCAGCAATCTTTTACATACTTTTTAGGATAAAAAATGATTTTAACTCTATATATGGATACTTATTGTCTTTTCGATTTGGTTCCAGCGAAACCTGATGGTCGTGGTAGGGTGGGTGGGTAGGGTGGGTGGGCCCTGACCCATGACTATCTGAGGCTAGTACCTCGGGAAAACACCAGTTATCCATCATCTGTACCCAGTAAGATTCGTATAACTATACTATTTTACCTCTGTACTATGCCTCTGGCTACTCATAGCCCAGGGAGACTTTTACGTAATCTCATTTTTTATCCTTTTATACTTTTAATGTTGTAACCATATTATGTGTATATGAGTAAAATTTAATTTTGTTTCTCACCTGTCTTTAGTTGGATGAGTAAGCGTGTCACCAGGCCGCTTGATTTTTCTAGTCGTTTGTTGCAATGTTTTGCAAATGATCTAGCCGTCTTCCACCCAGCGTGTGCAAGGATTCTCTTGACCGAGATTCCTAATTGTCTTGCCTTGGAGATCATGGCTCCGCAGGTTGAGTGAGATGCATAGCGTCCAGTGTTAATTCCTGCTTGTTTAAGCACCTAGATGGTCCATCTTGCGAGTGTGTCTCTCGAGATAGCTTTATGTGGTTCTATAAAGCTGATTAGTAGAGGCGTTTATTGGGACGCCTCACAACATACAAGCTATACAGGAGAGTCAAAAGCAGCTCATAAGGAGCAAGGTAACAACAATACAGTGGAAAGTAAAAAAGGAGCTCAGAAGGAGCGAACCGTATAACTTATGCTAGGGAGGAAGAGCTCGGGGAGCTTATAGTTCAGGGGAGGGGCGCCGAGGAGCCCTCCACCGGCGGAGGAGAGTAGAGGGTAGAACAGTAAGAGAGAGTTGGGTGGGTGGGTGGAGAAGAAAGCGATGCTGCAGGGAGGACGGCTGGAGGGCGAGTGCCTGAGGGAGGCCGGCGGGCGGCCTTATAAGGGAGGGAGCTGAAAGGCGAGGGGGGGGGGAGGTGAGAAAGCGGCGGGCGAGGGCGGCAGGGGTGCAGGGCGACAGGGGTGAGAGAAAGCTGAGGGGCGGATGGCAGGGGCAGGTGGGAAAGCTGCGCGACGGCAGGCGAGGCGGGGGGAGGGTCTCTTCCTTCCCTCGCATCAAACGCAATGCGAGCATTACGACCGATGCGCGAAAAGGAAGAAAGCAAGGCAGAGGTGGAGAAAAGAGAGGCGTTTATTGGGACGCCTCACAACATACAAGCTATACAGGAGAGTCAAAAGCAGCTCATAAGGAGCAAGGTAACAACAATACAGTGGAAAGTAAAAAAGGAGCTCAGAAGGAGCGAACCGTATAACTTATGCTAGGGAGGAAGAGCTCGGGGAGCTTATAGTTCAGGGGAGGGGCGCCAAGGAGCCCTCCACCAAAACGGAGGAGAGGGCTCGAGGCGCGCCCGAGGGTGCGAGGCGGGGCACATAGGCGTGGACCACCTCTGAGGTCCATGTTCCTTGAGCCATGATGTCGGCCAGCGGCACCCCGGCGCGGTGGCAGGCTTGGGCGGCGCCTCGCCGGAGGCTGTGGAGGGTGAAGGTCTCGTGGTTGGGCACGCCTTGGGCCTGGAGGGCGCCCCTCAGGAGTCCGGTGAGGGAGCGCGGGTCGAGGGGCCGACCGGAGGGCATCATGAAGGCCGGAGCCTCGGGGGGCGCCGGGCACTGATCGACGGCGTGGTGCCAGGCTGCGACGGGGCAGAGGCTGGAACCGAGGGTGGCTGGCACAAAGAGGGCGACCGCGCCCGAGGGGCCGGAGATGGTCTTGGACGTCCTGATCAGGATCCGGGGGCCTCCGGGGGCGGGGCGGACGTCGGCGCGGGTGAGGGTGTGGGGGCCGCCCCACCCCTCGGGGCTCGGGGCCAGAAGGTTGGACCGGCGGAGCATCCCGAAGTACCCAAGGAGGAGGGCGGCCCGAGGCACGAGTGAGGCGGGGTCCGCTCGCGTGAGGTGGGCGACGGTGAGCGAGAGCTGCTGCGGGGTGAGGGGAGGGGCCTGGCGCGGCACGTGCGTGGAGGCGCGCTCCCCCCCCCCCTACAGACGTCCTTTGCGAGGCGCGAGTCGAAGCCCGAGGTGAGGCCCTCCCCCGCCCCCTCCACCCAGGAGCGAGCGCCGGACAGCGCGTTCTTGATGGAGGCCGGGGCGAGGGCGCGGGCGAAGAGGGAGGCGGTGTAGGCTGCGACGTCGAAGGCCGACGGCGCGAGGGGGTCCACGCCTCGGGCGACCAGGTAGCCGACGAAGGCCTCGGCCTGCCGGCGGCGGTTCCTCCAGGTCGCCGGGGCGAGCGCGGCGAGGCGTAGGCGGTCGACGTCAGCCACCTCGGCGGAGGTGAAACCTAGAGGCCGGGGTAGAAGGGGAAATCGTCGTGAGAGGCGTGAACTGGTGCTAGCCCGAGGCGGTCCACCTCTGTCCGCGCCGTCTCGGCCCAAGGTCCGGCGAGGTGGGCGTGGCTGAGGGCGTCGGTGAGGACGAGGTCCGCCCCGGGCTTGTGTGTCACTTGGAGGTGGAAGGAACTCGTGGCTGCCATCAGCCAGAGCTCCCTCGCGCAGGTCCCGAGGGTGGGGTCGCGGGCGCGCCCCGACTCGAGGGCGACGGCAGAGGCCATGTTGTCTGTGTTGACAACCACCGTCGCCCCCGCGACGTCATCCGGGAGGAGGGAGCGGAGGGCGACGACGAGGTTGACTGCCTCGAGCTCGTGGATGGAGGGGAAGCGCGCCCGGAAACCCGGAGAGTACCCTCGGGCGTAGTATCTTGAGCTAGAGTAGGCCCCCCCACCAGTCAGGCAGGAGTCGCAATCAATCACGAGGCGGCGGCCCTCCGGGGCCTGGAGGAGGCAGAGGCCGTTGGAAACACGGCCGTAGGTGGCGAACCACCTCAGATCCCGGAGGGCGTCGCTGCTGAGGGTGAGAGAGGCAGCTCGGTAGCAGCTGCGGAGCGCCCGAGGAGCCGGGCCATGAATTACCGGGCGGGGAGCACGCAGCTGCTGACGTGGTTGAGGCGGCCCAAGATGCTCTGGAGCTTGCGTTTCCCGAGGGCGGGGCGGGCGATGCGGGCCTCGCAGTCGGCGACGAGGGCCTGGATCTTCTCGGGGGCGACCCGGATGGTCATCGCCTCGCTGTCGAGGGCAAACCCGAGCCAGGTGAGGCGGACAGCGGGGGGATGACACTTTCCGGGCGCCACGTCGAGGCCGAGGGCTGCGGTGAGGGCAAGGAAAGCATCGAACGCCTGACAGGCCCTCAGGTAGAAGCCCTCGCAGCCGATGAAGTCGTTGACGTATACGAGGGCGTGGAAGCCCTCGTGCCGGATGATCCAGGCCACTGCAGCGGTGACCCGCACGCACGCCGCGCCCGAGGAGCGGCATCCAAAGGGGAGGTCGACATAGGTCGTTAGGGTCGTGCCCACACATTGCGCCAAAATGTTGCTTTGTTGTTTTACATCCTACCTACATCTAAGGTCATATCAGGACGGTGCGCCAAACCTTTTTTTTCTTTCTTTTTCCCGCACGCATCAATATACGTTACCACAACATCGGGTGCGCGCTACCAATACGTTGCGCTGACGCCGGCGAGATACGTCGTAGTGTGACAGGGCTATTAGGCTCTCCCATCCTAATAGGGTTGTGTAAGTTGTTAATGTGTGAAAGCCACCAGAATATATCATTTTGGCCTTCTGGCGAAATTGTCATGGGCCGCTTGAAGTTTTCTTTTGTGCATGCCAGCACCAAGTTTTTATCTATCTCTAGAGATTTAATATGAGCCTTGCCATATAAAATAGCTGGCACATAGGCTATCATTATTCCTATCAATACTGCAATTTGTCATATCTTTGGTTTGTTCAATTGTAGTAATTGATTTGCTGTTGTTGTGAATTCATCAACTTTTTGTTCTGTTAATCAGATGGTCATTTCTGTGGTGTCAATAAAGAAACCCAGAAATTCTAATTTGTTTGTTGGCATTAGTACTGATTTAGTTTCATGTATGTAGAAACCTAATTTTGTAAACGTTTCACATAATTTGTCTACTGCTGTCTGGCATTGTTGTTGTGTTTGCGTGACAATAAATGAATCATCAATGTATGGAAACATAATATGTCCTTCCCTAGCCATCAGGGAAGAAATTGGTCTAAGTAACCTTGTGAACATGTGTGGACAGCAAGCCGGAATACAAGTGAACTCATAAAGTTCACTGTTCCAACAGAAGTTTATAAATGGGTACTGTGTAGTATGCATCTATAAGATCAACGCTGGCTAGCCTGGCACCTTCTATGACTAAGTCTCTTGCTGTGTCTAACGAAAACATTTTTAAATGTTTGCATTCTACAAATTTGTTAAATAATGTTAGATCTAAAATTAGTCTAACATCTCCATTTAGTTTCGGTCTTAAGAAGATATTGGAGATGAATTCCCCAGCAACGTTTAGTGCTGGTTCTATAATGCCTTTTTCGCAAAACTTAAGGACTTGATTGTATAATGCTTCGCATTCTGAACCGTGAAATCGGTATGGGAAAGGTAGACTATTTTGAATAGGTTCTTCTATCAATGGGACCCTTACCCCTTCAGCTAGGCTAAGGATAGTTAAATTATCTGTAACTTTATTCCATTCTGAGATTACCAGCTTGAAATGTATTGCTTACTGGTTGCCACTTCTATTTGTTCCCTGGACGGGGTAACGGCTTCTGGGTGGTGAACTCCCTCTTGAAGGGTCTGTTCCTGCCGTTCCAGCTGAATGACTGCCTCTTCCCCCTTCCCCTGGCCTGGAAGCTGAAGTTCGTCCCAAACCGGCCTCCCCGTTGGCCAGTTCATCAGTTTAGAAAATCCTGCCTCATCTTCTTGAAGCGGTTGGGATTAGCATCCGACGACTTCTTTTTGTCTGTTTCCATGTGTTTGCCGCACTTGGAACTGGTCTCCACTTGTTTAAAGAAGTACTGGAGCTGACCACCAAACATCTTGGTTTTGTCTAGTGGCTTGCCCGTAATGGGCTTTGGTGCATCGAATAGCATATATTCCTTCCCATCATTGTCTGTAATTTTCTTGGACCTAGCCACCTCCTTGCTTGCGTCAGTGCAGACCGCCTTGAATACATTCTCGAATCTCCTGTATGAGAGGAAGTTGCTTGTTGCTGTAAGCAAAGCAATCCCCCCATTCCATTCATGACATCACAGAGTGATGAGAACTTATTCTCCGCCATCATTCTGTTCGCCATGGCTGTCAGCGCTGAGAGTACCCCTTTATGTACTGTGTGAAGTGCCGCCTCAAACCTTTCGCTCAGTTTCACCTCCGGATCCATTTCCTTAATGGCAGATTCCGGGATCCCTTTGATCCCCATGAACTTTTCGGCCATCTTGATGATCACTTCGGCCGGCTTAAAGTGTTGAAGTGCCCCTGAATGATCTTCCTCATAAGCGTTGTGATGTGAATCTTTTTGCGCCTCTGCACCTTGCACTTCTTTGTTTCCTTTCCACAGGATTTAGCGTATTTACCCGTGTGTTTGGTGTCTGAGTCAGAGCTCATTGATGAAGAGTCTGACGAAGAGTCAGAGGAAGAAGATTTGTGTTTCCTCCTCTTCCTCATCTTCTTTTTGCTCTTCTTCACGAGGGGCTTCTTTTTGCGGGCCCTTGTGTACTCATCCCCTTCAGAGGAGTGGTCTCTTTTCTTATGTTTGCGTTTACGCGCCGACACAAACACCTCCTCCTATGACTCATCATCAGACAAGGCCTGATCTTCTGATAGATCCTCCCATTCAGACTCGTCAGAATCCAGCGGGACCTTAGTCCACTTTTTCTTGGAGGCAGCCGCTCTTGAAGGTAGCATTTCCTCCATTTTCTGTTGAACGAGTCTAGAGACTTGTTCATCCAGATCAGCTGGGCCTGGGCCAGCAACGTAACCCCCCCCCCTCCTCAGAATCCCTTTGTTCTGGGGAAGGCGACCTTTGTACCCGCGCCAGCGGTGTTCCCTCTTCATCATCGCTGAGCACATGAGATGCCTCTGCCTTACTCTGCTTCATAGCCATGGCTCCGAGACTGTGAGTAAAACAAAAAAAACATAATTAGGCATTGTCTTAGGCTGAATATCACACTGATAATTAGAGTATAATTATACTAGGTGTGTAATTATGGCATAAGCAAGTTTTTAATGCAGGCGTATGGCTAAGAAACAGTCGCAGGATGACGGTATGGTCAACCAACCGATCAAAACGAGGGGTAGGGACCAGTGTCGCGGTACCCTCCAACACTCTAAGTACCTATAAACTACTCCCACCTGTGGCTTTCTTCACCAACAAGTTGAAGAAAATACTATAGGACTCGGAGGTACGCCTTAACGAGAATAATTATTGGGGAATCTTAAAGAAACCCAGGGAATGCATCCCTATCGATGTAACTGGCTCCTGCCAAACATCTCTCCGTTCGGCCATGGGCGGCTGATTAATAACCGAACAATGGAAGCATTGTTCTAATGACCATGTCAATACGATCGAAACAAAGATGTAAAACAGTAATAACTTATCAAAAAGTTTTGAAAAACTTTGTACGTGAATGCTAACATGAACTGAACCAACAATTCGAGTTTGAAAAATACTAACCTGTCTAGTTTTGTAGTAAATGTAGAAAAACTGCCAGAGCTGCTCACAAGATGTCCTCCTGCTGTGAGCTGATTATGCTAATTGCTGGACCCAGTGGTGCTTCCTTCTCCCTGGGCTACGAGTAGCCAGAGGCATAGTACCGAGGTAAAATATATACATATATTGTAAATAACTGTATTGTCACATGACTATTATAGGTTACATCAATATGGGTCCCAGAGTACTGCGTGCAGTGAATCAAAGGATATAGAACGTGGTGATCGACTAATAGAGATTACATCAATACGGGTCCCAGAGCATGCAGTGAATTAAAGGATATAGCACATGTGGTAATCGACTAATAGAGATTACATCAATATGGTCTCAAAGTACAGCATGCAGTGAAGTAAAGGATATAGCACACGCAGTAATCGACTAATGGAGTTTACATCAAAATGAGTCACAGTACAGCATGCAGTGAATTAAAGGATATAGCACATGTGATAACCAACTAATAGAGGCTATACATTAATATTTCATTGTATAGCATAGGTTGCATGGCTATCTGACTGTACCACATACCCCTATTATTCAGATGTAGGAAATCTATACACTCTGAAGAAAATGAATCTGAAATGGGAATGTGCTCTCTTTACACAATTCCTTAACATTGAATATTATCGCTGCAAGTAAATTGGCATGGCCATGCTTTCGTATTACACAGTACCTAAGTACTCCTTTGGGTATTTGAGTGGAATGTGTGGTTTGTGGAATCCAACCGCCATGAAGAAGGGCTTTATTGGAACGCCATGTTTCCCCTTGGTGAGGTCGGAGAGAACCTCAATGGCCCGGTCCGCAATCTGTATATCGGGTAGGGAGCCACCGGGCATGTCAGCCACTGTGACTGGGCACACCAGGTTCATCTGTAGTTTACCGTCAGTGCCATTGCATACCTTCATAAAACACCAAAGACATATTGCTTACACATGGATGATTCTATCAACTATTCGCCACATTTAATACAGACTACAGGACCAGACGGGATGGCCGAATGAGTTGAGCGTCCTTCTCTCGGCTTGTTAGGTTGTAGGATTCGAACCCATGTGTTTGAATCCTGGTCGAGTCAAACCAATGACTTAAAAATTGATACTTCTCACTTCCTAGCCATGCACTCAACATTATTAGGACAGGGCAAGCACTGGTTGGCTCAGTGTCAGGGTAATGTGACTGAGTGGGAAATCAGGTGCTGGTGGCGAATTTATAGTAGGGCAGCACTATAAAGTCGCCATGAGTGCGCACTGTCACAAGTCGGTACCCGTCCTGATATGACCTTAGATTTTCCCAGGGCATAAAACTCCAACAACCAACAAGCCTTTAATACAGATCACGTTTTAAATTTTGTTTTGTTAAACTGGTAGAGCTTTTATATTAGTCACACGAATACATTTTGATTTAGTTACCCTCTGCATCCCTGCCTCGTGTACAGGGCTGCTAAACAACCCATTAGACAAAGGCTGGGTTATGGAAATAACCACATGAATTTGCAATCTAATATGCTAAATATATTGTTCAAATACTTATCTGTCATAGCCCACTACCGTTGCAGTGAATAATTGATCAAATCATGTAGATTAAACAACTATACGTCATATCATGGCTTACAATGGCGACCATCTTATCTGCTTTGCATTCTCTCATAGTTCCTCAACACTTAGATAAATGATTCACCCCGTACTTGCAGTACACTGGTGAACAACTACGTAGCATAAATACGGTCGAAAATAGCTTTAGTATGGAACAGGAAGTAGAATGCCTGTCTCCAGTATCAAATGGGTACTTATATTGGCACAGAGTTGGTGAAATGAGAGAGAATGCAAAAAGACAAGATGGCGGCCATAGAACGACGTCAATTTCACTTTTAAATTCTATTAAACTAGATGTTTTATTATATTCTTCAACTCAAAGGTAGCGGGGAAATATTAAGACATATATGAAGAATAAATCTTGCTTTTTAGATTGTGGATTTAGGCTCTCATTTCATTTCCATGCTTTTTCAACAACTTTTATATAGGGGTGGTATTCACCCGTGTACTTTATCGACTCAACACTATGCTAATATCTAGATAAAACACTGTATTCTGGAATCAGTGACTCCACAGCTTGTTTAAAGTTGTTTCATAGCAAATCACCTTTTGCTCGGATTTAAACAACATCCTCTGGGTAGGAGAATCTTTCATCTAACTTTGATTACATCCAAACGACGCATTCAATACTTACCTTGGCCATCTTGTACTTCTGGGTCGGAGCGTGGTATGCAGGGACCGACCAACTATATGGGTAGTCGTCCGTATGTCCACTCGCTATACCTGCATTATTAAATAATCACATTAATTAACTGCCTGTAATGATGTCGATAAAATACTCTCAATTTTTATATCAATTTAACTATTTGATGAAATGCCCAGTCTATTATGGGGGGTGGTGCAAACAAAGGGAATATTGCACCTAAAGGAGGACCCACACTTCTTGCTAATTTGGAACTAGTGTCCTAATAATAGTATCTAGACTTCTGATGTAATCACTCTATCCATTCCTCCCTGTCTATGTGGGTCTGACAGTTCAGTGCAAACTACTACATTAATTCTCTGCAGCGGAGTGGTTAGAGTGTCTGACTTTTTTCTAGGTCAGACTCCTAATCTGAGGGTCGGCGGTTCGATTCCCCATGCCCCCAGCTCTGCCAATTTGGATTTCCACCGCTGTGTATAACTTTTTTTTTTCTTTTTTTTTATTGAGGCTGTATTTATACTGTCCATAGCATATAAGCCTGGGTATTCAGGCTTGTTTTCAATGCTGGCCAGCTGTAGTGTTGGTGTTGTCTTATCACACAGTAGCTGCTGATAAGGTATTTGATTGCCTGTATTTCAGTAGCAGATAGATAGTTGGTTGGTCTGGTTAGTACTATAGTAGTCTATGTTAATTTTTTTGGATTTTCTTGGCATATATGTGCTTTATTTTTTCTACTCTTATTTCTAGACTAGCCTACTCCTATTTACATATCATAGGCTTGTACGTAGCTGTGAGGTGTGTTATCTGGGTGCTTTTGGTATGGTTACCTTCCATTGGGCGTCTCGCTGGTGGGCCGTGACATATCACCTGCCCCTTTGCGGTGCAGCTTAGTTGGGGGTTCCTAGCCTTATTTTGCACAGATATTTTTTGTATGTTTTTAGGTCAGGAATTTGTCGTTCCTTTACTGTTTGGGCATTCCACACCTTGGCAGCCATTTCTAGCGTGCTTCTCTCGTGAGCTTTTATTTGGCTTCTGGTCTGCTTTTAGTAGTGGCGCATTATTTGCTCTAGTTGCCCTTTGTGGTTTTGTTAGGAGTTTATTGTCTTGACTATAGCTGTATGCTAATGTTTTCAGATGAATTATTCTCCTATTTTCTAGCAATTTTACTTTGGTTCTTTTGTGTATGTCATAGGTGGGGTGCAGCTTGTCTACTCTGAGGCAGATTTTCAGGGCTCTGTTCTGTAGTGTTTGCAGTTTTTTTAGAAGTTCTTTCTTTGCACCCATGTAGTTTACATCTCCATAGTCAAAATAGGGTAGCACCATGCCCTTGAAGATTTTTATTGACATTTCTTGTGTCATGTAGTCTCTTAGCTTTGCAAATAGCCACAGTTTGTGGTTTACCTTTTGGACAATTTTGTTTATACATAGGTTGTAGTTTAGTTGGCTGTCCAACTCAAGGCCTAGGTATTTGTAATGGTCTACATTTTCTAGTGTTTGGCTTCCTAGCTTACAGTGTAGTATTCTTTCTGGCATTTGTTTGTGCGAGAAGAGAACTGTTTTTGACTTGCTTGTGTTGATGGTTATTTTGTTGGACTCACACCACTCATCCATTTTAGTAGGAGCTTGTTTAGTTTAGTTATTACCTCCTCTTCTGTGGTGCCGTTTGCATATATGACTGTGTCATCTGCATATAGTTGGAGGCATTCGGTTTGTACCATTTTTCAAGATCGTTTATGTAGATTATAAAGAGCAGTGGCCCTAGCACTGACCCTTGGGGTACACCACATGTGACAGGTTGGTTGTCTGATAGTGTATTGTTTATTTTTGTTCTCTGTTGCCTGTCTTTCAGGTAGCATTTTATCCAGTCTTTACAGTGTCATCAAAGGCCGGTTGCTCTCATACCATGTCTATGTGGTGTCGGAGGTTAAAAATCCCTTGGGTCGGTAAAAGTGTAGGCTCGGGCTTTCTATCGACCAGCAGTGGAATGAGGAAGACCAGTCGTCTATGACTGAAAGTTCCCCTGCTTAAACAACTAATGGACCCCCCCCCCCCCCCAAATTCTCATCGAAAGTACTAGGCCCTATGGTTTGATGGCTAATCTAATTTAATGATCGCTATATCACTTTTACTATGGTGTTCGATTCACGGGATGTATATATGCCATGTCATCCGTAATATATAATTACTTAGTTACTCCTGCAGACCTTTAACATGGCTGCTAAACAATTTGATGGAAAAAGCTTCGAAGGGCTGGGTTATAGTCATATCCACATAAATTTGCAATCTAATATGCTAAATATATTATGTAAATACTCATCTATCCTAGCATGCTACATTTGGAGAGCAGACTTTATATGAAATCATGTAGATTAATAGACTTTAAAACTAAAATCGAGAACATTCATTGATCTCTAGCTTGGATTTCTTTTGCACCTTCTCCCAGTTCCTCAAATCTACCCCAATTTAGGTAAACACTGCACGCCAAAACAAGTGGCCCAACAGCTTGTTTATAGTTGATTGATACCAAAGCTGGCTTTTCTCGGATTTAGACATCCATGGTCGTTTACAAATTAATGTGCAATAAATATACTCGCCAGAGTCGGTCTATATAATGAGGTAGCAACACAAGCCCTAACAATCATTTTTGATTCTCTAATTTCATAATACAGTATAACCCCGTTAAACCAAACTTGAAGGGACCATAGAAATTTGTTTGGATTAACCTATCATTAGTTTCACCGAGCTTTGGCTTTGACTTTGACTTTGAGTAAGCGTGTATATTGCACATGTAATATACAATGTATGTGGACACTTTGATTATTGTTTTTTATGTATGTACAGTATATCCCCGTTAAACCAAGCTTGATTAAACCAATCGGTTAAACCAAATTTTTGTCGGCGGCCCAGCAAAATACTACCATCTATCATATAAAAAAGTCAGCGGGGTCTCAGATGACCTTATAACCACATGAAAGTTTGGTTTAACCATATCGGAGTGGGCTGAGGTCTTGACAATTTTGTTTGGATTAAGGGATAATTTGGATTAACCGACTTTGGTTTAACCAACTTTTTTTATATGATAAATGGTAGATCTAACTTATTTGGAAACTTAAATTTTTTTATTTCTTAACAAATAATTAGACATTACCACATGATAGAAGAAACTATCATTATGTTAATAGAATAAAAAAATAAAATGAGGGACAAAATGTAGATTCAATAGGCATGCGCAAATGGAAAGCGACCACTGGTAGGTATTTCATTCTGAGATGATGATACATCCTGATGGCTCTCAAGACAATATTTTTTTAGCCGTGTTATATATGACATTTGTAAAAACACACACACACACACGAACACACACACACGAACACACACACACACACGAACACACACACAAACTGAGGGAGTTTTCATCCACTCTTACCTGGGTGGAATACCTTCCCCAGTGAGACGGTGTGGTAGCCGTTCTCCTTGAAGTGCTGTGGGAGGGTGGTGAAGTTCCCTGCTGCCTTCCGCCAGTACGAGTGTAGGTCGTACAAACGGGTAGTGTCCGGGCGGCGGCCTGTCAAGAACGATGTCCGGCTGGGTCCACAGAATGCTTGCTTTTTTAAATGTCAATTGAAATAAAAGAAGGAAACTGTGTTGAATTCTCAAAAATACTTACAAATTTCACAACAATATATTAGCTCTTGGTAAACGAGTTCGAGTTTGTTCCTTATATAATACAGTAAAACCTCTCTAACCGACCACCTCCACAAATCGACCACTCTCCTATATCGATCACTTCATATGGGTCCCAAACGAGCGCCCATACAATACCATTGTAACAATAAAAAAACCTCCCTAAACCGATCACCTCCCTAAATGGACCATTTAAAGTTGGTCCCAATGTCGATCGATTTAGAGAGGTTTTTACTGGTTATATTAAAATATATATAATTGGGTCGTTCTCAGAAACTGTGTACCACTTGAGGTAGTCTACTAGAAATGCATATTTCAAAGAAACCCTTTATTGGAGTGTCAATATTTAGATTTCATCATTTAGCCCAATAATGTGGGAGATATTTTAGATCAAAAGTAAATGTTAATATTGTGTATTATGTATCTTATTGGGATGGATGTAGCTAAATACATAGAAAATGACATCACTAATTTGTGACATTGTCAACAGCATTGACAATAAAGTGTCACAAACTTAATGAAAACCTCTGAACAGCTCATTTCACTTCAAATGGTCATATACAATGTCTTCATTAAGTTGAAGACATTTATTTCTAAAAAAAATAATTTAATTATGAAATAGTTAACATTTTCTGGAGTCATTAACATCGTAACATTTCATTTCCACTTGCAAGTACTATGAAACTCTGTATCAAACACTGAGTACAGATACAGTACAGGAACTATTTTCACCATTTGACACTCTATGCATGGACCCATTATGGTATAGTAAAAGATAAATCCCGAAATTGCCCCTAAACATTGAAATTTGAGCCGAAAATTTGTGTAAAATTGTTGTTTCCACTTTGTTACTCTGCTAATCTGTTACTCTGCTAATATTTTCTTGCTTTTCTCTTTAATATTCACAAATAAGACAAAACCATAGCAATGAGGTTTCAAATTATTATTACTACTGTTTATAAAGCAAGTGGCATGTGAAATGTCCTAAAAATGTCAAGTTGTGTGTGGAAAATATTTGATTTTGGAGTCAGATTAGTTTCCATGCTATACTGCTATTTATTGGCTGTGAGCATCATTTGACCTACTTAAAAATGCCAGAATATGTTTATTTTCAATTATTCAGATGCAAAAGGACATACACATTGAGGAAACTTGCTTATAGGACTTTGGCAGCATTTTGATTTTCTGGTACTGATGTCACACTATTGGTACACAACTTCTGAGAACGACCCAATTATATATATACTCATAATATAGGTCTAAGTATAAATATATCATAATGGAAGAACTATATTTGATGAAGTAGTTTATCATTTTACAAATAAGCTTATCAATTTAATTAACCTTTTACATTGAAAAGTGGTGGACTGTTTGCTGTGTCCTGCAAGTATACACATTCACCCATTACCTGCACATAAGCATTTTCAAATGTGAATGACTTGCTGGACAGCCCATCAATGTTTGGGGTTAGTATCTTCTGCTTCCCATTGACATAGCACCCCAGTGCTGGACGCAAGTCGTCGACGACAATGAAGAGCACATTTGGCCGTAGATCTCTGGACCATTTCAGATCTAAGAATACAATATTAAAGAGTTATACAGTACGGATGCCCACTTATTTTTTTTTAGCAGAGCATAGCCAAATTCAAAAGAATACTGTCAAAGTACTGTCAGAGCTTTGAGTCGGAAAATAAGGTGTACTGTTAATTCCATTTTCATATATATAAAGTGAGGGAATATTACATATACATGTATATACATTGCAACAGTTGGTGATAATACTACTATAAATGATATTATTGAAAACAAAACGCATAATCAAATTAAACACGCATAGTTATTGATTTCTTTTTATATTTAAAAGGAAATCAATTATAAGGATGCAAACTCTGGACAACTACCCCCAGCCCCTTTAACTGAGCTTTGCGATACCCTTCAACTTAGATAAAATATTCATCCTCCCCCAGAGTCTAAGTCCATGTCTAAATCCGAGTAAAAATTGCCTGATAAGAATCAACGATAAACAAGATTTGGATATCCTGTTCAGTGGCCTGAGAGCGTAATATTTATTTATATTGGTATAGAGTTGCTGAACTGCGAAAGAATGAAAAATAACCAACGATGGCTGCCATTGGATGATCTCAGTTTGACTTTTAAAGTCTCTCGGTATACCTCGTGGTGATGGGGACCGTACTCCGACAAATGCTCTCCAAGCACAACTCTGCTTAGTTTTTATGTTTATATAACCAGATATCTAGGGGCAGAGTTGAAGACTCACTGCACCTGAACTGGGTCAGGGTGGGTGATGAGATCAAGGGGGTGGAGTGCTGAGACTGGGACTCCATTTGCTGCTTTGAAAATGACTGTGTCTGAGTTAGTGGAGAGAAGGGAGAGTAAAACAGGTATTTTCCATTTTTTTAGAGTAGTTCAAACCGGAAATATAAACACACATATAGAAGGAAAACGTTTTTGTTGTTGTTGAATGGTGTTGAATGAGAGTGTGCTCTTTTGGGGTCATTGTAGGGCACAGTAGACAGCGAAGCCGTTGGGGTCTCCCCCCCTCCCCCCACTCTTCCTGCCCCTCGCCCCCCTCCCCCCAGCGGCCGCCATCTGGCGGCGCCTGGGGCGGTGGGGGGACTCTCCATGGGGAGGGGAACACAACACCCTCCACATAACAAACAAAACCCTCCACGTGTCACTCATGCCACGCCTCCTATATCCTCGCCTCTCATTCGTCAGTACTCCTGACACACCTCTCTCACTCAACCAATCACACAACCTCCCAAGCTGGCCCCTACACTACAGGTCTTCACCTCTTATGGTCACTCTGCTCTCAGCCAGCGGACTGACCACCAACCTCCATTTTTCCCCACCTACCCACTCCTCCGATATTTTAAAGACTTTACATTATATAATCTTTAATAACCAATTTTAATTAACATTTAACAATAAACACATATATATAATTATTACTGTTAATAATTAAGTAACTGTTGCCAACCGGTAGTTGCTTTGTCATTTATTCAACTCACTCAATTGCTCATATGTCTCATCTCCCCCCACCTCACTACCATATGACCTTTTCCCCGCAGCATTCGGATGCCACACCTGAAATGTAATGCCCCCGGCCTAATAAATATCTGGAACAGTAGTCTCTGGAGCAGAAGATGGAACAGCCAGAGCTGTGGCTACCGAGATGTCAGAGGTGATTTTAGGTAGAAGACGACAGTGTCACTCGACCAGTCACCCCTGGTCCGAAGTTCTTCTAGGGTAGCACCACATAGTGAGAGGAAGGTGCAGACCCCCCTGCGAAGCGAATGGGAGGAGATAGTGTCGGGGTCCAACCCCGCCTCGGATGAGAAGAGCTTCAGGGAAGCTTGATAGATGGTGTACAGCATAGGGGAGGAGGCGCCTCCCGAGGCAGGAAGCCGAAATGCCATGGACTCTGGCGGGGCGGGCAGTTGGGCAAAGTGCTTCTCCGTCCAGAACACCGCACAGAGGGCCTTGTTGGGGCACCTGGTGACTGGCACCTCGAGGATATGCTCCCGGAACTGTATGGTCTTTGAGCGATGGATGCTGAAAATCATCCCCCAGTCAAGGAAACGGAAATCCTTCTGCCTGAGTGATGAGTCAGACAAAGTGATGAGTCCACAACAGTGGGTGTGGCCCAAACAACAACCCCGGCCTCAGTCGGAGGGGTCAAGGCTACCCCGAGGTAACGGCGGCCGGCCGGCAACAACAACAATGGAAGTGGCGCTGGTGGGTGTGTCCTCCCCACACAACCAATATCAATAACAGCATCAACAGTTCCACAACAGTCATCAATAGGAGCAGGGGAGTCACTCACGGTGTCAACATTTGTGTTCAGGTTCTGGGTGATAGGCAGGCCGGTCAGAGCAACAAGATTATGGTCAGCGAGTCAATCCGTACAACATTTTATACGCTTGTGTGACTTCGAGCCGCACTTGCTGCAGCAGTGGCCATAGCCACAATCTTCCTCCGTCCTGCCACAGCCCGACTCCTTGTTCCACATGAAACAAGCTCGAGTGCCATCCCTCTAAAAAATGTGTGTGGAGCTGTGCCTGGCGGAACTACTCCCTCCCCCACCCGCACCCCGGCACTTCATGCTTTCATGACCGTAAAACATGGTACTGGTAGAGTTGTAGGCCTTACCGAAAGCAGCAAAGCCCAAGGTCTCCACAAGTCCCCTGATCTCACAGCCCTTAAAAGCCTCGGTTTTCGCTTTCAGGGATATGAAATGCAGAAGTTCCATGAAAGCCAGGCTTCTGGGTCGTTCCCTCTGTGTCCAGGAACCACATGATAGATGCACTGTACAGCTCATGGGTGTTGAGCCTGCGCAAGTCCTTCTTTCCCACAATGAAGCACTTACTTCTCTGGCGTGAAGAGTTGTGAGATCTGCTCCTGGAGCCGGACGAGCTCCTGTTCCTCCCACGCCCTCTGGTCCTGGCATGGGAATGGAGCTCGCCGTAAGAGGAATGGCTATCTGGGTGGACGACCGTTAGTTTTGGTGGGGGGGGAGATGGCCGCCATCTTGGATTTGAGCAACCGTCGCTTGACTGGAGCTGCCATCTTGAGTATTCCCCGTCCCGCCAGTGAGCCGAGCCGCTCGGCGCCTATCTAGCCGTTCACATTTCTCGGCCAGAAACTGATGGCGTTCCTCACATTCGAGGAAATCAATCCGCTCCTTGAGTATCCTCTCACCCTCAGACAAATTCAACTCATCCAAGGTCTGACTCCGTTCCTCCTGAACCTCCTTTTGTGGTGAGCACTTTGCCAACTCGCCTGTGTAGCGTCTGGTAATCCTGACCAAGTTCCCTGCTGAATCCTCCTGGGTGATCTTGTTGAGCTCACAAGCACCTGTTTCAGAAGATTTGTAGTTTCCTCCACAGTTAGTACAGTAATCCAGAGTCATGCTCCGAAGGAGACACAGGGAGGGGACGGGACTGGGAGATGGGAAGGCAGGGGAGGGTGAGGAGCGGTGACAACAACATGTCCTTACAGAAGTTGAAAGTGAGTGACAGTTGGCTCATGCTATGAGGCGGGGGAGTAGAGAATGCCTGCTCCGAAGCAAATAACATTGAAGATGGTTACAGAGAAACATTTAAGGGGCTGTCATTATTTATATCCACATAATAAATTATATAGCATATATATACACACACCATGGAATGCACCACCTATTGTTAAAAGCAGCGTAACCAGAACGGCAAGACATGTGTCCCTTTAAAGTCTATTGTCGTATTGTTCTCTATACGATTGATTAAATTCTTCAATCCATAAGCAGTAGACTACGACAAATATATTCAGCACTTTAGATTGCAAATCAAAGTAGTTATATCCATAACCCAGTCTTCCAACCACATTTTCTATATAGGGTTGTTTAGCAGCTTTGTCACATGGCTGCAGGAGTAACTACCTTCAACTAGTTAATTGTTAGTTCAAAGGGCCGGGTGAAAATCAACCGGGATTGGTATATATATATATACATATATATACATATATATATATATATATATATATATATATATATATATATATATATATCTTTGTCAACCGACGCTATTCGCACGGCGGACGTGCGGCTAACTGATGATGATTGACGATTCACACAGCGGCTGTGGAGTTAAGATGAATGGAGTAGTTAGGGCGGGAGAGCGAGCAGGAGGGCGAGCTAGAGAGTGGATGGGAGATCAGACGGAGAGCAGATGGGTGAGTGGGAAGGATAGTAGGTGGGAATTTAGGTTGGTAGTGTGGTTAGGTAGGCCGTATGGATAGCCTATCGCTATGGCAGGTCACAGTGATGTCTTCACTTTTAACTAAGCAGTTTTGCATTTCCCAGAGAAATCAGGATTCGGTGAGTTTAGCTCTGCTCAAATTTAGTGGGATACTGCCATTTTAATGCCCATCAAGAATTGATAGATATCTAGCAAAAATGAAAGAAGTTACGATGTAAATGGACCCATGGATTTATTCATTACACAACCAGTAATTTATATAACTTTTCTAAATCACTAATGTATGCATTATCTTTTTATTTTAATGGGTGGAATCAACGGATCAGATTGACATCTACATATACTGAACATTTCATTGAGATATCTTGATTATTAAGGAAGTAAATGGGCTGTCACATTATGACGCATCGCACCAATGTACGTGGATGTATGTGATTTTTGGCCGCTACATCGGGATACGTTGTTATGCGTTAAACATGCGTTAGGCGGTCGTTGGTATACGTCAATGTTCGTTGAGATATGGCGTCGCACATCAGGGGGTCGGCAAAGTTTTGTGCATGCACAAAACTTTCGATGTACGACAATGTATGGTTTTTACGCCGGCTGTACGTTATGCATACGTTAGGCATACATCGCTGTACTTTAGACAAATGTTGTTCACTACGTTGCACTACGTTGACCTACGTTAAAGCAATGGGAACGTACAGTCCATGTACTGACAATGTATGGATAATGTATGTCTAATGTACGTCTAATGTACGTTTAGCGTTTCTCCAATGTGTCTTGAAGTATGAGGCGTAGTTCTGGCAATCGAATAACGTATATAATGTTCACAGGCGTTCTGCAAAAGTACCGTGAGGGTAATTCGAGCATTTTTCGCCGGGAAGCGCGTTAGCCATACGCTATGTATATGTCCAACTTTGCCCCCGCGCTGAAAAGTTTGACGCTTCTCGACATAAAAAAGTGATTTTATCCATTGGCCGCATGCTTCCGAGATGCGTTGTAATGTGACAGGGCCTTTAGAACAAAAAATGACTAAATATCTAGATTTTGGGTCACCCACTTGTAATGCTAAAAGCATTAAAACAAAGGAAGAAAATTACCCCTCATTATCGAAATTGAAATGGCTCTACCACCGTTTATGATAAACCGATTGACACAATTGTTGGATTTATGTATATGGTTTTCAAACCTCTTTCCAACAATACCATCAATTTTTAGATTGGTGTGGTTTGAAGATTTTGTCCACATTGCTACTGCATGCAGGCATGCAAATAGCAACTTCCTTCTTTGTCAGTAAAAGTGTTCAGTGTTACTTTTTGTGATCTGTACATAGATAAAAGATTCACCCCATACTGTAACTGTTATGTAGTATCCTGAGTAGGCAGTAGATAAGTGGTGCATATTTTATTAGTAGACCTAGGCTAATGTAGGCCTATCACTATATGACATTGAGTTATTTTTACCTGGGATATAACTATATATTCTATAGAGGGAGTGCACGTGATGTCAACACTCAGCAGTTAGCCATCTTGGATTACACTTAATACCACCTATGGCACCCCCTGTCTTATTACAAGAACATTACGGCCACCACTGGGCCTACCTAGTCGGCAGCTGCCAAAGTATGTGGCGCCACCTAGTGGGTACTGCCCAAACCTTTCTAATTCTTTGACAGAGCATCCAAAATCTCAATATACTGCGCTTTAGCAATGATGTGAGGCTACACGATTAAAAAGACTTCCCTCTTCAAAAAACCCTTTCCCCCGAACTTTTGAGGCCAAACTGCTCAAAATAGTGACAAATAAACCAACAAATCGGTAAATCAACACAATGTAAGCAGTTGAATTTGAAAGCCTTTCATATGTAATCTAATATGGCCACCGGAAGTTGTCTAGTGACGTTATGGGTGTAGATTACATCCCCTCTATGTATTGTACTTCCGCTTTCTCTGTTTTAATGTGAAACAATACTGAAATAAATATGGAATTGTATGTACAATGATCATGTAGAAATACATATTTTATTATTAATAATATTATTATTACTTATCTAGACTATTCTAGTGTATGGCCTAATCGACAACAATGGTACTTTCAACTTAACTTTGTCATTTCTTTGACTTTGTGAAGTTTGTCTTGTAGAATTTGTGTTATTACTTATAAGTCTTATTTATTAACATTCAATAGTCGCAACAAATTAGATAACGTACCTTTAGGAACAGTATTTGATGCCACCTTAGTGATCATGCTAATAGCAATCAAAAGCATCCCACGTATTATTCTTGTTTTCATGATGTCTACAGCCTTATTATAAATGGTTGTTTGTAAACATTACCACATGTTCAGACTTACTAGATTGAATGCATCTCTTTAGTTCTTTAGGTCAACACCAGAGGGTTATGGTTACCCACACTACTGAGTCTCTAGATCACGAGCCTATGGAAGCGTAGGTAGTGTGAGAATATGTTGAGGCGTGACGATGACGTTGGAGTTGCAACGGGGCTGACTGTAACGGGAACCTTTTCCACCACTTTGAATAACTGTTTCCTCGACAGGTGTCGTATCGTCAGCGGCCTGTCATCGTCAGCGGCCTGTCGTCGCTTCTGCGCATGCGCGGATTTTCGCACGTTGCGGCGATCACTGCTATTTGTTTTGTTTACACTCGGCGATTCGACGCTGATCGAGCTGCTACGTTAATATCGCTTGGAATTTAAGGTTAATTTAATTAAATTTCATTATTTTAATATGTAATTCTGTTAAATATGATCGCATTCAATAGATTTCGGCCTAATCGGTCCCTAACACAGCCGGGTACCGTGCCTGAGCTTGTAGCCGGCGAGGGAATGGGTCTTTTGCATATGTCTTAAAATCCGCGCATGCGCAGAAGCGACGACAGGCCGCTGACGATACGACACCTGTCTGCATCCGTAGTTACGTGCTTTGACAAGTTAATGCGTACTGTTTATTTGTGTTATTTAACGGAAGCGTTTGTTGGAACAAGTCCATCACGTGGGAGCTGCATACAACGTAACTGTAAGCTTCAGTTTACTTTGACCTTTCAAGTTTCATGAACTTATTTTTCGTAACTCGACACATTGTCTATTTCGATTGGGCATTCTCGATGTCGGACATCCGGGTACTTTTTGCATTCACACCGTCGTGACCGTGCGAAGGGTAAAACAAACGCCACTGTCATAGAGTAGGTACCACACACGAAAATTTTAAAACAGGTCTAGAACACCATAAATAGTACAGAATTGAAGTCCTTCAAATTCTGAGTTGAATACACTTTTTTTTTTTTAGCTCTATATAGGGTATTCACGTGACGACACGAACCGGATGCGCGGCCATTGTGGCGATATCAACCAGTAAACATCCCATAGAGTTTGGCTGTACGCGCAGTGGAAAACGTGTATTTCATTCAAAATTAATAGAATTCCGGAACCCTAACCGTATAAATTTAATATAATCTATTCGTTGAATATGTTTTCTATATGATATAGGTACGTGAGCCAAACTCGCCGATCGCCGTCATAGCGGGCGCCATTTTCCTGTGACGCCGATCTCTGTTTTCTATTGGTCGACCCACTTACATCGTTCCAAATAACTGCCTCCTGATTGGCTAGAAAAACGTTTTAGCATATATAATGAGCATGACGTCATAGAGGATTTCCCAATCTATAGCCTCGTTTTAATTTTTTTCTGAAAGATTGTTTATTTCTGCTACAGGAAGAATTTCACCAAACTTTAAAGATTTTTGACTGTAATCACCATCAAAATTCGCCATCACACCAGCTATGGTCCCTAATTATAATATATAGGTCCCATTATATATGTATTTATTGTTGTATATATGAAATACCAGGAGGAAACTAGCCAGAGAAGTGTATTAACGAGCTCGCGGAAATTCTTTTTATAACAAATAATGCCAAATGGGAAAAACAAAACTTTAAAGATTTTTGACTGTAATCACCATCAAAATTCGCCATCACACCAGCTATGGTCCCTAATTATAATATATAGGTCCCATTATATATGTATTTATTGTTGTATATATGAAATACCAGGAGGAAATTAGCACGAGAAGTGTATTAACAAGCTCGCGGAAATTTCTTTTATAACAAATAATGCCAAATGGGAAAAACAAAATGGTGACTCAAGAAATTCTGCAAATTGCACATCTTCATCAAAATTCGACATCAAAGAAGGTTTGGTCCCTAATTATAATATATAGTTCCCATTCTATATGTATTTATTGATGTATCTGTGAAATACCATGAGGAAATTTGCAAGAGAAATGCAGTAACAAGCTTGAGGAAAGTTTTTGTTAGCAAATGGGAAAACAAAATGGCAACTCAAGAAATACAAAAAATATGGGATTAACTTAATAATTATTATGTTTGATCATTATTAATAATTATTTCTAGCTTTTCAATGATGATTTTTGTAATTGATCTAGATAGAGAATTCTTCTGCAATTCAGATACTTAAAAGATTTAGTGAATTTGTTGAGAAATAAGAATGTTACAGCATTTTCCATAACAACACAGTATGTTTTGATCACATTCATTTGGTTTAAGGTTAATTGTGAGGACATAATTTGGCTAATTAAAAATAATGAAAAAATCATAACTTATTTATTTCTCAATGGATTGTAATGATCTAAGTGTCATTTTCTTTGTCTCTTCATCTTCTTTCAAATGAGCCCAGTTACACTGGAATTGGAGGATTTTGAATTTTTGACTCACATACCTACTATATGTGTACCAAGCAGTTTGTTTCTAAGTGGTGTAGTTTTAGAGATATTTCACTTTTTCTGTATGAAGATTGCTCACGGCCATTGACAATGCACTGGCACTGACACTCAGAATATCCCAACTTTCACTATTATCTCTTGTTTTTAATACTTTCAGCGTAAATTGCTCTTAGGTTACATTAAATACTTCAGATCTTCCTCTTCAATCGCGCATTAAGATATTTTTAATCGATCCAATGAAATCTTTTAAATTTATTTTACAAAAATAAATGCTCCACATAGACATAGCATTGCCGTATTTTACCCTTCGCGGGCAGTTTGCCGGTACGCGCAGTGCAAATCGTCGATTTTATTCAAAATTTATAGAAATCCAGAACCCTAACCTTAAAAATTTAATATAGTCTCATTGGTAAACATGTTTTCTATATGTGTACCAACCGATTTGTTTCTAGGTGGGTTAGTTTTATAGATATTTCACTTTTTCTGTATGAAGATTGCTCATAGCCATTGAGTTTGCAGTGTGACAGTGTTATTATTGTGGTTACTATCGCCACAATGGCCGCGCTTCCGGTTTGCGTGACGTGAGTGCATACCCTATATAGCATTGTTAATAAAATAGTTATGATGGTTTTCATTTCACTCTTTTGTCTTAATTCCCGGACACTTTTACTATGGGGGAACTTGGTGAAACCACATGCAAATATAGCCCACAAAAAATTTCAAAATCAACAGATTCCAACATAAAATGTATCATTGCAAAGGTATTGGAAAGACCTTTCTAATGATACCTAAATCAATATCATGTGACTATTATAAAGGAAGTTGTGACACTTTATAAAACGGCAAAAAACGGCGATCAGTGGTATTACATTGAGTTTTGAAATCGTTTTTTACAAATCGACGTACTGCTCCTTACTGCACCAAGCCACAATGTTCACTCAAACATTGTTTAAAAGAGAACAGGCCACAGAATCGGTGTAAACATTGGGAATTACTGGAAAACAAGGTATGATGTTGATTTAATGGTAACAAACTTCCTTTTCAACTTAATCTGTCTGCCGAATCAAGAAGAAATGCTGAAATATGCTTGTTTTTGGACTCAAACACTTGGGAAGACTCTTCAGAATCGTTAGTTGAAGTAAGCAGTAACTTCTGTCCTCCTAGAATGCAATGCAAAGCCATTTATCCAAGCATGGTGGCTCTCAAAACCCCTACCAACTTTACAATGGGCGTGTTGACATGGGCAGAAACCTGCGCAGCGCGGCCGTTTGCGGTCGCTACATAGAGACAACATTAAAACCACCCTAACTATCACAGTAATTAGTGATTTTGGGTGCTTTAAAAGCAAATTTCTCTTACTTCTATTAAATAGTTCAGATCTTTGTCTACAATTTCACATTCAGCTTTTTTTTTATCAGCCAATTGGAAGTTCTTGAATTTATTTTGCGAAAATAGTTTTTGAGGCCATGATCTGGTAAGGCTAACACTGGCACTGACACTCAGAATATCCCAACTTTCACTAATATCTCTGTTTTTAATACTTTCAGAGTAAATTGCTCTTAGGTTACATTAAAGTTGCATGGTCCGATGAAATATAATTTGGTCAAAATTAAAACAACTACTTACATTTGATGCTATATATCCAACTTAGATATTGGTCTATTAGCTAATGATTTGGGACAGTATATATACAGAATAACCAGTGAGTTTATAACCTCACCCCTTTGAACACTCAGTTTGAAACACCCATTATGCAGGAAGGCCATTAACCAATTAGGCCAATCTCGTGACCCCATTAGCCCCCCCAACCAAATAGGCCTGTTGTGCAGGGTCATAGAGGGGAAGGGGATATGAGGGGGATGTGTGTGTATGTGTCTGTGTGTTTCCTGACCTGATTTTACAGAGACACACAGACATACACACACAGACATACACACACAAGACATACACACACAGACATACACACAGACAGACATGCAGAGACATACACACATAGACAGACACACATACATATACATACAGACAGACATACACACAGACATACACACACAGCCATACACACACAGACAGACATACACAGACATACACACACATACAGACACCCATAGATAGGCACACACAGACAGACATACACAGACAGCACACACATACACAGAAACACACACCTGACATACACAGACACACATACACCCAACCTGACTTTGCAGAGAGAGAGCCACACAGACACCCACACACAGACATACACACACAGACATACACACATACATACACACACACAGACACATACACACATACATACATACACACATACATACACATACATACACACACAGACATTACCACACATACATATACACACACAGACAGACACACATAGATAGACACACACAGACATACATGCATAGACAGCACACACAGACACACAAACACACAGATATGCACACACCCGACATACACAGAGACATACACCTGACCTGACTTTGCAGAGAGAGAGACACACCCACATACAGAAACACAGACAGCCGCACACAGGCAGAGGCAGACACACATATACATGCACACACATACATACACAGACACACACACATACAGACAGACACATCCATACACACACAGACACACATACACCACAGACATACATACACACATACACAGCACAGAAACACACAGATGGACACACACAGACATACACACAGACAGACACACACACAGATACATACAGACATACATAGACAGACAGACACAAGCAGACAACAGACACACATTTTTTTTTTTTAAAGCCCTAGTGCCAGGGGCCTATGTCACTAATCCATTCCCAGAATGTTACCCACCCAACCAGGAATACCTACCTACAGTCCTGTAAGGTTCCAGGTCATCTCACATCACGTGGTCACCGCGAGATGACATCTGGGTCATAGCCACAGGACTTTTGGCAAGCTTGTCGAAATTATTTTTGGTTCTTTCAGCTCATATTACTTCAAAACTAATCATCTTTAATCAAAATTACTCCGGAGTAATGATTAGTAGCTTGTAACGATCAATTTGATATATTTATCTAAAAAAATAAGACAAAAATTCAAAGGCCATCGGACCATGCAACTTTAAATACTTCAGATCTTCCTCTTCAATCGCGCATTAAGATAATTTTAATCGATCCAATGAAAGCTTTTAAATTTATTTTACAAAAATAAATGCTCCCCATAGACATAGCATTGCTGCAGCACACATCACGGCGGTATTTTACCCTTCGCGGGCTAGTTTCCGGGGTTGTGACGTCATGCCGACATCGAGAATTGGGCTGCCATCCATTGGCATTGGATGATTGGGGGTGATTGGCGTCTACTACACAGTACAGGCTCCGTCATGACGGTCGGTGACTCATGTGCCATGTATGACACTGGCACTAGTGTTGTGTCTCCACTCGTGACAGTCAGTGACACCAAAGTGAAGAAAGTGATTTTGAATATATATCATACTCTCAAACTACTAAAACCCAGAGCCATTTCAGTTAAGGCAACACAGTTTCTCAAACGGGATTATAAATATGTGGAACAGTCTCCCACAAAATGTTATTGATCCCGAGTCAATAAATTCATTCAAGAATAGATTAAAAAAAGCATGGGCTGACGATCCATGGAAATTTGACCCCTTATTCAGCACCTGCTACTAATTATTCCTTGTGTTGCTTATTTACTGCACTTAAGCAAAAATGAGAGACAAAATTATTTATTCATCAACACGAGTATACTATTAAGTAATTAACCAATCGCTGTCGACCACCCTGCTTACTGCGTTGCGAAGTTCGACGAGCTATTTCCATTTCAACGTTTGCTGGATTTTTTTAATTATGAGAATCAACCCAAGTATACAAATCAAATGGCAGCCCCCATGTAAGGAAGTTTCCGTTTCCGTTTGCTGGATTTGGGTTATTTCATTGTCCACCTCTATGATAGAGACTTGCAGAAAAAATTCAAATCACAGATAGCTCCACAAAACAAATTTATTGTTAAAATACATCAATTTAATATATAGATGGGCTTTATAGGCCTAGCAGAAGCAAAGTTAATATGAATAACCAATGCTTAGGACTGACCTGCAAAATAGGATTTAAAGTATTTTATGATTGCGCGTGTATTTTTGTTACTCCACTCATGGTGTTCGATTTAGAATTCTAGCAACTCGGGTGACCCTAGTCGCAGTCGTGATATTTGAATACAGTTGTGGTTTCCGCGGAATAGACTATTAGTAGGTACTCCAAACATAGCACTGGCTGCTGATTCTGACTGGCCATTGGGAAAAAAGGAGACTTGCTCTCAGCACACTACCTCTCTTTGATCGTTGTCTGCTTCGAGTGAGTGCATCAGAGCTAAAAATAACTTTTACCGTAAAGTAGAGATCACTAGCTTTAGTTTTGTATCCATTATGACCAACTTTGGGTGGTAACATTTTGAAAAATTAAGGTTTGAAAACTTTGTTATGATTGTAAAACATGATTCACAAAATATTTTTTGTGAAAACTATAGTATTACATAGAAAAATTATTTCTCTACAAATCTGTGTAGATTGTTAACCACCATTTAGCACTCACTCTCAGCAGTTTGGACCTAACCATAGGATGGATATGCTAATTAGAGCAATCGAATTTAGGGATTTTTTAAATGTGGATATAGCTTAAAGACAATGTAATCACATTATAGATATTTGCATTCTGCTCATTTTGATACAAAAATCAAGTCAATATCTCAAATAGAACCAGAAATATTAATTTTCTAAAGATTTGATCATGGACAGTTAGTGAAAATCACATGATTTGCCATGTTTGATGTCAAATTGTCCAACAAATAATTATTTTCAAGGTCTGAACAAAATTGAGATTAGAAACAAAACAAACCCGCGATAAGCACATGGCACATGCTAATACACTGGGTGCAGCTATGAAATATGCTAGTTTCAGCTCATCTCAACTCTTATTTGAAACAGAATACCAACTAAAAAAAATATATATATAATGAATTAAAATATTAATCTTTTATCCAGCATTGCATTTACATCAATATATTATGCACATCTTATGCCATGTGCATTTAGATTTAGACAAATCTGGGAACTCAGATTAGTGTTAGCCAGAGTCAGTTTTACTCATTTTTATTAATGTTTTTATTTATATCCTATGGTTAATGACATTGTAGAACTAGAAAATTAGTAGGGTTAATCAGACATTGGTTATATATTTCTCTGAAACAAGTGTATGTTGACACATTTGTCATTTTAATATTTAGAACAAGAATTAATCAGGGATGAAAGATCACCGTGATTTCGCGGATTTTCGGGATTTTTCCTGTAGCTATAAGTGTATACTAATACGTTGTTCAAATGCCCCATCACTATAAGTGTATACTAATAGTAATACGGTGTTCAAACGCCGCATCACTATAACTAAGTGTACACTAATATGCTGTTTTGCGCTCCAGCACCATCAGCGTATACTAATGTGTGGTGCAGACACCGCATCACTATCAGCGTATACCACTAATAGTAATACATGCTTCAAACATATTTGTTTGAAACCCGACTTCCGGGAATTTTCCGCGATTCCCTGACAATGCTAAACCTTTAGGAGAATATCAGCTTTTCCGCTTTTTTCCCCCGCAGCACTATCAGCGTATACTACTAATACATGCTTCAAACGAATTTGTTTGAAATCCGACTTCCAGGAATTTTCCGCGATTCCTTGACAATGCTAAACCTATGGGAGAATATCAGCATTTCCGCTTTTTTTTCCCGGAGCCCACTTTCATCCCTGATTAATAATGGGGATGTGGATATCACTGATTGTTTTGTGTGGAATTGTATGTTTCTTAGCTCAAAATGTTTAACTATGGATAGTTTTGTCTTAGCTATATTCATCAGATCATTATATTGCATGTGTGCATACATGTTTATGCCAAACTGTTATGTATTTCTATTCATTTTGAATAAAATCAAAGTTTTTCCCTATGCGTATCGACAAACTCAATGGCCATTCGTATTTGCTCTGCTGCCAATGCCGTTTTCAGCGCATGCACAGTCGGAACCGTGATCCCGTCTATTATGCACGAGTATACAAATGGCAGCCCCCATATAGGGTTATTTCCGGTTGCTGGATTTTGGTGAATTCATTTTCCACCTCTACGAGTACAGGTATTGTTTATGTGTATATGTACACATGTTAGTCCTTAACCTCTCCCCTTGGTGGGTCGATATTACAGTTTATGTTGCCGAAATCGTAGTGTCTACGCGTACGTGACGTGTAGCCTAGCGGTGTAGGCGTACGTGAGGATGAGTTTAAATTAAACCCAAAGTCCGAGCGATATGGACGCCGCCGCATCGGCGGCGTTATTGCTAATGTAAATAAAAACAGAAAGCACAAATCTATTCACTCCTACGATCTAATTCTGTTATTTAGAACCATGATTAATCACTCAGGGGTTAAAATAATGTTATTTAGGAGCATTGATACGCAGCGAAGGAGGAAGATAAGGCAGGGATGAAAATAAAAACACTTTATTCAAAGGAGGAAGATCAAGTGCAATGGTAATAAGTCAATATAATGAATATCAAGGAATCAAGCATGAATCAAGGTAAAATAGTACAAGTTAATAGCAAGGGATGAGTAAATCAAAGTTCATAGGGGAAAATAATGTTCATCCTCAAGGGGGGGGGGGGAGGGGCCCCGAAGAGCCCTCCACCAAAACAGAGGAGAGGGCTCGAGGGGCACCCGAGGGGGCAAGGCGGGGGACGTAGGCATGTACCACCCAGAGGTCCAGGTGCCCTGGGCCATGATGTCCACTAGGGGCACTCCAGCTCGCTGGCAGGCCTGAGCCGCCCCCCGATGCAAGCTATGAAGGGTGAAGCTGTCGGGAGCGGGGATGGCGAGGGCACCTCGCAGGATGGCCGTCAGAGTCCGAGGATCGAGAGGGCATGATGAAGGGCGGGGCGAAGGCAACGTAGCCCTCGGCCTGTCGCCGGCGGTTCCTCCAGGTAGATGGGGTGAGGGAGGCAACGCGGAGCCCGTCGACGGCGGCGACCTCGGACACCGTGTATCCTGGAATCAGAGGCCGGGGTTGTAGGGGAAGTCGTCGTGGCAGGGATGGACGTAGGCAAGCCCGAGGCAGGTGACCTCGGTCCGGGCCACGTCAGCCCAGTGCCCGGGGAGGTGGGCGAGGCCACGGACGAGGTCGACCCCGGGCTTGTGGAGGATGGCGAGGGTAAAGGAGCCCTTGGCCGCCATCAACCAGAGCTCACGCGCGCAGGTCCCGAGGGTGGGGTCCCGGGCGCGCCCGGACTCGAGGGAGGCGGCGGAGGCAATGTTGTCAGTGTTAATGACTATGTTGTCAGTGTTAATGACTACCTTGGCCCCCATGACGTCGTCGGGAAGGAGGGCGCGGAGGGCCACGACGAGGTTCACTGCCTCTAGCTCGTGGATTCTTGGGAAGCGGGCGCGGAAGTGGCTATTCGTACGGGACCGTATCAATAGCAAGAGCGCTTATTAGTACGGCACTTCTTTATCACATCGTATCCCTGTCGCGTTTCGGTTACGGTTAGGATGACTTTGTTAGTTTGTTGTTGTTTTACGTCTTAGCAACATCTAAGGTCATATCAGGACAGGAGTAGAGACTTGTAGACAATTTTCAAATATCAGATAGGCTTTCAAAACAAATGTATTCTGATAAACCACTTTACTACTTTTAATTTGACATATAGATGGTATTAGTAGGTCAAGAAGAAGCAAAATTATTATGCATAATGTACCCTAAAAATGGGATATTTACCTCACAGTAAGTACATAGGGTTATAGGGGCAGGAATTTTGAACATGGTAGCATCGATACTATACATTGCATAAAGTTTTTATGGGTTTCTATTAGTATTAGTATTAGTATTACTACCTTCAAGAAGAATTTCAATGCTGAAAATTATGCTCATTTTAAAATGTGTCACACGCTGCATGTACCGTGCAGTACATATAGTTTTTTTGTCGCTAAAATCAAATACGGTTCTTCCATACATTTTCCACAAACTTTGCCAATATGTCCATAAATATATATTAAACATGTGTATACAGTTTTTAATGTGTTCTATTGTTTGCTTCAAGAAAAATTTTAATGTTGAAAATTATGCTGAACTTCAAAATGTCAGAACTTTCTTAATTTCTGGCCTACATCAACATTTCAAAAAGGAGGTTGTAGGGGAATATATATATATGAGCTTCATCAGTATGGTTGTAGTAAGGGAATTCCTCAAAATATACCGATGACACCACAGAAAAGGGATTCCCCCCCTCTTCCCGATGAGTTCTGCAGTGACACAGTAAATACGTCCGAAGCAGTCACCACGCGGAACCGAGTTTAACACATACCTAGACATTCAGCAACGACATTAGGAATGTACAACCATATTATAAAAATAATGTTTTCACTCTATTAATTGACTTAGAAGCACTGGTATACATCTGCATTTCTTAGTTTTTGGTGAAACCAATACAAACTTTTCAAATGCATGTCTTCATCTATGCATTCATATAGGCTACATACATTCATCAGTCATGTGATTTCTCCGGTTTAAACTGAAATTCATTTTTTTTCCCCCTGGCCGCCGAAACCAGAATTCCGTTGTTTTTTAAAATTCTGTCTGGCCGCCGAAACACCTGAAATACACTATTTGCATCCCTCTCGCTACTCAGTGGGATGCTGTGTCCCCCACGATAACATACAAAAAATGTCATGTTCTTTTTCCTGCACCCAATCACATGCCTGTTTCATGAAGCATCACCAATGGGGGACATGTTGCGTAGTTCATTTTCCGACACTTGGTGGCGCATCGGTAGTAGTGGGCCTACACGGTCATTGACAATGCTTTGAGTTCGCCGGTACGCGTAGTGCAATACGTATATTTTATTCAAAATTAATAGAAATACAGAACCCTAACCGTAGAAATTTAATATAATCTATTCGTTGTATGTTTTCTATATGTATACCAAGCGGTTTGTCTCTAGGTCTTGTGGTTTTAGAGATATTTGACTTCTTCTGTATGAAGATTGCTCACGGCCATTGACAATGCACTGAGTTCGGCGGTACGCCCAGTGCAAAACGTTTATTTTATTCAAAATTAATAGAAATACAGAACCCTAACCTTAGAAATTTAATATAATGTATTCGTTGTATGTTTTCTATATGTATACCAAGCGGTTTGTCTCTAGGTCTTGTGGTTTTAGAGATATTTGACTTCTTCTGTATGAAGATTGCTCACGGCCATTGACAATGCACTGAGTTCGGCGGTACGCCCAGTGCAAAACGTTTATTTTATTCAAAATTAATAGAAATACAGAACCCTAACCTTAGAAATTTAATATAGTGTATTCGTTGTATGTTTTCTATATGTATACCAAGTGGTTTGTGTCTAGGTCATGTGGTTTTAGAGATATTTGACTTCTTCTGTATGAAGATTGCTCATAGCCATTGGGTTTGCAGTGTGACAGTGTGCCGAATAGGCCCACTAGTTCAGTGGAGACGCGAACGGCAGGAATTTGAACTAAAAAGTCGGAGGTCCCCCATTGTGAGTATGCTCCGTTAATAGTTTTACTTCTGTTCATTCCAGATGCAGCAACAGGTGGTGCAGCAGGCCATGGAGGCCCAACTGATGCAGGCTGCTCAGATGGTTGAGGCGCAGCTAGACTCGGAAATAAATCGGCTCGACAAGCTCGACGAGGACGACTTGGAGACCTTGCGTCAGAAGCGACTCCAAGCCTTGAAACGTCAGCAGGCGCAGAAGCAGGAGTGGCTTGCACAAGGCCACGGCCAGTACGATGAGATCCCCGAAGAAAAGGACTTCTTTGAGATCTGCAAGAAGAACACGCGCGTTGCATGCCACTTCTTCCGAGAGAGCACTTTCAGGTGTAAAATCATCGATAAGCATATGGCTGAGCTAGCACCGAAGCATTTGGAAACCAAGTTCTGTAAGATCAATGCTGAGAAGTGTCCTTTCCTAACCGAACGCCTTAAGATCAAAGTCCTTCCCACCGTGTGTTTAACGAAGGACAGCAAGACCGTGGACTGGATCATCGGATTTGATGATCTCGGTGGTGTAGACGACTTCCCAACTGTGATGCTGGAGTGGAGGTTGGGGCATAAGGACATTGTTCACTATTCAGGGGATCTGCTCACACCACCATGGCAACCGAACATGAAAAAAGTCAGCATTTTAGGAAACGTAAAGAAGACGATAAAGCAAAAAGATGATGATAGTAGTGATGATGAAGACGACTGGTGAACACGCAACAATTCAATTTACACAATACAAGTCACGCAAATCAAATTTTAACATATAATTGGCTGCATGTGACTGATCGATTAAGTAAATGTGTTTGCATGATTTTAATTTCATGCTATTAGTTTTGAAAATGCAGACATTTGATTCAATATACACAAAATGTAATTAATTGGGAATTCTGATACATTTTCTTGTTAATTAACTTCATGTAATTTAAAATTACATCCTTATTGCAGTAAGCGGTTGCATAATTAAATAACATTTTTGTTCGCTTGTTTAATTTGAATTTAATTAAGTTATTACTTTTAAATGAAATTCTGTTAAGCTTAAATTATCAGAACATCGGTTGTCGATTTGACTTTGAATAAAGTTAATGCTTTGAATATTTACTTTTGTTACGTGTGAATTATAAACGCATGATTAAATTAAATTCTCGAATGAACCCTAACTAATGGGCGTCTATCTACCAAGACCATTCACCAATCTACGAATAAAGTGTCATATTCTCCTTTCCATCGTCCGCACTTTGATAACCAGGACTCAACTAGTAGGGTTCTTCAGTGATGATCCTAAAAGGGGGGAATCGGGGGTAAGAAGTGAAATACTTTTCAGCAAGTTGTGAGGTGACCACTCGCCACAGATGTCAGGATAATTGCATGCTTCTTGTCCATCTGTTGCTGAAGCTGGGTCCTGGCAGAACTTGCAGAAGCAGCTGAGGGTCCTTGCTGAGAGTGAGGCCATGTACTGCAGTAATCCTAGGATAGAGTGCAAAGTAACAAGCTCACTCAGTGTGTTCTAAGAACCCTACACTAGTGTACAATCCTCGATTAAACGCCCTCCAAATAACCAGTAGACTGACCTGTGTATGCGCACACTACTGACCAATTGCACAATGACACTAATACTGAAGTCCTCTAAATACCTAGTAATACACACCGGATGCGGTGGTGGAATCGGTAAGAGCGCTGACTTCTTGTGCGGAAAGTTAGGAGGGTTCCAATCCTGGCTGTGTCAAACTACTGACTTATAAAATTGATACCTGCACTCTGCATTAGTAGGATACAGGGATGAAAGATCTCAGCGATTTCTCCTTAGATATTGCTCGGACCCACAAACCCATTAATACACTGAACACTAATTATGCAACTTATAACGCAACAAATGACAACCCAACACGTAGTCATTAAAATATTCCTGCATATTTATCTAGATTTAGGGAAATTTACCTAGAAATTATAACACGAAGCACAAACACTATCATGCACAAATCAATTTTTGAGGTACCTAAATATCTGCACATGCATTCGGAGTGATGTGTACTGTACACAATGCAAAGTAAAGCTTGTTTTATTTAATGACACCTCCAGAGCATATTGATTTTTATCATCAGCTATTGGACATCAAACATATGATCATTCTGACATATGATCATTCTGACATATTTTGTTGGAGGTCTTTTAGATGCACTTTCCCACAGACAGGACAGCATGTACCCAGCCTTTGATGAACCAGTTGTGGACCACTGGTTGGAACGAAAAATAGCCCAAACTGCAAGTGGGTCCATGGAGCAAGATCGATAGGATGACCGACACCTTCACAGGTGGACACTACCGCCTGAGCTACGTCCTGTTCCTGTACACAAAACAATACAGCGTACTCTATTCTATAATTAGTGTAAATGGGTGCTTCTTTGCTGCTGGTCCTCAAAAGGGGGAATCGGGGGTAAAAACTTAAATACGTCACAGCTTATCCTAGTTAGGCTTGTTGTGTTCCACATATATCCTATTTTAAGGCACAATTAAAAGAAAAGCAGTTTGGACCCCGACTGCAAGTCGGGGTGGCTTTGAACACGACTAAGTGGAGAGCGTTACGCGTGTTTCGGTGTGACACAAAAAGCCGCCTAGTGTCCGATTTAAAACAAGACCCTTATTATTTCCTAGTACGGTTTTGAACTGCACTCACTAGGAGTAACTAAGTGCAATTTTATGAGGGTGCGTACACTTGAGAGTAGAACAGAGGACTTATAAAATTGTAACACTGAAACATTTGTGACATGGAAAGGAAAAGTTTTTTCTTCAAGATCAAACAAACACCACAGAGCATGAAAAGGTATTCATGCTTATTAGTTTTTGATGCTGTGGACATATTTCAAAGTAATTTTGGAATACTTCCATAACTTCTGATGTTATTGGAGTTGTAACGCATGTTCCATGTGACATGTAACGCATGTTTCATGTGACACTCAATAATAACTTGGATCAGAAATTGCTAAAAGTATGCAAAAAAAAAGAAGTTTTTGTTAAGGGTATTATTTCTACACATTACATGTATGCAAGTATGTCTTTTGAATGTTACAAGTGTCATGGGGGGTGATGAAAATGGGAAATATTGTGCCTAGAGTGGGACTCGAACCCACATCTCTTTGCATTCTGGGCCAGTGTGCTAACCATTACACCACCTAGGCTCCCTGATATCAATACACTCCCCACGCCTACCTGTCTATGTGGTTACTTGCCTGAGAGGTCAGTGCAGACCACTACACAAGTTTTGCTTATAATGGGTTCTTCTTCAGTTTTGGTCCTAAAAAGGGGGAATCGGAGGTCAAAACTGAAATATGTTACAGCCTATCCCAATTAGGCTTGTTGTGTTCCATATACATCCAATTTTAAGACACAATTTAAAACAAAAACAATTTGGACCCAGACTGCAAGTTAGGGTGGCTTTGAACATGACCAAGTGGAGAATGTTACGCGTGTTTCAGCTGACACAAAAACCTTCATTATGTAATATTTAGAACAAGACCCTTATTATTTCCTAGTTAGGTTTTGAACAGCAGTCACCAGGAGTAACTAAGTGTAATTTTATGAGTGTTCGTCCACTTCAGAGTAGAACAGAGAAGATATAAAATTGTGACACTGAAACATGCGTTACATGGAAAGGAAAAGTTGTTCCTTCATGATGAAACAAGCACCACAGATGGTGAAAATATTTATGCTTATTAGTTGTTGATGCTGTGGACATATTTCAAAGTAATCTTGGAACACTTCCTTAACTTCTGATGTTCTTGGAATTGTAACACATGTAACATGTAACGCATGTTTCATGTGACACTCAATAATGACTTAGGTTAGACACTGCTAATAGCATGCAAAAAATGTATTTGTTCAGGGCATTATTTGTACACATTACATGTATGCAAATATTTCTTTTGAGTGTTATAAGTTTTCTTATGTAGAAAAAGATATTGCGATGACTTAGAGGATGAAGATGACAACAGGTGAACGTGTGATAGCGTCATAGCGCAACATCCTGTTTATAACTTGACACCACATCATCAGTAGGTGTGTAGATGCCCACGGTATATTTGAAAATCATGGTGACAAGAGATTTGATCCATTATTGGATTTTGTATCGCGAAATAATTTTCGCAGTTACGCGTGTTTCATCTTCATCAAAGTGTGACACGCCACACTAATAGCATCATAGCGCAACATCCTGTTTATGACTTGACACCACATCATCAGTAGGTGTGTAGATGCCCACGATATATTTGAAAATCATGGCAAGAAGAGATTTGATCCATTGTTGGATTTTGTATCGCAAAATAAATTTTCGCCGTTACGCGTGTTTCACCCGTGACACAAAGTTTTTATTTCACTTTTAATGCATTTTAGGAAATAATATTATAACTTTTGTGTTCAGAACTAGGCATCTATGATGCTATCCTATTTAAAGCAGCAGGGTTTTTCCTGGCTTGCATGGTTGGATATTATGAAAATTGAAGGTGAACGCGTGTTTCATGACGTGACACCTCATGAAACACGCGTTATGCTCACTTTCAAGCATCGTTGTTTTACACACAGACACTCAATAGTCCTAAAATTAGTTTTCTGACATTTCTGCATGTTACAACTTTGCAAATAAACTAGCTATGTTTGAATATTTTGGTCTACAATGAAGTAGTTTCCAACACAAGTAGTACTGTTTCACCATTCCCATTTTTAGCTGTCATATTTGCGTGACAAATGAATCTGTTTTTGCAATAAAAAATAAACCAAACATTTTTTTCTCACTGGATTGCTGTCATTGCTTCTTTGGGGTATAATAAAAGGAATTGTCTTCATTTGGTATGAAAAGGAGAATTAATTTAGACAAAAACAGTTACAATGTGAGGACCAACCAATTAGGACCAGCAGCAAAGAAGAACCCAAATGGTCATGCTTGTTCAACAGCTAGAAGATCGGAGCCCTGGAAAAAGATACGTTGAGATGAATAAACACATAAGAAGGCGGGGGGGGGGGGGATATCCTTCCAGGGGTGTTATCTATTACTCTTTAAAGTGGTAGTAAAACTACAAAACAACTCAATAGTCCTACTGTCGCCTGCTCCTCAGTAGATGACGGTAGCCTGTCATACAATGTTAAGGGCATGGTTTTTCACGCAGTTCCATGTGTCTGACTACCGACCCCAGACTGCTTCAATATCCCGCGCTCTGGCATTATGCTTTGATCAATTGAAAATGTGTTGAATCGGGTTTTAGCCCTAGACCAGTACTTTGATCCCGATGCAATCCCATTTATAAATGGGTAACATAAATGAAGCCCACCTCCATGCACCCGTAAGCATCCTTACTGGCAATGTCTTTTGCATTCATTCTCTGGAATATATTATTTCGACCTATAGGCCTACATCCCATTAGGTGGCGCCACAATATGATCTTTTGATAAGGTTTGTTTATTACGGTTTTATATCCTACATGTATGAATCTACGATTATATTAGGACATGATTGTGCCGAATTGTGGCAATGTTCATTCATGCCGACTTAACAGTGTTGCTACACTGGGAGACCAAGCCACCACCACATGTTCATTCATGCTGACTTTATAAGCGAGTTCAGCATTGTCCGCGCGCATGTGCGAGGCCGACTTCCGGGCGTCTCTGTCAGGATAAACAAAGCCACGTTTTGCATTGCGCCTATGGCCGTGAGCAGTCTTCTTAAAGGGACCAGCTATAGCTCGCTGGGACACTGTGCGTACTCCGACAAATGCTCTCCAAGCACAATCTTGTTTAGTTTTTATGTTTAAATGAACCAAGTATGTGTGGGGAGAGTATGGGACCAGGGCACTGCTAGTCTGAACTGCAAAGGCAGTTTGTTGTCTTAAAAATGGCCACCCCCATAGGCGGTGGCCATTTGCAATGCAAAAGCTGCGCTGTGATTGGCTGAAATTGTGCCGACAACAGGCTCACACAGTAACAAGATTTGCTGGTTCCCAGTATGGGCGGCAATACATTTCAGACCGATTACGCCGAAATCTATTGAATGCGATCATATTTAACAGAATTACATACTCAAATCGTGAAATTTCATTAAATTAACCCTAAATTCGAAGCGTTATTAAGGCTATACCGCCGCATTGGCGGCGATATTAATAGTTATATTTTCGAATCAACGAATGTAATGTAAACAAATCGCCGCAACCGAGGCGAAAAACACCCGAGGCCTCGCCGGCTACAAGCTCAGCTGGTGCCCGGCAGTGTTAGGGACCGATTACGCCGAAATCTATTGAATGCGATCATATTTAACAGAATTACATACTAAAATAATGAAATTTAATTAAATTAACCTTAAATTCCAAGCGATATTAACGTAGCAGCTCGATCAGCGTCGAATCGCCGAGTGTAAACAAAACAAATAGCAGTGATCGCCGCAACGTGCGAAAATCCGCGCATGCGCAGAAGCCACGACAGGCCGCTGGTGTTTTGGGGAGTTTTCAGTCGCATCAGAATTTCAAATCGAGTTCGTTTGTTTTCCACGCGGCGGATAGCTGGCGACTTTAAAGAAAAAGTGAAATATCTCTAAAACCACACCACCTAGACACAAATCGCTTGGTACACATATAGAAAACATGTTTACCAAGAAGATTATATTAAATTGATGCGGTTAGGGTTTTGGATTTCTATAAATTTTGAATAAAACTAACATTTCGCACTGCCTGTACCAGCAAACTCAATGGTCTTGAGCAATCTTCTTACAGAAAAAGTAAAAAATCTCTAAAACCATACGACCTAGAAACAAATCGCTTGGTACACATATAAAAAACATGTTTACCAAGAAGATTATATTAAATTGATATGGTTAGGGTTCTGGATTTCTATTAATTTTGAATAAAGCGACCGTTTCGCACTGCGTGGACATGTGTCACAGGCAAACTCAATGGCCGTGAGCAATCTTCTTCCAGAAAAAGTTAAATATCTCTAAAACCACACCACCTAGAGACAAATCGCTTGGTAAACATATAGAAAACATGTTTACCAAGAAGATTATATTAAATTGATATGGTTAGGGTTCTGGATTTAGATTAATTTGGAATAAAACTAACGTTTTGCACTGCGCATAGTCATCACTGTCATGCACGTGGGTTTGTTTATCCCGATGACTTCCCATCAACCACCGCGCGCCCGAGATGCTGAACTCGCTTATAGGGTTGCTACACTGGGGGCGTAATCAACTCGGGTCACCCGAGCCACTTATTGGTGCATGCGCACATCCTACAGGCTCGGGTCGAATAATCGAATATACTTTGTGCTCGGGGTGGAAAAAATTATATATTTTTTTAATAACCGATAAAACTACCGCAAAATAGGATTTTATGATGGCCTAGTTTAGCTATATTTACATTTCATTAATCTAAGTTATTCCTTTTAAAAAACATGTATGACTGGTACTTGTGACTGTTATCCTGCAGGACGGTACGATCGCAAATGTGACATCATCGCTCGTAGCCAAACCCAGCTACGAGGTGGGTTACTTGGGTCGGATCGTTTTACACACGACACGTGTATTTGTCGACTCTACTGGCAGTGTTCGATTTGAAATTCGGATGACTCGGATGACCCGAGTCGTCCGGGTCGTGTTAATCGATTACGGCCCGGGAGACCAAGCCACCACCACCACCAAAGCACAATGTACCAGTCAATCACATAATCCTGAAACTAGTCAAACCATTTGTACATTAGTTGATTAAGCAGGTGAATCTTTAGTCACATACAATTGGTCCCTTTTATTCCACTGCTTCTCGCACTATCCTAGTAATGGCAGGTTAGGTAGTTAAATAGTGACAAATATAACTTGTTGAGTCATATGGTTTGACTGCCAGAGTTCGAATCGCACAACCTACCAAAATGAGAGGTGGGCACTCAACTCATTCAGACATTTATGCCAGTGCTACACCATAACACTATGTTTGTTGTTGTTTTAGATCCTAGCAACATCATATCAGGACGGGTACTGACTTGTGACAGTGCGCACTCATGACAACTTCATAGTGCTGCCCCACTGGCAAACAAGGCCACCAGCACCATGACCTGATATCCCACTCAGTCACATTATCCTGGCCTGAGCCAACCAGTCCTTGCCCTATCCTAATAATGCCGAGCACCAGACTAGGAAGCCACAAGTATCAATGTTTATGTCATTAGTTTGACTCGACCAGGATTTGAACCCACAAACTCATGGGTTCGGATCTCCCGATCTCCCAAAACGGGAGACGGACGCTCCACTCATTCGGCCCCGTTTGGTCCAATAATATTATGAGAACCTCCCCGCGCCTTGCATACAGCACCATCAGTGGCGGATTTAGGGGGGGGGGGGGAGTTCCCCCTCCCAGCCACCCCCGTGGGAGCTACAAAAAAAAGAATCAGTTATAGTGACAATGTAAGGTCGTTGAACACGACTGTTTTGCACCTCGTTCACTGTGTCTACACGTTAGTCCGACCCCTGGATCCGGCCCTGACCATGACGGAATACAGCGCCACCAATCAGTGTGGCGGTTTCAGATCTCAGTGGGTTTGGAGTCTTCGCTTGGGGTTAGGCGCATGCGCGTATTCGATTAACACGACCCGGGAGACTTGGGTCACCCGAGTTGCTAGAAATTCAAATAGAACACCGCGAGTGGAGTTGACAAAAACAAGTGCTGTGTGCTAAAAGTATTTTAGCTCAATAATATATATTTAGCGAATTGAAGAGTTAATGCCTTGACCACATTTATGCGTCAAAAAGTCACTCGGGTCACCCTAGTGGATTAATCGAATATGCTAAAATGCCGTTAGATTTTGACGCATGCGCAGAACCCCGAGCGAAGACCCCAAACCCACTGAGATCTGGAACCGGTGTGGCGGTTTCAGCGCCCGGTCAGTTTCAGCGCCCTGCCGTGGCTTCTGCGCATGCGCGGATTTATTTCTATGGTCAAAACACCCATGGCCTCGCCGGCTACAAGCTCAGCTGTAACTATCGCTGGTGCCCGGCAGTGTTAGGGACCGATTAGGCCGAAATCTATTGAATGCGATCATATTTAACAGAATTACATACTCAAATAATTAAATTTAATTAAATTAACCTTAAATTCCAAGCGATATTAACGTAGCAGCTAGATCGGCGTCAAATCGCCGAGTGTAAACAAAACAAATAGCAGTGCTCGCCGCAACATGCGAAATTCCGCGCAGGCGCAGAAGCCATGGCAGGGCGCTGAAACTGACCGGGCGCTGAAACCGCCACACCGGCACACCAGGATCAATGGGGACCTTTCAGTTTGCATGAGTCTCTCATCAGATGGCGACTCATGCCGGTCTATGCAATACTTTTGTTGGATAGAAGCACACACACAGCTTAGGTGTGTGGTGGGGTGTAGGTGTGTGGTGGGGCTGTAGGTGTGTGATGAGGGTTTAGGGATGTGGTGGGGGTGTAGGTGTGTGGTGGGGTGTAGATGTGTGGTGGGGGATTAGGGATGCTAAAGATTGTGAGGTGCCACTCTGCAAGACAACCCTACACCTCCACCACACACACCTAAGCCCCCCACCACCCACCCCTAAATCCCCACACACCTACAACACCAAACACATACCACACACCTACACCCCACCACACACCTACACCTCCACCACTAAGCTGTCACCCACCTAAGCTGTCACCACACACCTACACCCCCACCACACACCTACACCCCACCACACACCTACACCCCACCACACACCTATACCACCAAACAGATACCCACACACCTACACCCCCACCACACAGCTACACCCACCACACACCTACACCCCCACCACACGGCTACACCCACCACACACCTACACCCCCACCACACACCTACACCATCACCACACACCTAAACCCTCACCACACACTTACACCGCCACCACGCACCTACACCCCCACCACACACCTACACCCCGACCACACACACCTACACCATCACCACACACCTACACCCCCACCACACACACACCACACACCTGCACCCCCAAGACACACACACCACACACCTACACCCCACACACACCTACACACACCACACACCTACACAACATCCCTAAAACCTCACCACACACCTACACCCCAACCATAGACACACAGCTACACCCTCACCACACACCTACACTCTCACCAGACACCTACACCCCCACCACACACCTACACCCCCACCACACCCCTAAGCCCTCACCAGACACCTACACCCCCACCACACACACCTACACCCCACCACACACCTACACCCACACACTCACCACACACCTACACCCCCACCACACACCTAAACCCTCACCACACACCCACCACACACCTACACCCCCACCACACACATACCTACACCCCACCACACACCCCCACCCCCACCACACACCTACACGACGAACACACACACACCTACACCCTTGTATCCAACCATGATCGCCAACTTGGACCGGGAACGGGTACTGCCACCTAGTGTATAGCGAGAGAACTGGCTCATGAAATCTCCCCATTAGACACTATCAGGTGTGTAGAAGGGCCAGGGGCTAAATGTATGAGCAACGGGTTATCTTCGCCGGAGTTAAGGGCGGCCGACGGGGTAGCTATCGTTGGTGTTGGTATATGGGTCACGTAAAATGTATGTGTGCCAAGCGCGCACTTGTTAGCTAACCTGTGCGTTATTCATAGATTTGGGGAAACACCCGCCCTTCATGCCCGCCCTCCACACCCGCCAGTATGGATATCGACGTCGCGGCTACTACTACTAGTAGTACTACTACTACTACTACTACTACTACTACTACTACTACTACTACTAGTACTACTACTAGTACTACTACTAGTAGTACTACTACTAGTACTAATACTACTACTACTAATACTACTAGTACTACTACTAGTACTACTACTACTACTACTACTACTAGTACTAGTGGTGGTAGTACTAGTACTAGTGGTAGTGGTGTGCACTAGTGGTAGTGGTAGTAGTGGTAGTGGTGTGCACTAGTGGTAGTGATACTACTACTACTACTAGTACTAGTACTACTACTACTATGACTACGACTACTACTACTACGACCACTACCACTACCACCACCACTACCACCACCACTACTACCACTACCACTACCACCACCACTACCACCACTACCACCACCACCACTACCACTAGTGCACACCACTACCACTAGTGCACACCACTACCACTACTACTACCACTACTACTACCACTACCACTAGTGCACACCACTACTACTACTACTAGTACTAGTACTACTACTACTAGTACTAATACTAGTACTACTACTAGTACTAGTACTACTACTAGTACTAGTACTAGTGGTGGTAGTACTAGTGGTAGTGGTAGTGGTGTGCACTAGTGGTAGTGGTAGTAGTAGTAGGGGTAGTGGTGTGCACTAGTGGCAGTGGTACTAGTACTACTACTACTACTATGAGCACTACCACCACCACTACTACCACCACCACTACCACCACTACCACCACCACTACTACCACTACCACCATCACTACCACCACTACTACTACCACTAGTGCACACCACTACTACCACTAGTGCACACCACTACTACTACCACTACTACTACCACTACCACTAGTGCACACCACTACCACTACTACTACTACTACTCCTCCTCCTCCTCGTCCTCCTCCTCGTCCTCCTCCTCCTCCTCGTCCTCCTCCTCCTCCTCCTCCTTTCTCGTTGAGTCCGCGCATAACACCGACGATAAACCACCTACAAGTTGGGGTTAGTGTAGGCCACGTTAACCCTCGAGGGGTTTGCCTAACCCGTGCACATACATTGTCACTTTTGGCCGCTAACCGGGGAATTCCGGACTATGCTCGGGTTATGACCGCTAACCCCCCTTCATACATTTGGCCCCTGGTGGCGTGTCAGCGCCCTGCGGTCAACACACATCCGCCACCAGTCGGTGGCACACGGGCGAATGAATGAATTGTATGATTAGCTTTGTTGATAGATTTCTTATGAATAAACCAAATTATCCCCAGGTCGGTGTTCCTGTCGTTTAAATATGCACACATTTATCTATATATATATAATACATACCTACATACATTGTTGGTTGTTGGAGTTGTACTTCCTGGCAACACATAATTATGGTCCTATCAGGATGGGTACCAACGTCTGACAATGCACAGTCATGGTGACTTTATAGTGCTGCCCCACTGGGAGACCAGACTGCTGGCACCATGACCGGATATCTCACTCAGTCACATTATCCTGACACTGAGCCAACCAGTCCTTGCCCTATCCTAATTATGATAAGCACCGGGCTATGAAGCGACAAGTATCAATTTTTACATTGTTGGTTTGCGTGTTTGACTGAACCTGCACGGTACGAACCCGTGCGTTCAAATCCCTCAATCAACTCATTCGATGTACATGTATACATACAAACATCATACATGCATACATACATATATCCCCCACCCCATCAAGCGAGTACTCGGCGACCATCCTCTGCCGAGGCTTTGTAATGGGATTTATAGAGGTCCATACATATATAAATACATATATACATACATACTGTCACGTATAATTAACTAATGCCTAATCTTATAGACTAGCTTATATAGTGAGGAGAAAAGAGAATTTGGAACATCTTCTATTCTTAGTAAAGAAGACAAGTAACGATACACAAATATGTACTTATAACATATATTCTTAATTACAAAGTGTACAGTTACATATAAATTCTCACTCACAACTATCTGTGTAGTCCCTATGGATGATAAATACACTCAGTCCTCTTGGTTCTTATTCTATGTCTCAGTTGCCTTGATGAGTTGATGGATATAGATGATCCATTATCTGTGAGCCGTCACCAACCATACAGGTATAGAGTCTCAGTTGATGATGGATGTACATGTCAGGCTAAGCAGCAGTGATGTGAGAAAAGGCAGACACAACAGTCACCAATCCTCCTCACGGCCATTGGTCAATATTGTAGCAGCTGAGCAAGTTGAATCCATCCCATAAGCTGTAGCTAGCCAGATCAGGTTTCAGGCCTAACTGACGTGGAAATGTTGACGCCCCAATGTCTTTGAGTAGAGTCCCGAGAGTAGCTTGGCTTGGGGGTGGTTTGTAACCTTACAACGGTTACTGGTTGCAGAACTGCAACATTATAGAGAGGCTCCGATAAATCGGCCCAATCTTTGGTTGAAGATTAATCTTCAGTAGGGATGGTTGTAGAAGCTGGGGATGTCTTTACAACATTGTAACTGCGAAGCGTTGGGGCGGCCCCGAATCTCTTCAGTCCGGCAGTAGTTGAGCACTTGTATCCAGCAGACAGCAGCAAGGGTTTCGAGGAAGGGCGGGTAAAGATGGGTGCAGCAGTGGTTCCAGCAACGAGAACAAAGCGAGAGAAACATAAAGGTACAGGGCCCCACCCAAGCACACAACTCCCCTGGTCAGGGGGAGAAGTATGCCTGGGAGAAATAGAAAGGGTAGAGTCTAGGAAAGAGAAATGAGGAGAGTTGAGTCAAAGGACCATGTCTATTGCTCTCTGGTGACCAACCAGCGAGCCATAGACACAGACAGAGCAAGAGTAGAGTTGTGGTGTTCTCTGTGGCGGAGTGGTTAGAGTGTCTGACTTTTTTCTAGATCGGACTCCTAATCTGAAGGTCAGTGGTTCAATTCCCTGTGCCCCCACCTCTGCCAATTTGGATTTCCTCTGCTGTGTATAACTTACAGCGTCATCAAAGGCCAGTTACTCTCATACCATGTCTATGTGGTGTGGGAGGTAAAAAATCCCTTGGGTCGGTAAAAGTGTAGCTCGGGCTTTCTATCGACAAACTGTCTAATGGTGAAAACAAGCCTATTCAGGCTTATCCATGATAGGCAGTATAAATCTTCAACAACAATCAACAACAAAGTAGAAAGTGAAATGTTGGCAGGCTCCCCCTCCTGGAACTCTTTTCAGACATATCAAGGAGGAGCAAGGCCAGCGGAGAGGAGATACAGAGAGGTGTGGACGAGTCCGGATAGCAAGAGTGTGTGACTACACTCCTTATATAGTTCCATATATTCACTGCTATGTTACAATACATACATACATACATACATACATACATACATACATACATACATACATACATACATACATACATACATACATACGTACGTACGTACGTACGTACGTACATACATACATACATACATACATACATACATACATACATACATACATACATACATACATACATACATACATACATACACGCCACTTTACCAGTACACCTATTAACAATGTAATGGTAACATCCATAAATTGAACGAGGGTGAAGGAGCTCATTGCAAAATAACCCACCTTAATTAATAATAATGTTACAGAATCAACCAAATATTGCTGTAATTTCTTTTCACACATAAATGGCATTTACCATCCCATATTAATAAAACCAACAGTGTATTTATGTCATTGGAGGTATGGTAGTGTAGATAATGGTGACGGGTTTATGCAGATTTCAAAATATCGATATTTTTACAATGTTACATTGTAAGGTGACATCTCTGTTAAAAAATCTAATTTCTTGACACCGGTAGCAGATGGAGCTTCTGAACAACACCAGGAAGTAATATTCACTATACAATGGAAATGGCTATTTATAATAATCGAAAACAAGGAACGAATGACGTGGCTGTGAATGTGTGCTGTATCCTATTTGGTGGAGATTGAGACGGAAGACTCACACAATACAATGTGGTGGTGCATAGGTTAATAAGAGTTAAAAAAAATCACCACCGACAGGGAGTGACGTCAGAAGCAAGTTGAACAGCTTACCTGTGCCCGACGCCAATAAATCACGATTACGGTCTCCATTCGATTCAACAGTCGTACCGTACAATTATGACCAAAGTTGCTAATACATCCCCAACAGAATCAACAAAACAAAAATGTCACCAAGACTGATGACACAAAATGAACAAGTGGGAGATTTCCATAGAATATACACAATGCAAGAACAATTAAAAAGAAAACACCCAAGAAACCATAACAACTAAAAAAAACTACAAGTATAATTACAAGGCGATTAAATATCACGGCTAGAATACATTTAATTTATTTAAAAAAAATACTTGACTGAAACTGGATGAAATCGTATCAGAAAGAAACATTCGTTTCAACATATCCCAATACCCGTATCTAAATCTCCAATGTATGTATAACACAGAAGATAATTCACGTCTTGTGCATATTCAACTCATTGCAAATATTTAATATACTCACCTGCATTGTGAATGTAGGCACACAATGATAATATGTGAGCAAAATCTGTATTATGCTAGGTTGCTGTTGCGTTGGTGCTATTATTTGCGTGGGCCGGTGTGGCGGTGTTGCAGTTTCCCAGGGACACCAATTTGCGAGGGACACATCGCTTCTGCACATGCATCAAAATCGAACAGCATCGTAACTAACCTTATAAATTTAATATAATGTTTTTGGTAAAGATGTTTTCTATATGTGTACCAAACGATTTGTTTCTAGATGGTGTAATTTGAGAGATATTTGACTTCTTCTGTACTTTCTGTATGAACATTGCTCACAACCATTGACAATGCCTTGAGTTTGACGGTACGCGCAGTGCAAAACGTTAGTTTTATTCCAAATTAATAGAAATCAAGAACCATAACCTTCTAAATTTAATATAGTCTTTATGGTAAAGGTGTTTTCTATATGTGCACAAAGCGATTTGTTTCTAGATGGTGTAATTTGAGAGATATTTTACTTCTTCTGTATGAAGATTTGCTCACGGCTGTTAACAATGCATTTGAATGGAAGTGTCCCTGGCAAACTGCATCACCGGTTTCAGCCGTGTCCCGTGCTCAGCCGTGTCCAGTTGCCTCTGGCGCATGCGCACATCCTACAAACTCGGGTCGAATAATCGAATACGCTTCTCCGCGCTCGGGTGGACAATTCTTTATTTTTTTTTAAATAACCGATAAAACTACAGCAAAATAGGATTTAAAGTATTTCATGATGGCCTAGTTTAGCTATATTTCCATTTCATTAATCTAAGTTATTCTTTTTTTGCTCACTGCACGTGTATTTGTCAACTCCACTCGCCGTGTTCTATTTGAAATTCTGACCACTTGGATGACCCGAGTCGCCCGGGTCGTGTTAATCGATTACGGCCATGTTTATTAGATTCTGACGCATGCGCATAAGCGATGGACACGGCTGAGCACGGGACACGTCTGAGTATGTCACACCGGTAATGGGGTTACTGCTAATGGAACGGCCCTAGTGTCACATGACATCACACCTGTCTTGCTGCATGGTCTTTATGTATGTGTGTGGGTTGGTGGTAGTGGTGAGGTGCGGGACAATGTGTCTGCCCAGGATTGCGCCAGAAAGTGTCACGTGGGCAATGCTGGGCCCGGCCTACGCAGGCCCTGTTTCGTTATCACATTGCACAATGTCCTTCCTTGAATTTCACTTGTTCATCCACACTATGGTCTGGCTTTACAATTATCCAATGCAACTAGTTTTATTTGCATTAGAACCAAGCTTAGTTGAACAGGGATACTTTATGTAAGCCGACATTTCGATAATGCTCACAGTATATATTATATGTAATTGTGGGTTGTATAAACAATTCTAAGATTAATTATCTGTAAACCGATTACCCGTGAACTGCATCCTCAGTTCTTACCAACTGACACTACACAACTAATGACACTCATCTACTCAAGCTACTGATCAGGCCTTCTGGCTCGCCTGGTGCTGCCACCTGGCTTCTTCCACCTGGCCTGGCTCTGCCCCATGCCTCTACCACTTGCTCCAATATATGCATATAATATATAATATATATATTATACATATATATTATATATATATATATTTATATATGTATTATATAGAGGCATTATATATTATATGTATGCATTATATATTATATATATATTTTTTCTATATATATGCATTATTAATTATTACTGTGTAGTAGGCCCATAACATTTTATTTCAATTCATTTATCGGATTTGATTGTTGTATGATAAAAAATCACATAGTTTCACACGTCTAAGGAGCTTATAGTAATGGACATCTACCTGGCAGTCTGGTGGGAATTATGGTGTAAATCATAGGCAATATTGTTGGTAAATCGATGCACATCACTCACAATGACGTTCATCGAACGCTCAACCACTTCACACACAGCTTAATCATGCATAGGTTGCACTTAATTTGTAACTACTCCAATCATGTAGATAAAAGAACTGCGGAACGGAATGTGAAAGACTTCTAAACACAAGTAAATATGGAGACAGTCTTTTCATCTAATCAAAGATGAAAGATCTCTGCGATTTCGCGGATTTTCACGAATTGATGTAATTTGCGATTTGTGTTTTAACATTTAAAAAATATTTTATTGATGGGGTGTTTATGCTGTCATTAAAAAATAATCGACATATGCTCAACTATTCTAGGGATTTTCTCCACATGTTATTTCTAGTTGCATAGTCCATAGTTTGACTTTCTGTAATTTTTCTGAGATGAATAAATTAAATTGATTGTTATAATCTACCTTATTTTAGTTTGAAGTAACCTATGTTTTAAATGGATAACTTTTGAGATATTTGAAGCAGAAAGATGTCAAATTAGTTTTGGCAAGCACACCAAAACTCTTGCACCATAGGGTTCAGGTTCCATTAAATTGACTCAGTATACCCTTCTATGTGGCAATAAATGTTTAATAAGTGCATCAGTATCTAACTTAGATATGTAGGATAAAATCTAGATAATTGCTTTGGTTTTGCTCCATCGGACTATGCAGATTTAAATACCACAAAAGGACAGGAATATTAAAACTTTTCAACCATGTCCCTGTACTGAATGGGTTTTGACTTCCATGGAAAGACAGAAATGCTCTCATCGGCTTACCACTACCGGGGAATAGCGGAAAACTCCCGGAAGTTAGATTTCATTTAGTACTCTCATAGTACTATTCCAGCCCGCAGAGTGGCGTCGCACCGACGTCGGAATCTGTCGGATGCATCGGATGTCAGAAGTCTGACGTAGGTCAAATGTTGGTAAGCGATCGGAAATTGGACCTCAGACCTCAGCAGATGGCACCACAAGTCAATCCATCTTCTTGAATGAAATATCTGACAGAATAGTAGATAAACTGTGTTTCCCTAGCTAACTATGCTTAATATTGCACACAAAATCCATGAAATTAAGTAATTATTTAGTAATATTATTACATCTGGCATCTATTTAGCAGAGGGACAAGAAGTAAGGTAGAGCAATAAAGAGATACAATTTTTGTGTCAAAGATACAGTCCCTTGGTAACCAGTCTACAACTGGTCTAAGCTAATCAAATGCAAGATCAAATATTGCATTCACAACCAAATTAAATGCGTGCATTGTTGACCTTTTGCGTGGTGGTATAAATTGCCATGTAAATAGAACACATATACCTTTCAAAACCCACAAAAACAATTAAACAAAAATAAATGTGTTTAATATATATATATATCGGTTTTTCCCACCAACATTTTTACATAGGAATCCGATGTCAATTGAGGTATGACGTTCCCCTTGTTTACAACTGCACCCCGACACTAGGTAAGATAACAAAGTGTAAATGCTGGGATTGGTGGCGCATCAAGACCACTTAGCACTCGTTCCCCGATACATGAAACCACACTCTGTTAAAACAAGCAATAATCCCAATCGCCAACCCGTCAGCGAAAGTGTTTGTTTAATTCTTTTTAAAAAGAAGAAAAGAAGCCAGAGACATTAACTGGCGATTTATATGCGTAGATAAATCAGTTCTGATTGTATTGCTAATATGTTAAAATTATACAGGCCGATGGTTTTGAGTTTCTGGCCTTATTTAAAAAAATAGAAGATAAATACATTGAATTGATCATTCTAATATACTTTACTTTATATTGAAGTAACTTTTATTTAAATGACTAACTTTAGAAATGAAAACATGCCAAATTAATTTTGGTTATCATGTCAAAATTATGACACTGTCGTGGGGGTGATGAAAATGGGAAATACCGTGCCTAGAGCAGGACTCGAACCCACATCTCTTTGCATTCCGGGCCAGTGTGCTAACCATTACACCACCTAGGCTCCCTGATATCAATACACTCCCCACGCCTACCTGTCTATGTGGTTACTTGCCTGAGAGGTCAGTGCAGACCACTACACTCGTCCCCCTGGAATTGTAAGTCTTGTAATGCTTACAATTACATACATACAGGCAATGCACTAACACATACATACACAGGGTAGGTTCAACAACCATACAGCGCAAAGCTTGTACAGGATCCTGATCACGGCAACCAGTGTCGTGGGGGTGATGAAAATGGGAAATACCGTGCCTAGAGCGGGACTCGAACCCACATCTCTTTGCATTCCGGGCCAGTGTGCTAACCATTACACCACCTAGGCTCCCTGATATCAATACACTCCCCACGCCTACCTGTCTATGTGGTTACTTGCCTGAGAGGTCAGTGCAGACCACTACAACACCATAGGCTTCAGCCGTAACAGGTTCTGTTATATTGACTTAGTATCCTCTTCTGTGCAGCAATAAATTCAAAGTAAGTGCACTCGTATCTAAATTACATACAAGGGAGCCAACTCTAGGTAATTGTTTTGGTTGTGAAAACTTGGTGTTTTCATCGAACTATCCAGCTTTAAGGTAAGTCTAATGCTATTTCCTGAACATAATTGAAACACATAATATTTTTTCCAAATAATACAACACATTTTCAGCAGATGTGTTACATACACTTGCGGTTCATTACAACTATCTCATATTATATATATACATAAACAATACCCAGACTCTTAAGCCCTGTTCACACACACAACTTTAGGCCGAACTAGATAAGGCGAACTAGATGAGGCGAACTAGGCGTGAAAGTGTGTCGTGTCCACACAGGCAGTACTTGGGTAGGTTTAAGGCAGAAATCGATATCTGCGCATGAGCGCGTCCATACTAACCAGCACCAGTTTCGGTTAGTCGACGTCACCATGAGAGAGTGTGGGTTCGACCTAGATCTGTATCGACTGAATCGTATTGTTTTGGAACGGTCAAAACTTCTGCTGGGCAGTGAAACCCTAAAAATAAATGATGGAAAAAATATCTGTGCACAGCTAGCTCTATCATAGACCAAATTATATAATATGCGCTTTTGATCGACCGGAAAATAAACAAACTCAGGTCTCAACTGCGCATGCGTGTGACGTGCTTAAGCCGCATGAAGTAAACCACTACCATCCACACAGGCAAGATGGGCCGACTTAAGCTAGTTCGCTTCATCTAGACTACCTCGCTAGTCGGTTTACTTGAGGCGAACTAGTTGAGGCGAATCAGCCCTAATCCGCCTCAGCCTAGCATCCACACGACCAATGTAAGCCGAACTAGACAAGGTGAACTAGTTGAGGCGATTTAAGGCCCGTGTGTGAACAGGGCTATAGAGGTGGAACATGAAACCACCAAAATACAGCAAACGGAAACGGAAATAGCCCTAAATGGGGCCGCCATTTGTATACTCATGTTGAATAATCAAAATCCAGCAAACGGAAACAGAAATTGCTCATCAAACTTCACTATGCAGCACACAGGGTGGACGACAGTGATTGGTTAATAATATACTCGTGTTGATAAATAAATAAATAATTCTCTGAGCATTTAGTGCGGGTTGGTCCTAAGCATTGCTTATTCATACCGACCCACCCAGGGGGGGGGGGGGGGGGGGGGGCTAAGGACTAACACATGTATATATACATAGACAATACTCGTACCCATAGAGCTGGAAAATGAAATCATCAAAATCAAGCAAACAGAAACGGAAATAGCACTATATGGGGGCCGCCATTTGTATACCTGTGTTGAATCGCATAATAACCAAAATCCAGGAAACGGAAATGGCTCATCGAACGTCGCTCCGCAGCAAACAGGTTTGACGACAGAGATTGGTTAATAATATAGTCGAGAGCAAAACAAATGCCCGCTGCAATTGAATTTGTCAATACGCACAGTGCAAAACTTAACAGTGCAGAACAATTTGCCATATTTGGCAATATTAAGAGTCTAGAAACGACGGCTGTATTCGATTATCATGACTGCGACTCCGGTCACCCGAGTTGTTAGAATTTCAAATCGAACACCCCAAGTGTAGTAAAAAAATACACGTGCAATCATAAAATACTTTAAATCCTATTTTTCTCGAGTTATATCGGTTGTTTAAGAATACGGCCACCAAGGGGGGTCGGTTCTAAGCATTGCTTATTCATATTATTATATAACACCTCTTAAATTATTTTTGTTAACGAATCCCTTATGATTCATAAGGGAGTCGCTAAATATTTAGAGCTTGTTTGTGAATCGAGTCAAATAGAGCACACCTGTACCCGCATCATACCGTGCATGGACCGGTGTTGCGGATTCCGAGGGACACCAGTTTCACAGGGACACTTCCATTCAAATGCATTGTTAACGGCCGTGAGCAAATCTTCATACAGAAAAAGTCAAATATCTCCCAAATTACACCATCTAGAAATAAATCGCTTGGTACACATATAGAAAACATCTTTACCAAAAACATTATATTAAATTGATAAGGTTAGGGTTCTTGAATTCTATTAATTTTGAATAAAACTAACGTTTTACACTGCGCGTACCGTCAAACTCAAGGCATTGTCAATGGCCGTGAGCAGTCTTCATACAGACAATACAGAAAAAGTGAAATATCTCTAAAATTACACCAGCTACAAACAAATCGCTTGGTACACATATAGAAAACATGTTTAGCAAAAACATTATATTAAATTTATAAGGTTAGTGATGATGCTGTTCGAGTTTGACGCGTGTGCAGGAGAGATGTGTCCCTGTGAAACTGGTGTCCCTCGGAATCCGCAACACCGGCATTCTCTGTGGGGGTTCTGCGTAATCAAATACACTGGTCCCTGGCGCTACATACTGCCATAATGTGATTAATGGAACCTAACCGCGCACGGAACACCGGGTGCCACACATCCCACTGAAGTCACTCGCCACCAGGTGGCGCGTTTCATACACGCTCATAAATCTGGCGTCGTGGGCGCAGGCGCCACGGTGACAAAAGGCGGGTTGACATCTCGGGAACCAGCCAGCGCCGCACTTGTCATCGCGCGAATACGCAGACAAGAACTGCGCACAGCGTTCGTGTGCTGATTTATCCAGTTTCTTCCAGGACGAGAAAGGATGGCGTTATCCGCTGGATGTAACCGATAAGATGTTATCCAGGAAGGCTATCTGCCATCTGGAATGTGTAGTTGTATATAAACAAACCAGAACTGGACCACACAACGGGTTTCTACTCGCAAAAACGTAGCAAGCAGACTCAGCACGGCGGCATCGTGCGTACCCCAACTGTCTTCACATCCCTGAACTGGTCACTACTAGTAGTACTACTAGTCAGTGACCACAGGCCAATGTACACCGATCACGCACAGCTACTACTAGAGTCCATGTTAGCTAAGTGTCCCCCAGGGCACCATCGGCACCATGTCACTTAGATATCGTATCGCCAAAGCTTGTCTGCTCAGAGAGCAGCCGAGGACCACAACGAGGCTTTACAGTGGAAAAGCCACCTAGCCATTCCACGAAGGTAAGCACATATAATTGTAATCTATGAATTAAAGTTGCATAGTCCGATGCTTTTGAGTTTTTGCTATTTTCTGAGATAAATATATTATACTAATCGTTATAATCTACTTTACTTTAGTTTTAAGTAATTTAAATTTTAAATGGCTAAGTTTGGAGATATTTGACGTCAAAACATGCCAAAATAATGTTGGCAAGCACACCAAAGCTCTGACACTATAAGCCGTGTTCACACGGGCAATGTAAATCGATTCGTAGAAAGCGACTTGCCTAGTTCGCCTCACATTTCGCGTGTGAACGCACGTCTGAGGCGGATTAGGGCTGATTCGACTCACGTGATGCGGATCGTGTAGACCACCTATTGGTGGTAGTTTACGTGAGGCGATTTCTGTGATGCGGTTAATTTTGCCCGTGTGGACGCACTGATGCGGATTAAGGAAGTGACACGCATGCGCAGTCGAGACCTTAGTTTGTTGACTTTCCGGTCGATCAAAAGCGCATATTATATAATTTAATTAATGAAACCGCTATCTATGCACAGATATTTTTTTTGTCATTTATTTGTAGGGTTTCACTGCCCAGCAGAAGTTTTGACCGTTCCAAACCAATACGAATCATTAAATACATATCTAGGTCGAACCCACACTCTCTGGTGCCAGCATTGTCGAACCCAAAATGGCGCTGGTTAGCCTGGACTTGCTCATGCGCAGATATCCACTTCCGCCTCACGCAGTGCCCGTGTGAACGGGCGCTAATTCGACTCCTTTAGTTCGCCTTGTCTAGGTTGCTTCACATTTTGCCCGTGTGAACAAGGCTATAGACTTCAGTAGTAACGGTTACTATTAATTGACTTATTATGCCCTTCTATGCAGCAACAAATACTTAATAAGTGCACCAGTATCTATAAGTTGGATATGTAGAATCAAATCTAGATAAGTGTTTTGGTTTTGAAAATTTGATGTTTTCATCAGACTATGCAACTTTAACATGTCTCCCCTGGTTATGTACGCATGACTTCAAGGAATGATACTATACAGACATGGTTTAAATTAACATATATGCTTTAAAGCTGTATAGTCTGATGAAATATCAATTTTTCAAAACCAAACCAATTATCTAGATTTGATTTGACATATCTAACTTAGATACTGAACCACTTATTAAGCATTTGTTTCTGCGTAGAAGGCAATACTGAGTCAATTTAATAGAACCTGTTACTGCAGAAGTTTACCATTTGAAATAAAAGTAACTTTGAACTAATGTAAAGTAGATATTAGTGATCGATCTAGTATATTTATCTAAGAAAAATACAGAAATTCAAACCCATCGGACTATACAACTTTTAAGTTTAAGTTAACACAAATTATTAAAATTAATATATTTTAATTTAACACATATAATTTAATTTAACACATGATTTAAAATGACATGATTTAAATCAACATATGGTTTAAGCTAACGAATGCTTTAAATTAACATATGGTTTAAATTAGCATAGATCGATGGTTTAAATTAATATATGCTTTAAATTAAAGTTGCATGGTCCAATGGCGTTTGAATTTTTGTCTTATTGTTTAGATAAATATATCAAATTGATCATCATGAGCTACTAATCATTAGTCCGGAGTCATTTTGATGAAAAATTACTAGTTTTGAAGCAAAATGAGCTGAAAGAACCCAAAATAATTTCCAAAAGTCCTGTGGCTATGACCCAGATGGTCATATTGCGGTGACCACGTGATGTGAGATGACCTACTAATCCTGGAACCTTACAGGGCTGTAGGTAGGTATTTCTGTTTGGGGTGTGAACATTCTGGGAATGGATTGGTGCCATAGGCCCATGGCACTAGGGTTTTTAACAAAATATTAATTTGTATAAAGGTTAATTTGATTTATATCTATCGAATTGACCAAGGAGCATCGAATATCTAACATCACATACACATCGGTTTATGATTGACATCGTCCCAATGGCAGAAAGTTGTTTTGCTCGCATCTATTTGAAATTTGTCAGTTACACTATATATAAAAGGAAAACGTTTTTTTGTTATTGAATGTAAAAAGGAGTGAACCATATGGAGTGAGATATGTGCATTTGAAAGTTTTTGACTTTCAGACCTTTTGTATTAGCTAATGCAGCAGCCGTTCCATGCTGGCCACATCAGCCTGGCCTGAGCATTAATAGTTTCATGGGATCCGTCACAAATACACAGGTTTCCGGTTTTAATGTTATGATGGCAGCAGCCGTTCTGGTTGTGTCTATGCATTATCGTTTGGAGGGGATCCATCGCAAATGTACCATTCCACAGCGCATGTGTCAGAGGACAGCCTGGGGTTATAGCACCATATCAGTTTCTACATTCTCCTATGATGAACTGCACGCGCTGCAATCCCCAGGCCGGCGCATATGCTGCAGAACGGCTGCTGCCATTCTAGCGTTAAGCCCAGAACCCGGCACATTTACGATGGATCCCGCCCAAACGATAACGCATGACCAGAACAGTTGCTGCCATCATAGCATTAAACCTGGAGATCCACGCATTTGCGGCAGAACCCATCAAGCCATTAATGCTGAGGTCCGGCTGGATTGTAGAATATGGCTGCTGCCATCATAGCATTAAGCGCAGAACCCGGCGCAGAAGCCGGGTCATTAGATCCGAAGGGCACTAATAAGTAATCGTTATAACTTGACTACAGTGACCCTCAGCCCTGAATAGGTTGTTTTAAGATATATCAACCAGAAATAATCGTATTAAATCATGATAATTCCAACCAAGTAGAGATGTGTCGGTCATGTTACTGCCCCCTTCAATACTTGTTAATGTTGTTCCTAGTATTACTTGATCAAACAGTACTGTTTATATATCATTCTGCATTCCTTTTTTATAACCTCCCCCCCACCCCTCCCCCCAATAGCCGATGTTTACTTTTTGTGCTGGGGATGGGGGTGGGTCGTTAAACAAACAAATCCATTTTTTCTATCTACCTTTAATTATTATACCTAGTCTTAAAGTGTATATTTAGCAGAATTATTTTCAGGATTTATCTTGCGCCGGTTAGATTTATGGATTAAATGGACAATTACTGTCACATTGTGTAATTGTCCACAGAGTGCCTGATGCCCGAAGAAGCCGACTTCTGAGTAATAACAGGATAGTATTAGTAATTCAGTTCCTAGTTTACACTTACTTATATTCCAATCGCTATTAGCATCGCAATCAGCGGTTAAATACTTAGATAAAAGATTCACCTGGTACTTGTAGTACACGGGTGAAGACCAGCCTTATATAAATACGGTAGAAAAATCGGGCTAATGAAATGAGTCGTTATGAGAGCCCAATTTCACAATCTAAGAAGCAACATTGTTTCTTTGTATATGTCTTCATGTTTACCCGCTACTTTTGAGTTGGAAAATATAATAAAACATATACTTTAATGCAATTTAAAAGTGAAATCGATGGCATTCTCTGGCCGCCATCTGGTCTTTTTGCATTCTCTCCCATTTCACCAACTCTGTGTTGATATAAGTAACCATTTGACACTGGTGCCAGGCATTCTATTTCTTGTTCCATACTAACACTATTTTCGCCCGTATTTAGACTACGTTGTCGTTCACCCCTGTACTGGAAGTACAAGGTGAATCTTTTATCTATTAAATACTGTGCTGTAATGAATGGCCATATCCAATATGGATATATATAAAGTACGTCGTCCATTTTTAATTAAGTAGGAGTAGGCTTACACCGTACTTGTTTAACTACCATCAATTCATACACATATAGATGTGTGGAATATATATATATATATATATATACACAGTAAAACCTTTCTAAATCGACCGACCATGGGACCGACTTTAAGTAGTCAATTTAGGGAGGTGGTCGGTTTACAGAGTTAGAATATCCTTACAATGGTATTGCTGGGACCCAAATAAAGCGATCGATATAGGGGAATGTTCGATCTGTGGAGGGGTCGGTATAGAAAGGTTTTACTGTATATATATATATATATACATATATATATATATATATATATATATATATATTCATAGTTTCACTATGGTTCTATGAATGGTTTCGCCTATTTTCCTATATTGCCATGCATATTGTTATAATTATGTAGCCATGTCAAAACCATTTGGCATCAACGTTGTGCATTGAATACCTACCTGGTCGATAGCTGACACAAATCAGGCCACATGCACCAATAGCCATCTATTTCTACTGCTGATGAAGGTCTTTGTGACAGCCGTTCCGATGTGTAGTACAGCGAAGGCTTGTAACATTTGATGCCGAATGCGGACACAATGAACTCTGGCATTGCTAAATTTGTCAAATAAAAAATAATGTCTCTTATAATAAATAATCTTGGTCAATCTCGGGTTGAAAGTGATGTCCGATATAAATATATATATATATATATATATATATATATACATATATATTTATATACGTATATATTTAAACATGTATCATTGCAGCATCGGTACACAGGACGAGGAGGCATGACGTTGGGATAACATGGCATTTATTCCGGGCGGCCCCCGGGGGCATTACATGATGTGAGCGAGCCGGAGGCTGCATGGAGCAAAGTCATGGGGTGATCGCGGTCAAATATGAGAGTGGGATGAGTGAGGCGAGACATATGAGCATAGGCGATGAACATGTGTATATAGTGGTTATTAGCGGGTAGCATAAATAACCTATTGTAATATAATATGATATGTAATTATAGTAATTGTTTAGTATAATTGTTATATTATATGGCGATATTAATTATGTGAATTGCTGGTTAATTAATAGCGATGTATGGTATAATGATAATATATATATAATTTCTTATGATTAAGTGCGGAGTGGGTGGGTGGGTAAAGAAAGTTAGGTGTGGTCAGTCCTGTTGTTGGGAGCGGAGTGACCAGTGGTGTGTGTGTTAGGGAGGAGCTGGTGTGTGTGAGTGGTTGTGTGCTCAGTGAGCAGCAGGCAGGCAGGGAGCAGTGAATGTAGGTCGAGTGAGTAGGGGGTGGTGCAGTGAGGAGTGTGGGTACCCCCCTTTGAGTCCGCCCCCACCCCCCCCCCCCCCCCCCCCCCCCCCCCCCCCCCCCGGCCACGGGGGAGGGGGGGGGAGAGGGGGGACCAACGGCCTCGCCGACCCGTGCACCCCGCAATGACCCCGAATGACCCCATGGTCATTCACCACAATTGTATAGATGTATATATTTACACATATATCTATATATTTACACATATATGTATATATGTACACATATATGTATATATGTACACATATATGTGTATATATATATATGTATATATATGTATACAGTAACACCTCTCTAAATCGACCGGCCTTGGGACCGACTTTAAGTGGTCGAATTAGGGATGTGGTCGGTTTAGGGAGTTAGAATATAGTTAAAATGGTATTGTTGGGCCCCAAATAAAGCGATTGGTATAAGGGAGTGGTTGATCTGTGGAGGTGGTCGGTTAGTTTTTTTTTACTGTATATGTATATATGTATATATATGTGTATATATATATATATATATATGTATATTTACGTATATATGTACATAAATATATATCTGGATATATGTGCATGCATATGTATACATGTGTGTATGCATGCATATGTGCAAATATATGTACATATATATATATACATACACATCCATACATATATGTATATATATATATACGTATAAAGTTGGGCTACGAGAAAAGGAGAGAGACAAGGAGGTGATGGGTAGGACACTTTATTTGCGTCATGGCTAAGCATAATACAGGCTTACCGGTAAAAGTAAAAGCGCACAGGCCGGAAACGGCCGGTGGTGGCACTGGCATAGGCAAGACCGGGGCAAATACGGGCAAGTCAGCGATTGGACTAATAATAATCGAGCAAAGAATAATACTAATAATCATAATTATTAGGCTAGAGCTCCGCCCCTTTTATATATGCATAATAAATTATACATTCTATATACATGATATATATATATGTATTATAGTATGGGATATATCAGTCAAGGTAAGTCAGTTACATTAGAGGACAGCGGACTGACAGGATTGGTGCCAATGCCCGGGGGAGTTCTCTTGTATAACTTGGACGTGGCTCGAGTTGGCCGAGTCTGATAGCTGTGGAGTACGACGTGGCCAATGGGGCGTCATGTCCACAAGTGTTCTTACTGCCAGTGTACATTTGTCTTGGTGCCTGGTGACCACAGCTGTTCTGGCATGATGTCTTAGCAATAGCTGGTTGGTTGTTGGAATTTTACGTCCTAGTAACATCGAAGGTCATATCAGGATGGTTACCGACTTGTGACAGTGCACACTCACGGTGACTTTATTGTTGGTTGGTTGTTTGTTGGAGTTTTACGTCCTGGCAACATCTAAGGTCATATCAGGATGGGTACTGACTTGTGACTGTGCACACTCACGGTGACTTTATTGTTGGTTGGTTGTTTGTTGGAGTTTTACGTCCTGGCAACATCTAAGGTCATATCAGGATGGGTACTGACTTGTGACAGTGCACACTCACGGTGACTTTATTGTTGGTTGGTTGTTTGTTGGAGTTTTACATCCTGGCAACATCTAAGGTCATATCAGGATGGGTACTGACTTGTGATAGTGTGCACTTATGGCAACTTTATAGTACTGCCACACTGGGAAATCAGGCCACCAGCACCATGCCCCAATATCCCACTCAGCACCCAGTCACATTATCCTGACACAGAGCTAACCAGTCTTTTCCCTATCCTATTCATGCCAAGCTCCAAGCTAGGAAGCAACAAGTATTCAATTGTATTAGTCATGGGGTTGACTCAACTGGGAATCGAACTCCCCATCTCCCGCACGCGAGGCCAGCACTCTAGCAATTCGGCCACCGCATCCGGTTTTAGCAATGGAAAACACCTCCTGGATGGTATCAGAGAGCGTGTATATAGATGAGAGGGACAACTCTCATACTTGACCGTGTAACAGCTGCCGACTGTGGCGCTCCAAGTGGTGGTTGTTGAATAGTGTATGACACAGCGGTACGCTTAAGGCCCTGTCACATTACGGCGTATGGCGGGAGCGTATTGAAAACCTACATAGGTCCTGTGCGTGCCAGCCTATGATGACATTTTGTGACCTTTCGGGTGGTTTTGAGCGTATGTGGAACCTACGAGGAGCGTACGAGGAGCGTATGAGGAGCGTATGGGAGCGTGCTGTGACATTTTTTGACTGTATGGGCCATACGTCCTCATACGTCGAAATTTTTTGAGCATGCACAAACAAATTTGGATGGACGGATTTATGAAAGCGGATGGCGGCGTATGCCTCATACGCTTCACATAAGCCGTCACCTGGCGGCATATGAGTAGCGTATGAGTAGCGTATGAGTAGCATATGCATAGCGTATGAGTAGCGTATACGGCGTATGCCGACGTATATGATGTAACGCGCCTACGCCGCCATACGCTCCTGCAAAAAACCCTAATGTGACAGCCCCTTTACTGGCAAACCCAAGGCATTGTCAATGGTCATGTGCAATCTTCATACAGAAAAAGTGAAATATCTCTAAAACCACACCACCTAGAAACGCTCGGTGGTGTGGTGTGGCACACCACACCACCTAGCGTGGTACACATATAGAAAACATGTTTACCAAAAGGATTATATTAAATTTATAAGGTTAGGGTTCTGGATTTCTATTAATTTGGAATAAAATAAACGTTTTGCACTGCACGAACGGCAAACTCAATGCATTGTCAATGGCAGTGAGCAATCTTCATACAGTAAAAGTCAAATATCTCTAAAACCACATGACATAGACACAAGCCGCCTGGAACACATATAGAAAACATGTTTACCAAAAAGATTATATTGAATTTATAAGGTTAGGGTTCTGGATTTCTATTAATTTTGAATAAAACTAATGTTTTGCACTGTGCGAAAAGGTGTTGCAGTTTCCACGGCACAACAGTTTGCCAGATACACATCCATTCAAATGCATTGTCAATGGCCATGAGCAAATCTTCATACAGAAAAAGTCAAATATCTCTCAAATTACACCACCTAGAAACAAATTGCTTGGTACACATATAGAAAACATCTTTACCAAAAACATTATATTAAATTTATAAGGTTAGGGTCCTTGATTTCTATTAATTTTGAATAAAACTAATGTTTTGCACTGCGCGTACCATCAAACTCAACGCATTGTCACTGGCCGTGAGCAATCTTCATACAGAAAATACAGAAAAAGTGAAATATCTCTAAAAGGACACCACCTAGAAACAAATCGCTTGGTACACATATAGAAAACATCTTTACCAAAAACATTATATTAAATTTATAAGGTTAGTGACGATGCTGTTCGATTTTGATGGCTGCGCAGAAGCGATGTGTCCCTGGCAAACTGGTGTGCCGCGGAAACTGCAACACCGGCAAACTCAAGGCTTGTTCAACAATAACCGCGAGAGGCGCCACTGTAGCCTATGTTACCGATTTTCGCGGGAGTTGTCCCTCTCATCTATATACACGCTCTCTGATGGTATGGAAGATCGATAAGAGTGTTGATTTCTCATGCGGAAGTTCATGGGTTCCAGTTCCGGTCGACTCAAACCAATAACCTTCAAAATTTGTGATATCTTGTGATTCAGAATTACAAGGATAGAGCAAGGACTGGTATAATAATAATAAAACATTTATATAGTGCCCGATCCAGCAAGCCGTTCTCAGGCGCTTTACATAACAAACAAATATAGGCGGAACAGTAGCTGGCATAGTAATTCCAGCAGAAACAGCAGCTGGTGCCGGCTGTGTTACATTGGTGGCAATTGCTGCTTGCAATAGACCTTATGCAGCAGATGTCTTTGGCATCTGAACATTAAAAATAACCGCTGATGGCTCAGTTCTCAGTACCACAGTTCCCTTCCGTGTGGTATCTAGTAGAGGTTTAGGAAATTATTCTCCAGTCCCACTGCATGGTATTCTATCACCAGAGCTGCTCAGTAAACTTGGGCAGTAATCGGGTTCCAGTGCCCATGTTTCCCGCTAGGTGCCGTCTGTGTGCCTCCACATGGTTCCTGCACAGAGGTAGCCAACCTCTGTATCAGGATAATGTGACTGATGTGGCAATCTATACGCACGAGAATCCTTATATGGTGACACCTATAGTAACATTAGGCACCGCAGTATGAAAATCGTAAATGAACAACTTTTAATTATGCACTTGGCGAACCCGCCCACACACCCTCAGCCGTTACAAGCAGAACATTCAAGGGCAACGAATGTTGTTTTACGTCCTAGCAACATCTAAGGACGGGCACCTAGCAACATCAGGACAGGTACCGACTTGTGACAGTGCGTCCTCATGGCGCCCTCATGGCGACTGTGTAGTGCTGCCCCACTGAAAGACCAGGATGCCGGCACCATAACCTGATATCCCACACAGTCACATTATCCCGACACTGAGCTAACCAGTCCTTATCCTATCAATATATCAATGCTGGGCTAGGTAGTGACAATTTTAAAAGTCTTCGGTTTGATTTGGCTGGGATACGAACTCCCGACCTTCCACACGGGAAGCCAGCGCTCTACCGATTCGGCCACCGCGTCCGCTAGGGCAACTGTTAAAATAATGTGATATTTTTTTCTGTTCAAGAGCTTTTATTCCCATAGCACTGGTCTCCAAGCCTTAATCACAAACGCCGCTACTATACACACTAAGCAACGGTAAAGCTGTTGTTTGTTGGGGTTTTACGTCCTAATAACATCTAAGGTCATATCAGGACAGGTACCGACTTGTAACAGTGTACATTCGTGCCGACTTTACAGTGGTGTCCCATTGGGAGACTAGGCTGCCAGAACCATGACAAGATATCCTACTCAGTCACGTTATCCTGGTACTGAGCTAACCGATCCTTACCACATCCTATTGATTCGCGGCGAGAGAGGAAGGCGGAGGCTAGCGGGGAGTAAAGAAAATTTTATTGAATGAAGTTAACAATGCAGTGAGGAAGAGAGCTTCGGTTGGAGCGCAGGCTTCCCCGTGCGGAAGGTCCGGAGTTTAATTCCCGGTTGAGTCAAACCAATGTCTTATACAATTGATAGTTGTCGCTACCTAGCCTGGCGCTCAGCATTACTAAGATAGGGCAAAGAGTCGTTAGCTCAGGATGTATCAGGGTAATGTGACTGAGTGGGAAATCGGTTCATGGTGCCAGCGGCCTGGTTTCACAGTAGTACAGCACTATAAAGTCACAATGTGTGCACACTGTCACAAGTCGATACCAGTCCTGGTATGACCATGGATGTTACCAGGATGTAAAACTCCAACAAACAAACTATAGTGCTAGCTCAAATTTCATTTCATTATACCCCCACATAACAATAGCCCGACCTGATATGACCTTAGATGTGGCCAGGACTTAAAACTCCAACGACCAACCATATCAAGAGCGGTAAATTCAATTAAATACTTGTCTTCTTCCGGGGTATTGTAGCCATATAATAAAATCTAGAACATAATGGCTTGAAACTATTAATCAGGGCGTGCCTTGAATAGACCCAGCCCCCCCCCCCCCCCCACACACACACACTGAAAACAATCACTCCACGAATCAGTAACCAGTGTTTCTAATCTCTGCTGAACACAGCATGATTAAATGCTTGGCGGGGGGTCACAGTTAACCTCATCACAAACCTCCCAGGTGGTCTAATGGCTAATGCACTTGTCGCAAAATAGTAGAAATACAAGTGCATATACCGGTCACCACGAATCATCATATTTTCAGAACTAACCAGTCCTTTCCATATCCTAGTAATCTCAAGCGCCAGGCTAGGTAGTGATAAGTATCAATTTTGTAAGTCATTGGTTTGACTCGACTGGGTTTCGAACTCCCGACCTTCCGCACTGGAAGTCTGCGCTCTGGCGATTCAGC